>QRFJ01000399.1:133762-178300 GCA_006176705.1 Cocos nucifera | reverse complement strand
ACGCGATTTCCCCTATACCAGTTCGAACTTCTTCGAACTTCTCCTTCCAGCTGACTTCCCATCAGTCAAACTTCTTCCAAACTTCTTCTAAATCGAACTCCTTCTGAACTTTCTCCTCCAGTCGGGACCTCTCCACCAATCAAAAACTCCTCCCAAACTTCTCCTCCTTTCGAATACTTCTCTTAATAGTCGAACTCCTCCCAAATTTCTTCTCCAGCCAGACTTCTTCACCAGTCGAACTTCTTTTCAACACTTCTTCCTATAGTTGAACTCTCTATCTTAAGGACTTCTCCTCACCTGAACCTCTCCACAGTCGAACTTTCTTTTCAGACTTCTCTCCTTCCGGGACTTTCTCCTATAGTCGAACTCCTCCAAACTTCTTCTTCAGTCAGATTTTTCTACCAGTTGAATTCCTTCACGACTTTCTCCTTACAGTCAAACTTCCTCTTGGGACTCATTCTTCTTTCGGTTAACTTCAAGGGGATTCGCTTCGATCGAGTTTCTCTACGATACTTACTAGTGGGATCTCCATCTAAACCCCCTTCCAGGGCAGCTCGAAGGACATCGGTGCATGCCTCGATATTAGCAAGCCAATTAGCCTTATGCACAGTCAACCTTGATAAACCTCCGAGCTCCTCTAGAAAATAATAATTAACTAGGAATTCTTCATTTGCCTGTTGCTTTATTCCTATCCGAACTTCAGCTGATTATGGTCCCCAACGGCAAGCTAGCACGTCGCGACAATAGACACTTTCCTCCGTTGCAAACTTCGTGCGATCTCGAACAGTCCATACCAAGCGGTTTGTAGCCTATCACTATACAGTTTTATTATAGGCTTGCCTAATTTAAGAGATCTCCAGATATTGCTTTCTTTCCTAAGTCTTCATTCTTCTTTCTCAAAACTTCTACCCAAATTTTCTCTGAGTACTTTCATTTCTGTTGGCTGAAAGAGCTGACTTGATCGTTGGAGGAGATCTTGCAGGAGCCGGCCACTCCCGACTCAAATGAGACTTATTTTGCAAGATGACGAGCAACGATCTATGTCCTCTCTGACTCTAGCATCGATTTGAATGACATCAACCAGATTTTGCACAAATCTGAAAGGAATATGCCCTTCAAGCCAATCAATTTTTTGGGCTTTCTTTTCTTTCAAACTCATGTAATGAATTTTTAAATAAATAAAGGCATTATTTCATCATATGTAGTTCTTATTATTTATTTAAGATTATGATGACCATAAATTAAAGCTATGTTTTTAGGTTATGATGAGATCATATCAGTGAGATCTAAAATCTTAAAACCCTAATTTAAACATTCCTGATCGATGGAAATTGAGTTTGGAGGATCAATTTTTCGGTAAGACTAGCACATCTTTTTATGCTAATTGAGAGGATGTGAATGATCTCACAATCACTTTGTATGACACTAATAACAAAGATGTGGTGGCTTCATTAGAGAATTGAGTCAGCAGATTAATCCAAGTTCGAGAATATCTAATGGAGTCTTATCTAATGTCAATAGATGTTCTCATAGTGGAATTGTGCATATAATCCTCTTTGACTTGAAACTACATTAGAATCTTATATATATGAATCCATATTTTGTTCATACTCATTCATGACTCAGTCATGTAGGATGATCTGAATATGGTAGATTATATATGAAGGTTGAGTAGGTTAACATGAAAACGATCACTCCTGTAAGAGGAAATAGGCATCCTACCTGCTTCAAACCAATGATGATTCAGGAAAGACTTTGATCAAAGCATGATGAAAATTAGAAATGTTCTTAATTTTCATTAAATGAATCTCATCATAAGATTGAAAGAGAAATGAATATGATATGGATTGACATATTTTCATACCAGAGTCATATTCAGGTGCGGAAGATCGAAGGATCTAGTTATGGTAATTTTTCATTGAAGGTATTTTATGTATTTTCATCAAAAATTTACATCTTTTAAAATGTCACATACTTGCTAGACGTCAATCATGTCTTGTAGGTTCTTGATAAATTTAAAATTTTAATTTGATCATTAAATTATAAGTTTCTAAAATTAAGTCAAATTGGTTGGCTAGTTTTGACCTAAATTTTTGGGTAAGTTCTAACCAGATTAGAGTCAACATCACACCCAGAACCCACTATTGGTAGTTGATGAAACCCAATGGTCACACACAAAGGAATTGATTAAAGGGTCTAATTGGATTAGACCATGTTTGCAAGATGAACATGCTAGCACATGTAGCAAACCTAGCATCTAGATTCGAATTGGATTCGAATCAGCTTTCGATTTAGGGCTAATTAAGGTCCGATTTAGCCAAATAAGATTTGGTCTTGAATTGAATTAATTAGACTGTTTAGGCTTTGTTGGGTGCCACATACCAGAATTCCACATGTCAGCTAGGAGGTCTCTCTCTGTGCAAAGAGTTTTTGATGCATTGGGAGTATAAGTTGGCACCTACCTTCTTGACTTTTCTATTTTTTATGTCCATAAAATTTTTCAAATGGGCATGGACATTGATATGGGATGCTAGAGAGTCCTTTTTAGATTAAATAACTCCATTATTTTTTTGAGAAGGGACTTCTTTGTCGCCAGGATTCCTTGCCGCCCAAGACTCCTTGCCGCCCTCTCATCCTTGAACGCTCTTGGACCAAGGGACTTTGACTATTCAAAAGATCATCTCCACCCATCTTTGTGAATGGGATACATCAAGGCCATTGGATGGCCTTTTATATATCTAATGGTTATATCAAGGTGGCCCAAAATGAAAGCTTGCGACTCTTCGTAAATAACTTACTAGAATTAGCCAAGAGTCCTGCTTTAAGGCACCTCTTGGACTAAGTCTACATATTTTATTATTTTGATTAGGGTGAGATAGGTGAAGGAACAGAGATAATTATATGGAAAGTGTGAGAAAATGAGTTGACACTCCTACGTACATTTATAAATAAGGGTGCGCACCAAGAGTTCGGGAGTTATGAAAATTATCTTTCTTTCTTACAGTATTTTTTTTTCCAATTTTTTTTCTTTCCTTTCTTGTCCAGACCTATTCCTTATATAGGATTAGAAGTATCTTAAGATAAAAGATTAGGAAGAAAAATTAAGAAGAAAGAAAAAGAAATAAGTAAGGAGAGGCAAGGAGAGGTGACTAAAGGCTAAGGAAGGTTTGCCATTTAATTAAATTTTTATATTATAAAATTTTAATTATATTAAATAGAGGTTTGTATCTTGATCAAGTCTCTGTATGGATCAACGTTTGGAGGGAGAACGTGGGCACCTGGTGGAACCCCTACGGATGCTGTTGGCAATTAGGAAATTTAGGGTTTAGCGATAAGAAGTATGTTTTAATACTTTTTTATATTGACATAAATGTATGTTTATTGATTTAAATTGCTAATAAGTGGTCTTAGGGTTCGAGATTTTGGTTTGTATGAATTTCATAATTTTTGCTTTAAATTCGTATGCTTTCCACCCTGTACAACCAATCCTATCTAGTGTACATATCAGTATTATTAGGTTAAATTCATATAATGCTTTGTTATTAATATAATGCACACAAATAAAAAGTATGTTTATAATTTTTATCAAGGCCATTGTTATTTATATGATGAGATCTATTTTATTATATCATAATAAAGATTCTGATAATATATTATTCTGTAAAGGATTGCCCTGAATAGTGGAAGTATCACTATATCAATGATGGTTGTCCAAGATATTATATAATGTTAATATATATTTTATTTCATTTAATTGATGCTTTGTATGCATTGTTTGATTTAAAATGTTGCAATCGATTATTCATTTTAAATCCTAAATAATATTAAGTTGTAGTGTATTAATTCTATAGTAAATCAGTCGGATGTCTAATTGATAATCGGTGCTTAGGATAAATGGTTCATGATGGTTAAAGAAACATGGTTTTAATTGGTTCGTTGTCTGATCTGGCTAATTTAATTCGATTCTAGGGAAAGCAATGGAGGACTCCACTTTCTCTCCCACTTACCTGGCCTATTCGATTAATTTAATTTCTAGATTGAAATGCTTATATTATATCACTACATTAAGGCTTTCCTTCTCTAGGTTTCTTATATGTCCAAAAACCATTATAGTTTTTTAGTTGTAACCATAAGATTATCATGGGAATTGATGTAATATTAATCTAGTGCATTGAGAGCTTACAGCATTTGAATATACTATTTTGTTATGTTAAACCACAAAAAAAAGTTATCATTTCATTTGTTTGACTGTAAAATAGAAATGAGGGTTTCATTTTAAAACTTAAAATATAAAGTTGTTGTCTAAACACAAAGCTATAATGTTTTAAGAGGCAAAAAATTTTTTTCAGAGTTGCATAAAATGCATTGAAAAGGAGTTTCCTACCTTTGAACTTATAATAGATTTGTTGTGCACACCCCACAAGACCTTTATAAGAAAACTTAGAGGTCTAATTTCCACTAAGAAAATCAATTAGGGTTATGATTTTTTGATTAAATGTGGAAGATATAATTAAATTTAAAATTTTCTTAATTTAAATTATGTTTGGTCATCATGATTGTTGTTATATATTGTTCTTTATTATGTAGATTAAATGGCTTCTCACTTTCATTGATGTTCAATTTTTGGATTTTATAATAAATTGAACTGGTCAAAATTATAAGGACTGGTTTGAGAAAACTAAAAATAGTACTCAGTCAAGAAAAACTCTCTCATATATCTTTGATGTCCTAATCCATAAATCATTAGAAAAGATGCACATGATGAAGAAATGTCCAAATAAGATGTGGCAAAATGATTCTCTTACTGTCAAAATACATCATACTTGCCTCTATGAGTAATGAATTTATAGAGGCAGCATGATTGGCATGGACACTCAGTGTCTTATACTTGCTCAATCTGAAAGAACTTTATGAGAGAGCATAGTAGAATGCTAGATATGAGATAATCTAAGCAATTATTTTATACAAAATGATAGAAGGAACATTCCATACAAAATCAATTGTTTGATGGTAATTGACCTGATCACTCGATTAAGTCAATTTAGGTTTTTGTTCATGGGATGGAGGAGTTAAGTCAGAATTTTGATCCTGCAATTCACTCCCTGATCATTTTTCTCAGTTTGTCGTAAACTATTCATAATTGAACAAATTGAATTCTTCCTTGACCTGAGTATTAAATATACTCAAGATAAGTAGAAAGTCATATCAGCAAGGATAAGCTCCTCTTCTTCTTGTTGGATGGGATTTCCAAGAGAGATAGGACAAAAAGGTCAAGAAAAGGTTGAATCTAAAAGGTGGTATAATAAGAAGAAAAGAGGAAGAAGGTCTCCAAATAGATGACCTATTTTCACTGTGGCAAAAATAGATCATTGGGAAGAGGAATTGCAAGGCTTACCTCGCAACCGTGAAGTCTGGTTATAAATAATGTACCAAAAATGGATGTATGAGATACATTACTATATTTATCATTAAATTCTTTCAATTTACAAACTCTTAGGTATATTAGATACTGGCTGTGGTTTTCATATTTGCAAAATCTATCAGGGCTGTAGAAAAATTAAATGGTTGAGGAAAAGGTGACTTTCAAGACTCTATTGGCATGGAGGAAGAGTCTATCCAAGTAGAAGCTATAGTGACAACAATATATGAAGTTACCTTCTGAAAAAGATCTTAGAGCTTACAAATTATTATATTATGCCTAAGATCAATTAGAAAATTATATTTATACCCTTGCTATTAAAATAAGATTAATAGTCTTAATGTTAATCATGAACGAAGGCTTGCTCAATTAAATTATTCTAATAAAAAAATAATTGCTTGGCATATTTAGCAATGGTTTTATTGACTCTAATTGAATTGATAATATATTTTATAATATGATGAAAATAAAGAAACGCGTAAAAGAGATGACATTAATAAAACTTACTTTTGGCACTTCTAGATTAGGTCATATTTAGTGAAGCTAGGGATAACAAGTTATACAAAGAAAAAGTTCATTATCTTTGATTATGATCATTAGGAATTTACGTGAATCATGTCTCATGGGTTAAATGACCAAGACTCCATTTAGTGGACATGAAAAGAAACAATATGAGTTATAGGACTTGTACATACTGATGTATGTTGGTCCTATGACAACTCAAGCCAGAGGGAGGATACTCTTATTTTAATAATGTTCACTGATGATTTATCTAGATTTGGGATACATATATCTTTATGAAACATAAATCAGAAGCCCCTTTTGATAAATTTAAAAGAGTATTTCAAAGTTATGGTGAAAAACAAAACTAGATAATGTATAAAAATCTTCGATCTGATCGAGGAGGAGGAAATATTATCTAAGTGAGTTTTCTTAAGGACTATCTTAAAGTTAAAGGGATTTCTCTCTAAATGGAACCTCCTTATACACCGCACAATTAAACGGTGTTAGTCGAAAGAGAAAAATCATACTTTATTAGATATGGTTACGGTCCATGATTGCTGCTTCACTGAAATTATCTAATTTTCTCTGGGTCATGCCCTTAGAGACCGCAATTTGCATCTTGAATAGAGTACCTTCTAAATCCGCTATCTAGTACTCCATTCATGACATATGGAGAAGTAAGAAACCTAATCTTAAAGTATCTTATAAGATATGGGGTTGTCCAGCATATGTCAAAAAAAATTTTGGACATAAGCTTGATGCTAGATCAGACAGATGTCTATTTATAGGATATCCTAGAAATAGTATAGGATATTTATTCTACCATCCTACTGAACAAAAGGTATTTGTAAGTAGGCATGCCACTTTTCATGGAAAAAAGAATTTATCCTAGAAAAGGGTAGTGGCAGAAATATTGAACTTAGTGAAGTTCAAGAAAAATAAATAGAAATTTTTTAACAAATAATCACATAAAAGAACCAAAATATATAACTTCTATCTGTAGGTCTGAAAGAGTACGACATACACCTATGAGGTATGGGTTCATTATTGAGAACAATGAAGCCCAAGTCATTGAGAATGATGAATCTTTGACCTATACGAAAGCAATCAAAAGTAAGGACTCTTACAAATGGCTGGCTGCCATGCAATCCAAAATGGAATCCATGCACACCAACAAAGTATGGACTTTGGTGGATGCACCAGAGTATATAAATCCTATTGGATGCAAATGGATTTTTAAGAAAAAGATTAGAGCAGATGGTCAAATTGAAACTTATAAGGCCAGATTGGTGGCTAAAGGTTTTAGGCAAAAATATAGGATTGATTATGATGAAATATTTTCACCTGTTATATTCTCAAATCTATTCGGATTATGCTTGCCAAAGCAGCATACCACAATTATGAAATATGGCAAATGGATGTGAGGACCGCCTTCCTTAATGATTTCCTTGAGGAGGAGGTTTATATGTCACAGCTAGAGGGATTTGAGTCAAATGAGAGACCGAATTAGGTATGCAAGCTTAAGAGATCCATTTATGGATTAAAGCAAGCATCAAGAAGTTGGAACATCCATTTTGATGTAACAGTAAAAGAGTTTGATTTTATCAAGAATGTGGATGAACTATGTGTGTACAAGAAAACTAGTGGGAGAACCATAGTTTTCTTGGTTTTGTATGTAGATGACATACTTCTCATTGGGAATGATATCCCAATGTTGCAATCAGTCAAATTATGGCTATCAAATAAGTTTTTCATGAAAGATTTGGGAGAAGCATCCTATATACTAGGAATAAAGATCTATAGAGATAGATCTAAGAGAATGCTAGGCTTGTCCCAATCTAGGTACATCGACTTAATACTAAAAAGATTTAGTATGGATGGGAGTAAAAGAGGTTACTTATCCATGAGTCAAGGCATACAACTCTCTAAAAAGATATCTCCAAAGACACCTGAAGAGAGAAATAGAATGAGTTCTATTCCTTATGCTTCGACTGTTGGATCAATAATGTATGCCATGTTATGTACAAGGCCTGATGTTGCTTATGCCTTAGGCATTGCAAGTAGATTTCAAGCTAATCCAGGAGAGGATCATTGGAAAGCTATGAAAAATATTCTTAAGTACTTAAGAAGGACTAAAGATATTTTTCTTGTATATGGTGGTTTTGATCTTAAACTAAAAGCATATTCTGACTCTAGTTTTCAATCAGATCCAGATGATAGCAAATCCATTTCAGGATATGTCTTTACTCTGAACGGTGCAGTAATGAGTTGGAAGAGTTCTAAGCAGCAAACTATAGCTGATTCAACTACTGAGGCAAAATATATAGCAGTAAGTGAAGCCACCAAGGAAGCTATCTGGATGAGAAAGTTCACTGAATTGGATGTTATTCCTAAAATTAAGAATCCAGTACCACTTTACTATGACAATATTGGAGCTGTTGCTCAAGCAAAGGAACCTAGGTCTCATCATAAATCCAAACACATTCTAAGATGCTTTCATCTCGTTCATGAAATTATTGAAAGATAAGATGTAGTCATAGAACGAGTTGACACAAAGAACAACATAGCAGACCCATTCACTAAGGCTTTACCACTGCAATTATTTGATCGTCACCTTGATTGTATAGGATTAAAATTTAAGGGCGATTGGCTTTAGTGCAAGTGGGAGATTGAAAGGAATATGCCCTCAAGCCAATCAATTTTTGGGCTATTCTTTATCTTCCAAACTCATGTAATGACATTTTAAAATAAATAAAGGCATTATTTCATCATATGTAGTGTCTTATTATTTATTTAAGATTATGATGAACCCCATAAATTAAGGCTATAGTTTTAGGATTATGATGAGATCATATCAGTGAGATCTAAAATCTTAAAACCCTAATTTAAACATTCCTAGTCGATGGAGCATTGAGTTGGGAATCAATATTTTCGGTAAGACTAGCACATCTTTTATATGCTCAATTGAGAGGATGACTGATCTCACAATCACCTCTGTATGACACTAATACAAAGATGTGGGTGCTCATTAGAGAATGAGTTCATTGAATTAATCCAAGTTGAGAATATCTAATGGAGTCTTATCTATATGTCAATAGATGGTTCTCATAGTGGAATTGTGCATATAATCCTTTGATCTGAAACTACCATAGAATCTTATATATATGAATCCATATTTTAGTTCATACTCATTCATGACTCAGTCATGTACGGAATGATCTAGATATGGTAGATTATATATGAAGGTTCTGAGTAGGTTAACATGGAATCGATCACTCCTGGTAAGAGGAAATAGCATCCTACCTGCTTCAAACAAATGATGATTCAGGAAGACTTTGATCAAAGCATGATGAAAATTAGAAATGGTTTCTAATGTTTCATTAAATGAATCATCATCATAAGATTGAAAGAGAAATGAATATGATATTGGGATTGACATATTTTCATACCCAGAGTCATATTCAAGATACAGGGAGATCGAAGGATCTAGTTGCATGGTAATTTTTCATTGAAGGGTATTTATGGTATTTTCATCAAAATTTTACATCTTTCAAAATGTCACAATACATTGCTAGACGTCAATCATGTCTTGTAGGTTCGATAAAATTAAAATTTTAATTTGATCATTAAATTATAAAGTGTTCTAAATTAAGTCAAATTGGATTGGCTAGTTTTGACCTAAATTGGTTTGGATAAGTTCTAACCAGATTAGATCAAATCACACCCAGACCCACTATTGGTTAGATGTGAAACCCAATGGGTCACACACAAAGAGAATTGATTAAAGGGTCTAATTGGATTAGACCATGTTTGCAAGATGAACATGCTAGCACATGTAGCAAATCCTAGCACCTAGATTCGAATTGGATTCGAATCAGCTTTCGATTTAGGCTAATTAAGGTCCGATTTGAGCCAAATAGGATTTGATCTTGAATTGAATTAATCTAGACTGATTGAGCTTCAGTTGGGGTGCCACATACTAGAATCCCATGCACCAGAGAGTCTCTCTCTTGCACATGGGAAGTCTTTCATGCGTAAAGAGTTTTTGGTGCATGGGATTAAGTTGGCACCTACCTTCTTTGACTTTTTCTATTTTTTATGTCGCATAAATTTTTCAAATGGGCATGGACATTAGATATGGGGCATAGAAGAGTCCTTCTATAGATTAAATACTCCATTATTTTTTTGAGAAGGGACTCTTTGTCGCCCAGGATTCCTTGCCGCCCAAGACTCCTTGCCGCCCTCTCATCCTTGATGCCTCTTGGACCAAGGGACTTTGACTATTCAAAGATCATCTCCACACCATCTTTGCTGAATGGGCATCCCACTTCAAGGCCATTGGATGGCCTTCTTATCTAATCTAATGGTTATATCAGGGTGGCGCCAAAAATGAAAGCTTGCGACTCTTCGTAAATAACTTACATAGAATTAGGCCAAGAGTCCTGCTTTAAGGCACCTCTTGGACTAAGTCTACATAATATTATTATTTGATTAGGTGTGAGATAGGTTGAAGGAACATGAGATAATTATATGGAAAGGGTGAGAGAAAATGAGTTGGCACCCCTACGTACATTATAAATAAGGGTGCGCACCAAGAGTTCGAGAGTTATGAAAATTATCTTTCTTTCTTACAAGTATTTTTTTTTATCCAATTTTTTTTTCTTTCCTTCTCTTGTCTAGACCTTATCCTTATAAGGATTAGAAGTCATCTTAAGATAAAGAGATTAGGAAGAAAAATTAAGAAGACAAGAAAAAAGAAATATAAGTAAGGAGAGGCAAGGAGGGTGACATAAAGGCTAAGAAAGGTCTTGCCATTTTAATTAAAATTTTTATTATTAAAATTTTAATTATATAAATTAGAGGTACTAGTATCTTGATCAAGTCGCTATGTGGATCAACGTTGGAGGGTGAACACGTGGGCACCTGGTGGAACCCCTAACGGACTGCTGCTGGCAATTAGGGACAATTTAGGATTTAGCGATAAGAGGTATGTTCTAATACTTTCTTTTATATTATAAATGTATGTTATATGATTTAATTGCTAATAAGATGATCCTAGGGTTCGGATTTAGTTTGTATGATTTCATAATTTTGCTTTAAAATTCGTGCTTCCACCCTGTACACCAATCCTATCACTAACAGTATTTCATATAGGTTAGTTGTTCTCTTAACCAAGGAGTGTGAGACACTAGTACGGCATATAGGTAAGATGTAGGAGTACATCATCACCGAACAGTGACTCACCTGCAGAGCTCAAAGCTGTCAAGAGATGCTCGGCAAGAATATGGGCATAAGTGTCCCTCCGACTTGAGAACACCATGATGACTTGCAAGCAACTCACTATACTTTGGTACCAGACTATCTAAAATTTTAATTCGATGATGAAAGATTTTTGGGTGTAGTCAAGTATTTGTTAAGTTGGTGCATGAGTCAAGATGGAATTGATCCCTCCATGTAAAATTAGAGATAGTACATCACTATGTTTCAATTTAGCAAAACCTCGACTAAGGTAATCTATGTGATGGATATGAAAAATTGAATCATAATGTGGATGACTCATTTAGGGGTTGACAATTAAATCCTAGGTCATCCTGAGCATTAAGGGTCAAAGGGATGAATTATACAATAACCATATGCCAAGGTTCTTAAATGTTGCTTTGCAATCGTTCGACCTATTCAAATGTTAGGTATCATTGCTAGATGATCACTTTGATTGGTATAGAAAATTAGTTCCTATACTACCGACTTAGTGTTCTAATCTATGGAGTCATGCACATTAGTCATGTAACATAGAAAAGAATTAACCTAACATCTATATATTCAATTTGGAAGTCCTTAACTTGATTGAATAAATAGATTGACTTAATTAGATAATTAAGTTAATGGTCATATAGGATTAATACTGATTATGCCTAGCTAGCACTGGCCATGAGGTTCATAATTAATTCTGGGGATGAGTTTGATGTGAAAAGATCTAAGATTTGATGAGAGATTGAATTCAAGTCATAATTAATTTTAGACCAGATCTAAATTAATTAGGTTTGATTTAATTAGTCAATTATCCAAGTTAGACTTGGACTTAAAATTCTAATTAGATTAGGGTTAGACAGTCTATTTGAATTGAGTTCAAATCAGGTTTGAATTGAACTCAATTTGGACTAAATTTGATTTGGTCAACCGGTGGCTTTGACCATTGAGACACTCTCTCTCATATATGGCCGACCAAGAGGACTATTGGGCCTTGATTTTTTAGCTTAGGGATTTACTTTGGGCAGCACATAGGTGGGCCAAGTGTTGGTGCCAACCTCTTCTCCTAGTTGGACTACGAGAACACCTTAGTTCTCTTACTTTGAGTAGGATTTGACTAGTCAAAGGTAGTTATTTATGGAATCTTTATTTGATAAGGATTCAATTAGATCTTGTCTTCATTTATAAAAGGAGGAGGACCCCTAGGCATGGAGAAGCAATCCAAAAGCAATCAAAAGGGGTTGTGGGCATGGGCAAGGGCTTGGCATGTGAAAGAGAGAGAGAGAGGAGAGAAGGATTTCTCTCTTCTTCTTCTTGGTGCTTGAGCTTTTCTTAGTGGAGGATCAGATCTTGCTGCCCCTTCTTCTCCCTCTTTCTTGGTGTGGCGTATCACATCTCATCCCTCTTCTCTACATAGCATGGCATGCGTGCAAAGTAGAGGGTCCATGCTTTTGGATCTCGCAATGCAGCATTGCAAAATTTTCAGCACGTCGATTTTGTTTCCACTGCACATTGAGGTATGTTTTCATAATTGTTATAAAAAATTTTAAAACTTTAATCTATTCTTCTTGGACTCCATCTGAATATGATTCAGATTTGGAGAATTTTTTCTTCAAAAATCTCATCCTTTAAAAGGGTTGGTGCCAATAACAAAGTCACGCGACACTTCAGTAATCAATGAAGAATTAATTCCGAAGAGTCCTTCTGCATGAAGCGACTCTTGGAACTAATCTCATTTAATTCCATGTGTCATGCAAATTTGTTGGGGTGTTAGAAATGCAGAGAGGCATGAGATGTGGATATGGAATGGGCATGAGATGATCTAGAAGCAACCCTATGCACATTATAAATCGAATGGTGCACCGCGTAATCGGATCATTCAAACCTTTTCCTTCTTTCTTACATTCTCTCCATTTTGTCCAATTAATTTCTTCCTTCCCTTGTTAAGACAAGGTCCTAATAAGGACAAGAAGTCTTCTTTAGGACAAGGGCTTAGAAAAAAAATTAAGGAAGAGAAGGAGAAAAGAAAGGTAGGGATAAGGAAGGCTAGGATGAAGGAAGAAAGGCTTAGGGTTATGCTGCCTAAAGGAATTCTTGAAAAAAGAATTAAGTAGAAGGAACCTATTCTTAAGGAGTTAGTGGCTTGATCAAAACCCCATGTGGATCAATGATGGAGGGTGAACACTTGGGCACTTTGTGGAACCTCTATTGAAATTACTGTCAGAATTAAGGTTAAGCGATTCAGGTATTCCACTATACCTTTTATTATGCTATTCATATATTATTTATGATAGTAATCAACAAGGAGGTCCTGGATTATGGTTTGATATTTGAGTTTCATTATGTAAAAATTTTTAAAATTCATGCTTCTACTCTATCATCAAACCCTATAGTGGTATCAGAGCGGTCTTTATTTGGTTGAATCATATAATGCTTATAGTGTTAAAATTTTGCATGCTATTAGATTTGATATGTTCATATTCTATCATGATATAATATGTATTTATTATACATTCGATAAGGTTGCCTTGGCATAGTGGTGGATGTCCGCTATGGGGTAGATGGTTGTCCTAGAATGATGGTATTATAAATAGCATGCTAGTATGTTAATATAAATGGTTGGAGTATATATATCATGATTGATATGATTTATATATGCTATGCTTCATATGAATTGCTATGATTATAGTATAACTGCTATATGATTGGAATGTGCAAAGAGGCTAGTTTACCCTCATAAAAATTATATTAAGTTGTAGTGTTACTAACTAAAAGTAAAATCAATCTAGATATTATTGATCAATTGGTGTCTAGGAAAGTGGTTCATGATTGGTAAAGAGAACATGGTTTTTAATTGATTCCATTCATTGACCTAGCCATCTTGTTAGTGTCTAAGGAAAGCAACAGGAAGACTCCCACCTCTCTCCCACTTACCTAGCTAATTAGATTAATTTAAACCTTGACTGGGTGCTTAGTGTAATGTTCACTACATGTAGGCCTTCCTTAATACTAGGTTAATTTTATATTAAGAACCATAGTAGATTTGTTGTGTGACCACAAGGCTTATTATGGGGTCTGACATAATACTGTTCTGATGCATAAAGATGCTTGTGGTATTTTTGGATATGTTGCTTTGTTGTGCAACCACAAGGATAGCAATGTTCAAATTTAACTGTATGGAAATGAAGGGTCTTACTTAACTAAGACAATATAATTTGTTGTGCAACCACAAGGCTATCAATATTTTAGAGGTTAGGATAAAGTTGATAATTGCATGAGATGCAATTAGAAAGAGTTTTCTACCTTTGAACTCATAAAAGTTTGTTGTGCAACCATAAGGCCTTTTATGAGTAATTAGGATCTCAATTCTACTAAAAAAATTAATTAGGATTTCTCGATCATCATAGAAGAGTGCTATGATGTCTGATAAAATAGTGGGAGACACAATTAAACATAAGACCTTATTTAATTATGTGTATCATCATGAGTTGTTTGCTTATGTAATGTTGTTTATTAATGTAGATTAAATTCTATATGGCTTCTTCACTATCATTGAATGAAATTTTAGATTCGAATAAATTGACCAGTTCTAATTATGTGGACTGGTTGAGGAATTTAAAAATTTTACTTAATCAAGAAAGGATCTTCTATATCCTCGATGCCCTTGACCCTAAGCTGGTAGGGGAGGATGCTACAAAGGATGAGGTAGCCATATATAAGATGTGGAAAAATGATTTCTTTACTGTCAAATGTATTATACTATCTTTTATGAGTAATGAATTACAGAGACAGCATGATGGCATGGACATTCGGTCCATACTGCTCAATCTTAAAGAGCTATATGGTGAACAGAGTAGAACTGCTAGGTATGAGATATCTAAATAGTTGTTCCATGCTAGGATGATAGAAGGTATATCCATATAAGACCATGTTCTCATAGTAATTGACTTGATCACTCAATTAGATCAATTGAGTATTGTGATGGCTGGAAAGTTAAGTCAGGATCTGATCCTACAATCACTTCTATAATCATTTTCTTAGTTTGTTGTGAATTATCACATAAACAAATTAAATACTTCATTACCTGAGCTATTAAATATGCTCAAAATAATTGAGAGCCATATCAAGAAGGATAAGGCTCCACTTCTTCTTATGGATGGAATCTCTAAGAAAAAGATAGGCAAGAAGGGTTCAAAAAAAAGGTTGAACCCTAAACATGGCATCATGAAGAGGAAGAAGAGAAAGAAAGCTTCTAGACAAGTGACCTATTTTTACTGCGGTAAAGTAGGTCACTGGAAAAGGAATTGCAAGGCTTTCATTGCAACTATAAAGGCTAGTGCAAGCATTGTACCAAAAGGCATATATGAGATACATACTATATTATAATTAAGCTCTTCCATTTCAAACTTTTGGGTATTAGATATGGCTTGTAGTTTCAATATCTGCAAATCATTATAGGGGCTGCTAAAAGTTAGAGTGTTAAAGAAGGATGACTTCGCGCTCTACGGTGCTGGAGGAGAGTCCATCAGAGCAGAAGTTGTAGGGATAAACCTCTTGAAGTTACCTTTTGAAAAGATCTTAGAGCTAGAGAATTGTTATTATATACCTAAGATCATTAGAAATATTATTTTTGTACCATTGCTGTTATAGTAAGGTTATGAAATAAATGGAAAGAGCAATGGTTGATCAATTTCTTATTCTAATGAAATTATTAGTCATGGCATTTTTTATAATGATTTTTTGATTCTATCTCTGAATGACGATATTTTTTGTTTGGGATATTTTTGCACTGGCCAAAGATGCGGGATGATAGTCTTCAGCCCATGCCCTATCTTTGGTCGTTGGCCTCCAAGAGGCATCATTATGGGAACGATCATGAGTAAAACAAAGCATGCCCCCCCCCCCCCCACCCACACATTCTTAGTCTTGGATTGTTGCCAACATAGTCAATGGGTATGGCTCCACATGCCATAAGGTGACACCACTCACCAAGATTAAGAAAACTTAAAGGCCATGCATGAACCTCAAGGACATTTAGTGGGAAACAAAATATCTCTGGCAACTCCCTACTCTCCAATGACTAACAACCCATTTTAATAACCCGCGGGCCTAACAAACTCTGGCCATCTTCTATAAAAGAAGCAAAAAAGAGGGATCTCAAGGTATGCAAACTCTTCTCTCCCAAAATGCTTATCTTCTTTTCTCTATTGAATGAAAAACTAACTTGAGCGTCAGAGGGTCCCTACTGAAGCCAACTCTGATCGAGTCTTCTCTTACAGGTATTATCACCACCATTCCATCACCCTCGACCTACCATCATCGTACAACTCCAGCCAACCCAACCTTGAGATGGATTTTTGCATCAACAGATGATGCTAGAGAAAGGGCACATTAGGACCGTTTATGGAAAGAAATGAGCATCCAGCAAGAAAAGCTCCATCGCATTGCTCCAATGCTGACAAGATTTAGCATTCATCTTCAAATAGTTCCACCCAGGCTCCAACTGGAGGACTTTGAATGAGAAAAAAATTTTAATCAAAGAAAAAGATCCAAGCAAGGAAGGAGATCATAACAAGGATGATCTGCACAAGAAAAGGCATGACGAGATCCATATAAGAAATATAATTATGAAAAATTTTTGGTCATATTATATTGTTAATTTTTTGTCCATTCTTTTGAATTCTAGATAGAATCAAACATTAGAAGGAGGATTTTCATTTGCAAGCTCATCAATAATACGTCCGATATACTGGGCAAAATCTAGTTTGAGAGCCTCATGAGCAAGAGCAAATTCGATACCTAGAAGAAGCTCTTCATCAACACCGTCCCATGAAAAAGGGGTTCGATTCCCTGATTCATAAAAAAAAAGGAGAAGAGAGGTTCAGTTCTTTGTTTCAAAAAATAAATAAACAAATAAATAAGTAAATAAGTAAAAAGGTCCAATTCTTTGTTTCAAAAAAAATAAAAGAAGAAGAAATTAAAAGAAGAGAAAAGAGAGAAAGGGGGATCCAATGTTGGCAGCATTGTGGCTCCTCCCCCATGCGCCAAAGTCACCAGATTGGCGGTCCCGCATGCTTGCTCCCATCGCACATTTGGCCGGCCTCCTCCAAGTCCACGTGTGTTCGGCTGAAGTCTTTAGTGCCCGTCTCACATGCGGCCAAAGTCTGCTACACCCGTGTCGCATCCAATCGATCTCCTTCCCATGGGCCCCTCTGATTGATCTCCTCTCTCCCGCATGCCCAAGCGCTCCCCTCTGGCTGATCTCCTCCCTCTTGCACATCCAGGCATACCCGTCTGGCTGATCTCCTCTCTTCCATGTGCCCAGGCAAGCCCTTCGGCCGATCTCTTCTCTCTCGCATTCCCAAGCACTCCCCTCCAACCAATCTCTTCTCTCCCGCATTCCCAAGCACTCCCCTCCAATCGATCTCCTCTCTCCTGCATGTCCAGGTGCTCCCTTCCAACCGATCTCCTACCTCTCGTGCACCTCCAGTGCCAAGCTCTAAGCTCCCTTGCTCGAGCTTCCCCTCCATCCCCTTTGGCCAATCTACTCCCCTGTGTGCACAGGCATGGTCAAACCCATTACAGCGGCTCTAGAGTCCTCCCCATGCATCGATCTCCTCCCTCACAATCTTGAGTGATGGCCAAAATCCTCCCAATAGCATCGACCACCTCCATGCACTCCTAGGTGTGGCCGAAGCTGATCTCGGTGGCACCTATCGGTAGCCCTACCGCTTGTAGGATTTGGTGTGGTGGTCCCAAGCCTTGGGAGGCCACGTGAGGAGATAGGGCATTGGCTCCTAGGAGACTAGGACAGGTGTGATCCTTGGACTAGAACAGAAGTTGTTCTAGGGTGGAGGTGATGTATAGCCCTCCACAAGCTTGGGGTCCAAGTGTTGAGGACCTCGAGGGGCTTGGTTGGTGCTTTAGAGACCTAGGACATAAGGTGAAGCAAGAAACCAAAGCCAATACATGAAGACTATAGAGAAGGGACTTTTCTGTAGGTTAGTCCGCTTAGTCTGATATTGGATCGACTGTCTTAGTGGATAGGCCAAACAGAAAGGTGCGCGTTTAGGACTGTAGCCACGGTACGCAATTAGGTTGGCTCGATCTGAAACTGAGTCAACCTAGTCTTAGGTTAGCTGGCTCAGTGCTGAGACTGAGCCGACTCAGTGCGCAGGCAAAGTTACGTGAGAGTCTATTTGGGGCTAGGGTCTGAGTTGATCCTAAGGATCTTAAGGCCTTGTTTGAGAGGTCTTAAGGGGGCTTACTCATGTATGGATTGGGTTTAGATCCAGGGGATGAGAGCATGGGAGATATGAGTGTACATGGGCTCGATGAGTACTTTCATATATTGAGTTAGCCAGGAGAGTTTTTGATCAATTCTAATGGCTATGTATAAATGTTGGGAATGTATCCTAAAGCCAATCATCAATCTGTTGATGGTTGGATCATATATTTATAATTGTATATAAATTATAAATTAATAAAAATTATTTTGGTATTTTTCATCATAAATTTTATTGTCTTCTAATGAACTCCTATGTTGTGATAAAGTCCTTTGGACTATCTAGATTCATAAAGAAGGATTTATCATTTAGTCCATAAATAGTTTACGACCAAATGATATGTTGTTACTTAGGACGATAATATTTATCAAGTATAGGTCGTTGTGTGCCATATAAGTTGGTTGTCCTCATAACCAAGGAGTGTTGAGACACTAATATGGCATGCAAGTGAGATGTATGGGTATATCTATATAGAACGTGACCAACTCTAGAACTTTTCTCCGATCAAGAGTAGCTCTGATGGAATATGGGTATAAATATTTCTCTGACCTGAGATCACCACAGTGACATCCAAGCAACTCATTGTATTTTTGTGTTGGACTATCTGAATTTTTAATTCAATGATGGAAGGTTTCTAGGCACAGTCAAGTACTTATGGAGTCGGTGCGTGTATCAAGATGGGATTGACCACTCCTGATTTTAGGAGTTGTGTTCAATTGTGTTTTAATTTAGCAAAACCTTGGCCAGGGTAGTCTTAGTGAGGAGTCATGGGACTAATTACTTTGAGACATGACATGGATGTATTTTCTAGGATTGATAGTCTAATCCTGAGTCATCTATTACATAGAGGTCATAGGGATGAATTATACAGTAACCATATTTGCATAGGTTCTAAATGTTGCGATTGCAATTATTCTACCTATACGAATGTCGGATACCATTGCTAGATGGTCACTTCGATTAGTATAGAAATTAGTTTCTGTGCTACCGGCTTAGGTTCAAACCTGCGGAGTCACACATACTAGAGGTTCCTACCTGATCTGCTAGCTAATGAAGAGTCCCACTCAACTAGGACTCCATGGTCAAGAGTCCCACTGGATTAGGACTCTTTGACCGGGAGTCCTACTGGATTAGGACATTGAGTCTCAATGTTTGGGAGTCTATGGTCAAGAGTCCCACTGGACTGGGACTCTTCGATCAAGAGTCCCACAGCTCTGAGACTCTAAGTCCTACATGTCTGGGACTTTGTGATTGAGAGTTGGGACTCCACAATCATGAGTTTCACTTGTTTCGGACTCTGGGATCAAGAGTCCTACTGGTTTGGGACTCTTCGATCAAGAGTTTCATTTTGATGGGACTCTATTGTCTGGACACTCACTGGATTTGAACTCTAATTTTATGAGAGGTATTATTAGTAATTTGATCACTAATTAACTTAATTTGATTGAATAATTATTTTTGGTCCAAATCCAATTGAATTGGTTTCAGTTGGGTCTGACCCGATTAGGTCGTTGGTTGACCTAATCATCGAGGAGGTTTGAACCCAAATTTGATCAGAGATTGGGCTTGATCAATTTTTAATTTTATTAGAATTTAATTAAGCCTAAATGTGTTGGGTTTAAATTAGTCTAATTGTACCTAACCTATTTTGAATTGGTTGGTTCAATTGGTTCAAGTTTGAATTTCAAAGACTAGTTTGACTAGTCTTCTTTCCCTGCACCATTTAACCCATGCCTACTTAAAAATTTAATATAAATCTCTCATGACTTATTTCCCACACATAAAAGAGCTTTTGACCAGGTCTCTCACATTCCAAATGGATAAGGTTTGGTTGTTATTTGTTTTGATTTGAATCAGATTGAAAATTTGGATAAAAAACAACCTCTACCTTATCCATGCACCACCCTTCTCTTGTGCGACACTTTTGCTACATGAGAAAAGGTTTCTCATAATTCCTTTCCATGCAAAAGAGGTTGTTGCCCAACCTTTCTCATAGCCCTAAGTGGATGGGATCAGGTGGTTTGAAGGTTGAATTCATAATGAGTTTGTATTTGGCCTAACAACCAACCCAATCTTTCTCTCCATGTGGCGTCTACTCTCTTCGGCACAAAATAAATAGGATGAATTTTTGGGACATGATAGAATAGATCTAAGATTGAGAGAGGACTTCCATGAGCCTCCTAGTGCATGATAAAACATTTTAGAAAATCCTGTGAGGTGAAAAACCAGAGAAAGGCTAGCGAAGGTTTCAAGGTGCATTTGATCTAGTGTTTTGACCTAGGATTCAGGAATCCATTTTGTGAGCTATGAGTGTCAAAAGCCTACAAAACTTTGTGGAGAACCTCCTCTGCCTCTCTACTATGACTACCAATGACCCAAAGCATCCGTGAAGCCTGTAGATAAGGATAGAAGGTGTTCGATCAAAATAGCCCCTGAAAGACTCCGATGTCAAGCTAGCACTCGTGTGGGAGCCGATCAGGATCAAGATTCTCATATGGATGATCCATGGAGGCTAGACATTTACGTGGCTACATCATGACCAGCAGAACTCCTTGACGATGATCAAATCATGGCGATCAACTACCCATGAAAAGGTATTGTATTTTGAGCACGTAGATGTAGTAAATAGTTCACTACATAGTTTTATTTTTAGATCTATTGATGTATGCATGCATATTATGTTTAGATCATAATATGTTGGTTAAATAATTTGATATGATCAATAGATAATTAATTAGATTGATTATTTTCCACTGCTTCTTTGCTATTTTTGAAAAATTTTGAATATTGATTAGCAAATCCTGCACTATTTTCTTCAATTGGTATCAGAGCAAAGTTCCTTAAACATGATATGCTTGCATATTTAGATTAATAATTTAGATTTGATCTAAATATTAATCTAATAATTTGAGTAATTAGATCTAAAAATTAAAATTTAGATCGCATGGATTGCAGGTTGTCCCCTACATGAAAAGATTGTCTTGATACGTTGCTGATCTATATCATTAATCATGAAATTACTAGATTTGATCTAATATTTTTATGATCAAGTTATATTAGGATTTAATTTAATTTATGATCATAAATATATAATTACATAAAGTTTGATTCATGATTTCATGATTATGTAGTGCACATAGTTTCAGATTAAATCCTACAACTAGTATTATTTATGAAGTGAGACGATTTAATGAGCTGACTCAATTAGTGAACAATGCTAAGTTATAAAGAATCTTTCAAAATTAAAAAATATTTTTGAAATGTCAAATCCTAACCCTCAGCCCATAAACTTAATTAAAAATTAAGTATAATGATTTAGTGTCTAGAATTGTGAATTAAGACTCCAAGTCATTAATCATAAACTTGTGGGTTATTGAGTTAGCTGAATTAGATCCATAAATTGGATTAGACCTAAGGTTAGTTAAAAGGTGGACTAATTTAGAGTAATTGATCAAATCTAATTAAATGTTAATTTAGATTAGGTCAAAAACTCTATAGACTCAATTATAATAGTTGTAGTTGGTCAAGTCCATGCCTTTAACAAGGACTAAATGGACTTGATTCAAGGCTACGCAGTCGAATCCAAAATTACTAAGTTGGTCAAATTAAAACTAATGAACCGGATGGTGTCTAAGGTAAGTTTGGCAGTTTGACCAATGGTTTTTAATTGGGAGCTACTCGTACTGATTTGGTCTTTGATGAGTTAATGGCATATCCCTTCTACTGATCTTGCTTATCTGGCCATCCTGGAGAGTTAGATTTTGATTAGATCACTTGGTGATTCAGTCTCACCTATGTCTATTAGGTAAATCAGTTTGACTAATTTAGATGCTCCTATTGCCTGCTTAGATTAGATCCTTTTTCTAACTTGGTGAAATAAGTGGGAGGATCAAAATTGGCTTGCTGAATTTTCTTAAATTGATTAACTAAATTCTCTAAAATTATTCAATCCTTAAAAATGAAATAGTTATATAGATAACTAAATCATAGCCTCCCATTAAGTTGAATGATAATGGGTTTATTAGTATAATGATCATTGAAGGCCCAAAGGCCTGGTGATTATTGACTAATGAAATTATCATTCATAAAATGATAAATTGGTTAAGTCTTTCTGATGGTGGTTAGGTTGGTCGACCAAAGTCGGGCCTAATCATTTATTGATTAGATAAGACCAAATGTGGTCATGTTAATGGTTAGACCTAAGCGAACCTTTTCAGTGGAGGCCAAAGCCTACTAATTAGGTCTATGGGACAAAATCAATATTACTAGAAGTTGTTTAAAGAAACAATTAATTTTGAATCTACCCATAGGTGCACCTGGGTTGACCAACCAAAGTTGGGCTCATGTGTAGTCTATGTGGATTCTAGTACCCACTAAGAAATTAAAGTAATTTCTCGAATTGGAGGTAGAGGCTACCAATTCATATAAAATAGTCGAAGGACCTTTAGACTGAAGTCTAAGTCTTTAAGATTAATAATTCATGTACTAATTAGGTTTGATTTTTTTTTTTATCCAGACATGGCCACTAACCTATCGCTCCGGTCATTGTTAGACCATAATAAATTAATGGGACCCAACTATGATAACTGGAATCATAAGTTCAAAATCATCCTGAGCATGAGCGGATTCTTTATGTGGTAATGGATCCAGCACCTGAGGAGCCAGCTCTGAATGCTATGAGAGCGGTCCGAGACACTTATCTAAAGTGGCTCAATAACTGCACCACCATTCGATGTATAATGCTGGTGGCAATGAATGACAAGTTCAGCCACGGGTTTGAAAATGCCCAGCCATAGAAGATGTTTCAAATATTGAACAACTTCTTTGGCACGTCGGATGACTTTGAAAGGCATAAAACAAGTGCCATTTTCAACGCTCGGATGAGGGACGGAGTCTCAGTCATTGATCATGTATTATACATGATCGAGATGATTGAGCACCTTAGCAAGCTGGGCTTTTCCTACACGAGCAACTCGATAAGGATGCGATCCTTAATTCCTTGCCCAAGTCTTTCCTTTTCTTCCTAACTCATTTTAGAATGACAAAGCCTGCAGTGAACTACCACGGCTTGTTTGGGTTGCTGCAAAACTTTGAGAAGGATCACCAACTCCACAAGGAGACAGTGAATGTAGTGGGAGGGTTTTCTTCTGATCGTCGATCCTTTAAGAAAGGAAAGAAGAACAAGAAGAAGAAAAACAAGAAGGTGCGGCCGCATGTTAGGATGACTGCATAGGGTCAGACCAAGAAGCACAAGCTCGACCAGAGCCAGGCAGAGTGCTTCTTCTGCAAGAAGCAGGGGCACTAGAAGAGGAACTATCTTTTGTACATTGCCTCCCTGGATCCAAATGGATCGAGGAAGAAGCAAGTGGTTGTTGGGCAAGATAATTATATGATAACACCTTACAATTTTTTTCTTATTTGATTCTACTGTCTGGGTATTAGATACTGGAAGCCCTTACCATATTTATAATTCTATGTAGAGCTTGTAGGTCAGTAGGAGATTTGATCAAGGTGAGAGGTTCCTGAACGTTGGAGATGGAAGATAAGTTTCAATTCTAGCTTTAGAAATCATGAACCTTGTAATCAATTCAAATAAAGTTATTCTTAATGAATGTCATTATTGTCCAACTTTCATATTCAATGTCATTTTTGTAGGCCTTTTGGTCATGAATGATTTTGAAATATCAATAAAAGAAAAATTTTATAATGTCATTTTGAATGGTGTTACAATTTTGATTGGACAATTGAATAATGAAATTTATTTACTTTCTATGCCTGTTAACGTGGTTCAATCATCCAATAAATGCCCTAGAATTAGTGATGTGTCTGATGTCTACCTTTAGCACTGTTGGCTAGGTCATATTAGCAAGAATAGAATTAACAGGTTAGCTCAAGAAGAAATTCTTGAGGTTAGTGATTGTGAGTCACTTTCGACCTATGAGTCCTATCTTCTTGGTAAGATAACCAAGTGACCTTTTACTGAAAAAGATGAACAAGCCATTGAACTCTTGAGTTTAGTACATTCGAATGTATGTGGACCCATGAGCTCAAGTGTCAGAGGTGGATATTTCTACTTCATAACCTTCATAGATGATCTATCGAGGTATGGGTATGTCTATTTAATGAAGCATAAGTCGGAGTCGTTTGAAATGTTCAAACTATTTCATAATGAGATAGAAAAGCAAACTAGAAAAAGTATTAGAACTCTTCGATCTGACTGAGGGATGAGTATCTTTCCAATGAGTTTCTGACATATCTTAGGGAGAACGAAATTCTCTCTTAATGGACCCCTCCTAGAACACTACAACATAATGGTGTGTCTGAAAGGAGAAATCAGATCCTATTGGACATGGTTCGATCCATGATGGGGTTTGCTGGTTTATCGATCTCCCTATGGGGATATGCACTTGAGTCAACTCGTTACATTCTAAATAGGGTTTCAAGTAAATCTATTAATAAAACACCATATGAAATATGGACAGGACGTAAGCTATTGCTTTCACACCTTAGGATTTGGGGGTGTCCAACTTACGTCAAACATTTGATGACAGACAAGCTTGGACCTAGGTTTGATAAGTGTAGTTTTATAGGTTATCCAAAAGAAACCAAAGGATACTACTACCTTGCTGATGAGCAAAAAGTGTTTGTCAGCCTTAAGACAATCTTTTTAGAAAAGAAGTTTCTTGGTGAAGAAACTATTGCCTCTAAGATCAAACTTGATAAAGTACGACATGTGAAAGAATGGATACAAGTTGTTAAACCTGAGCTGGATCTGATTATATCAGATCTAGAATCCATTGTAGAAGCATCCTTAAGATGATCTGATAGAGTACCACATCAATCGGATAGATACTATGATTTTCTGATCCAGGACGGAGATTCTATCGAACTCAATGAGAACGATCAGGATCCAATCACCTATATGGATGCAATGTAGAGATCTGACTCTGAGAAATGGCTTAAGGCCATGAAATTCGAGATGGAATTCATGAAGGTCAATGATGTATGGACATTGGTTGACCCATCCGAAGGGATAAAACCCATAGGGTGTAAGTAGATCTACAAAAGAAAAAGAGGTGCAGACGAAAAGGGGGAGACCTATAAAGTCCGTCTGGTTGCCAAAAGGTATCGTCAACATTATGGTATTGACTATGATGAGACATTCTCTCCTGTGGCAATGCTTAAATTCATTCGGATTATGCTTGCCATAGCTATCCATCTGGACTATAAAATCTGGCAGATAGATGTGAAAATAGCTTTCCTGAATGGAGAGCTGGATGAAGAGGTGTATATGATACAACCTGAAGGTTTCACGTTCGTAGATGAGTCTAAAATGTGTAAGCTTTAGAGATCTATTTATGAATTGAAGCAAACATCTCGGAGTTGGAACAATCGATTTGATAGAACAATCAAAATGTATGGCTTCGTTAAGAATGAAGAGGAGCCCTGCATATACAAGTGGACTAATGGTCCAGCAATAGTATTCCTAGTATTATACATGGATGATATTCTCTTAATCGAAAATGATATTCCTGCATTACAAGAAATAAAGATCTGGCTGTCATCATAGTTCTCCATGAAAGATCTAGGAGAAGCTTCCTACATCCTAGGGATGAAGATCTATAGAGATAGATCTAAAAGGTTACTTGGATTGTCCCAGTCTACATACATTGACACTATGCTGAAATGGCTCAGTATGAAGAATTCTAAGAAAGGCTATCAAACTATAGGCCATGAAATTTCTCTTTCAAAGAGGGATTGTCCAACAACACCTCTAGATAGAGAGCGTATGAATAGAATACCATATGCTTCTGCAGTGAGTTCTATAATATACTCCATGACATGTAGGCGACCAGATGTGGCATACTCACTAGATGTAGTGAGTAGATACCAATCTAATCTAGGGGACAATCACTGAAAGGTTGTTAAAACTATCCTGAAGTATTTAAGAAATACTAAGGACTAGTGGCTTGTATATAGTGAATCGGACTTAAAACTTGCGAAATTCACAGACTTCAGTTTTTAGTCTGATCATGATGATAGTAAGAGTATGTTGGGATATATATATATATTCTTAATAGTGGGGCCGTCTGTTGGAAGAGTTTCAAACAGCATACTATGGCTGATTCAGTTTGCGAGACAAAGTATGTCGCTACATCAGATGCGGCCAAAGAAGTGGTGTGGCTAAGAAAATTTATCACCAAGCTCGGAGTAGCACCCTTTCTTGATGGTCCAGTTCTGCTCTATTGTGACAGCTCTGAAGTCATTGCTCAGGCAAAGGAATTAAAGGCACACCAGTGGATGAAGCATATTCTGTATCGCTACCATCTTGTTTGAGAGATTATGGATCGTGGTGACGTCGACCTTCAGAAGATCGATGGAAAGGAGAACCCGACCGATCCATTCACTAAAGCTATTGCGGTGAAGGAGTTCGATGACTTTAAATCAAAGATAGGTATTAAATACTGCACCGATTGGCTTTAATCCAAGTGGAAGATTATTGGGAATGTATCCTAAAGCTAATCGTCAGTTTGTTGATGGTTGGACCATGTATTTATAATTATATATGAATTATAAATTAATAAAAGTTATTTTGATATTTTTCATCATAAATTCTATTATCTTCTAATGAACTCCTGTGTTGTGATGAAGTCCTTAGGACCATCTAGATTCAGTAAAGGAGGATTTGTCCTTTAGTCCTTAAATAGTTCACGACCAAATGATACATTGTTACTTAGAACGACAATGTTTATCAAGTGTAGGTCCTTGTGTGCCATATAGGTTGATTGTCCTCATAACCAAAGAGTGTTGAGACACTGATATGGCATGCAAGTGAGATGTATGGATACATCTGTACTAAACGTGACCAACTCTAAAGCTTTTCTTTTGTCAATATTAGCTTTGATGGAATATGGGTATAAATATCTCTCTAATCTAAGATCACCACAGTGACTTCCATGCAACTCACTGTATTTTGGTGCCAGACTATCTGAATTTTTAATTCAGTGATGGAAGATTTCTAGGTGCAGTCAAGTACTTATGGAGTAGTGCATGTATCAAGATAGGATTGACCACTCCTGATTTTAGGAGTTATGTTCAATTGTGTTTTAATTTAGCAAAACCTTGGCTAGGATTGTCTTAGTGAGGAGTCATGAAACTAATTGCTTTGAGACACGACATGGATATATTTTCTAGGATTGACAGTCTAACCCTGAGTCATCTATTACACAGAGGTCATAGGGATGAATTATATGATAACCATATTCGCGTAGGTTCTGAATGTTGTGATTATAATTATTCGATCTATCCGATCATCGGGTACCATTGCTAGATGGTCACTTCGATTAGTATAGAAATTGATTTCTGTGCTACCAGCTTAGGTTCGGATCCACAGAGTCACACACACTAGAGGTTCCTATCTGATCTGATGGCTGGTGAAGAGTCCCACTTGGCTGAAACTCTATGGTCAAGAGTCCCACTGGACTAAGACTCTTCAACTGGGGGTCCCACTGGGTTAGGACACTGAGTCTCAATGTTTGGGAGTCTATGGTCAATAGTCTCATTGGACTGAAACTCTTCGATCAAGAGTCCCACAGCTCTGAGACTCTGAGTTCTACATGTTTGGGACTCTGTGATTGAGAGTTGGGACTCCATAATCATGAGTTCCACTTGTTTCGAACTCAAAGATTAAGAGTCCCACTTGTTTGGGACTCTTCGATCAAGAGATTCATTTTGATGGGACTCTTTTGTCCGGACACCCACTGGATTTAGACTATGATTTTGTGAGAGGTATTATTAGTGATTTGATCACTAATTAACTCAATTTGATTGAGTAATTATTTTTGGTCCAAGTCTAATTGAATTAATTTTAGTTGGGTCTGATCCGATTAGGTCGTTGGTTGACCTAATCGCCGAGGAGGTTTGAACCCTAATTTGATCAGAGATTGGGCTTGATCAATTTTTAATTTTATTAAAATTTAATTAAGCTTAATTAAGCCTAAATGTGTTGGGTTTCAATTAGTCTAATTGGGCCTAACCTATTTTGAATTGGTTGGTTCAATTGGTTCAAGTTTGAATTTTAAAGACTAGTTTGACTAGTCTTCTTTCCCTGCACCATTTAACCCACGCATACTTAAAAATTTAATCTAAATCTCTCATGACTTATTTCCCAAGCACAAAAGAGTTTTTGACTAGGTCTCCCACATTCCAAATGGATAAGGTTTGGTTGTTATTTATTTTGATTTGAATGAGATTCAAATTTGGATAAAAAACAACCTCTACCTTATCCATGCGCCACCCTTCACCTGTGTGATACTTTTGCTACACGAGAAAAGGTTTCTCATGATTTCTTTCCATGCAAAAGAGGTTTTCGTCCATCCTTTCTCACATCCCTAAGTGGATGGGATCAGGTGGTTTGAAGGTTGAATTCAAAATGAGTTTGAATTTAGCCTAACAACCAACCCGATCTTTCTCTTCACATAGTGTCTACTCTCTTTGGTGCAAAATAAATAGGAAGAATTTTTGGGACATGATATAATAGATCTAAGATTGAGAGAGGACTTCTGTGAGCCTCCTGGTGTGTGAGAAAAAGTTTTAAAAAATCCTATGAGGTGAAAAACTAGAGAAAGGCTAGCGCAAGGTTTCAAGGTGCATTTGATTTAGTGTTTTGACCTAGGATTCGGGAATCCATTTCATGAGATACAAGTGTCGAAAGCCCACAAAACTTTGTGGAGAACCTCCTCTGCCTCTCTACTACATCTACCAGCAACTCAGAACATCCGTGAAGCCCGTAGACTAGGATCGAAGGTATTCGATCAAAATAGCCCCTGAAAGACTTCGGTGTCGAGCTAGCACTCGCATGGGAGCCGATCAGGATCAGGAGCCTCGTGTGGATGATCATGGAGGTCAGACACTTGTGTGGCTGCATCGAGACTAGAAAAACTTTTTGATGATGATCAGATCATGATGATCAACTATCCACAAAAAGGTATTATGCTCTGAACACGTATATGTAGTAAATAGTTCACTACATAGTTTTATTTTCAAATCTATTGATGTATGCATGCATATTATGTTTAGATCATAATGTGTAGGGTTAAATAATCTAATATAATTGTAGATAATTAATTAGATTTATTATTTTCCACTACTTCTTTGCAATTTTCAAAAAAATTTGAAAATAGCTTAGCAAACCTTGCACTATTTCCTTCAATAAATACATAGGTTGTTTTAGGATTTTCATAAAAGTAGTGAATACAGATCTTTTCTCTCTTAATCTCTCTTCACTCTTCTCTCTAGTGTTGTCGCCCCAAGGTTCTTGAAGAAGTCCTAGAGAGAGGGGACGCCTCCCTCAAGTTCTAGGAGGGTGATGCCCCATTACAGATCCAGGTGGTGGATCGGTGGTATGCTACCTTAGAGAATGTCAAAGATCTCCTATGGTCCATGCTAAAGATCCTAGGTTTTTCACAACATGACATCAGAGTAGTACCATGGAACAACAATTGGTATCAAAGCTAGGTGATGCCATGGTGATGCCCCAACATTTGGTATCAAAGCTTGATGGTGCATGGAAGAGAAGGAGAAGTTATACAGGATGAAATCAGAAATCTACACAAGTATTCCATGATATGTCTAAAATCTACCTTTATTATTGTTGTGGTTTGGCCAATTGGGAGCAGCAGGTTGAAGGTGGAGATTGAGAGGATTAACGAAAAAGATTTTTCTCGAGGTGGAAGATTTGGGTTCTTGATTTATTGGTCGATCTTGGTGGAAAGACTAGGGTGTATGATGATTAGAGATAGGCAGGGAGCACTGGAGAGCTGCAGTAGCACTTCTCTGAAGATGTAGGGCTAAGAGAGGCTCGATAGTGCAGTAACTGAGGGAGGTATCTTAGGAGAGAGCATCAAGGTTCTCTAGGAAGATGGATAGTATGGGGCTGTTTGATGGATGAAGAGAGATTTTTTAAGGAATAATAATCGAAGGAAGGTTGAAGAAGTGACTATACATCCTTCTATTGAAGGAAGATGGGAAAGTAGTCAGAGATGCATTTAGTGGATCGACCAGAGCATGGATTTGTGGAGCCTTAGGAGTGATGGAGATGGATAATCCATGGAGGTCCAGCAGGTCAGGTTAGATAATTGATCAGATTTCTTCTGTAGGAGCATCAGGATGAGTCATGGTTCAAGTGGAGGATGGTTTATGTACAGTAAGAGAGGACCCGAATACCTATGAGAAGGCGGTGATGAGATGAGGTGGGGAGCACTAGGGTGCTATAGTAGTGCTTTCTTGGAGGCATAGGGCAGAGAGAGGCTCAATGGTGCAGCAGCTGAGGGAGGTATCTCAACAAAGAGTGTCAGGAGACATCTTAGGGAGACTGGAAGCAGGTCTCATGGAGAGCCAGAGAGTCTCAGGAGCCTCCAAATAATATAAGTGGCTCTGAGCCCAGGATAGGGTTTGGGCTGTAGTTCCTCCAGGTGTAACTGAAGTGATGGTTGGTATAGGAACAGAAAAGGAGAAGTGCTAGGGTGAAATTTTTTAGGATTTAGTCACTAAATTTAGAGGAGTTGGATGAGCTCCTGTAGGTTTCGGAGGTGCCCGTAGGTTGTGGAGGTATCCGAGATGGCTTCGAAGGGATCCGTAGAGTATGAAGGATCTGAAGAAGCAGCGACGGTGATCGAGGTATAGTAGCAGGCTCAGCAGTGCAATGTTGGATGGTTGGCCTTGAGGGACTCAATAATAGAGTTGGCTTTTATGGCATTAGATGGACTTCGGGTATAGGTAGAGCTCTATAGTGGTGGCTTCATAGGTGGAGATGTGATAAGAGTTCAGAGTAGAGGAGTGTAAGAGGATCAATATCTTAGCACCAGCACCGGTGATGCATAATTTTAGGTGGAGCAGAATGTGTAGGGGGATAGGCATAGTTTTGAGGAGATCGTGTTAGGGTATGCAGCGAGTGCCTATACATGAATGCTATGGATTCTCCAAGGAAGTCCAAGGGAAAGTGATGCAGCTGCTAAGTAGAAGGGATCCTACAATTTCAGGATGGTGCGAAGAAGCAAGCCAATATCTTCAGTGGTGGATGCGATCATCCCAAAGGCCTCAAGGGTGCACAACAACTGAAGAGGATTGGCAGAGGTGATGTTTGCACAAGAGGCTGTCAAGATACGTAGCGATAGTGGGATCATGCAGGAGGGCATTGCCAAGTTGTTTGCCAAGGCTTGGGGTACCTAGGTGGAGATTATAGGATTTGGTGTGGTACTCTCAAGCCTTGGGAGGCCATAGGAGGAGCTAGGACATTGGCTTCGAGGAGACCAGAATAGGTGTGGTCCTAGGGCTAGGACAGGAGTTATCCTAGAATAGAGGCGATGTATAGCCCTCCATGGGCTTGAGGTTTAAGTATTGAGGATCTTGAGGGGCTTGGTTGGTGCTTTGGAGACTTGGAACATAAGGTGGAGCAAGGAACCAAAGCCAAGGCATGAAGACTGTAGAGAAGGGACTTTTCTACAAGTTAGTCGACTCAGTCTGATATTGGGTTGGCTAGGTCTTAGTGGACAAGCCAAATAGAAAGGTGCACGTTCGGGATTGTAGGCATGGTATGCAATTGGATTGGCTCAGTCTGAAATTGAGTCGACCTAGTCTCGGCTAGCCAGCTCAGTGTTGAGGCTGAGTCGGCTCAATGCTGAGACTAAGCCGGCTCAGTGCGTGGGCAGAGTTACGTGGAAGTCTATTGGGGGTTAGGGTCTGGATTGATCCTAGGGATCTTAAGGTTTAGTTTGAGAGGTCTTAAGAAGGCTAACTCATGTATGGGTTGGGTTTAGATCCAGAGGATGAGAGCATGGGAGACATGGGTGTACATGGGCTCGATGAGTGCTTTTATGTGTTAGGTTAGCCAAGGGAGTTTTGGGTCGGGCCTAATGGCTATGTATTAATACATAGGTTGTATTAAGGTTTTCATAGAAGCGGTGAATATAGATCTTTTCTCCCTCAATCTTTCTTCTCTCTTCTCTCTAGTGTTGGCACCCTAGGATTCTTGAAGAAGCCCTAGAGAGAGGGGACGCCTTCCTTAAGTCCTAGGAGGGAGGCACCCCATCACAAATCCATGTGGTGGATCGATAGTATGCTGACCTAGAGAATGTCAAAGGTCTCCTGTGGCCTCGCTAAAGATTCTGGGTTTTCTGCAACATGGTATCAGAGCGGTACCATGGAACAACAATTGGTATCAGAGCTAGGTAATGCCATGATAATGCTCCAACACCGCTCCCCTTCCGCATGCCTGCACACATCTTCGACACTGAGGACCCATCAGATTGGCGGTCCCAGCTCCTCCCTCTCTACAATAATCATCAACTGCAACAAGCTCTGCAGCAGCGTCAAGAGCTTCAACTACTGGGATGCATGCAGGATTTCTTGCTCTACTTTCAAATTTTTTTTGAAAATTAATCATAGCCAAAATAAAAATTAATTTAATTAATTTATAAAGAGCTATAGATCTAATTTACAAGTCCTACATTACCAAGATCTAATATGATATACATGCATGCAATAAAATCTAAAAATAAAAGGCTATGAGCAATAAAATACTTTTACTATCTTACGTGTTCAGAACATGTTACCTTGCATGGGTAGATGATCTCCACAATCGAGTCACCACTGATCTAATTATCAAGAAGATTTGATCATCACGATGTAGCAACACATGCATCTGGCCTCCATGGGTGGTCCACATGAGGTCCTGATCTCGATTGGCTCCTCCCAAGTGTTAGCTCAATGTAGAACGGTCTTGATGGCTGGATCTAATTGAACTCCTTCAATCTTCCTCCATCGATTCTTCAAACACTCCAGATCATAAGCAGAGGTAGAAGAGAGGTTGAGGATGATCTCCAAAAGGTTTCATGAAGATTTGACACTCAGATCTCATGAAACCACACTCCTAACCCTAGATCTGAAATCTAGGGCAGCACTTTCACCAAACTCCTTGCACCTTATTTTCTCTCTCAATTTTTTCTTCTCTAATTTTTTCTTATTTTTCTCACACAAGGGGAGGGTTCATGCATGGAGAGGAAGTCTTTTTCAGGTGTATTTTCATCCAAAAATTCCATGGTAAATTAAAGAGCGCAAAAAAAAAGGTGGCGTGGAGAAGAGGTAAGATAAGGGAGTTATTTCATTCAAACTCAAACTCCATTTCAATTTGAATGGCAACTAATCTTACCTTATCTCTCTAGGATGTGGGAAAGGACAGGCGTGAGCCCTCTTTGCATGGAAAAAATTTCATGAGAAACCTTTTCTCGTAGAGAATAGAATGGTGCAAACAAGGGTGATGTGGCACATGTCAAGACTAGGTCAAACTAATCTCAAAACCTCTCATCTAATTGGACCAACCCAATTCAAATTGGATAGGCCATATTAGATCAGATTAAATCCAATTAATTTAAGCTCAATTAGGTTCAATTAAATTTTAATCAAATCAAAAATTAATTAAGCCCAACCTTTGATCAAATCAGAGATCAAACCTCCTCGATGGTTAGGTCATCTCATAACCTAATTTGGTCAAATCCAACTGAATCCAATTTAATTAGACTTGATCCAAAATAATTACTCCATCAAATTAAGTTAATTAGTGATTAAATCATTAATTAAATCTTTCATAAATATAGAGTTCAAATCTAGTGGGTGTCTGGATAATAGAGTCCCATCAAAATGAAACTCTTGATCAAAGAGTCCCAAACCAGTGGAACTCTTGATCCCAGCATCCAAAATAAGTGAAACTTATGATCACAGAGTCTCAGACTAGAAGGACTCTTAATGATAGAGTCTCAGACAAGTAGAACTCAGAGTCTTAGAGTAGTAGGACTCTTGGTCGAAGAGTCTCAGTCCAGTAGGATTCTTGACCATAGAGTCCCAGTCCACTAGGACTTGATCATAGAGTCCCAGCCAACTAGGACTCGGAGTCCTAATACAGTAAGACTCTTGGTTGAAGAGTCTCAGTCTAGTGGGACTCTTGACTATAGATTTTTAGTCCAGTGAAACTCTTTACAAGCCATCAGATCAGGTAGGAAGCTCTAGTGTATGTGACTCCGTAGGTTCGAACCTAAGTCAGTAGCCTAGGAACCAATTTATGTACCAATTGAAGTGACTATCTAACAATGGTACTCAATATCTAGATATGTCGAATAGTCATAATCACAATATTCAGAACCTACATGAATATGGTTACTATATAATTTATCTCTTTAACCTCTGTGTATTAGGATGACTCAGAGTTAAACTGCCTAATTCTGAAAAGTACATCCAAATCATGTCTTAAAGCAATCAGTCCCGTGACCCCTCACTAGGATTATCCTGGTCAAGGATTTGCTAAATTGAAACATAATTGAACATAGCTCCTAAAATTAGGAGTGGTCAATCTCATATTGATACACGCACCAATTCCTCAAGTACTTGACAGTGCCTAGAAATCTTCCATCATCGAATTAAAAATTCAGGTAGTCCAGCATCAAAGCATAGTAAGTTGCTTGGAAGTCATCATGGTGATCTCAGATTGGAGGGACACTTAAACCCATATTCCATCGGAGCAAATCTTGATAGCAAAAAAGCTCTAGAGTTGGTCACATTCAGTGCAGATGTACCCCTACATCTCACCTGCATGCCATACTAATGTCTCTGTTAGATATGTGTGCCTTAGAAGTCAGATTGGATGACACTTGTAATACACTTCTAAGAATAAAATTATAATTTTAACTATAAATAATAAAATAAGTTATTTTCTATCATAATGTGTATTTGAAAGTGTCTGTGATACATTCCTTGAGTTAATGGCAATGATAGTTCATATTTTCAAGAGTTAAAAATTTAAGACATGAATTTTTATTATTAACTCATAAAATGCTCCTAACTGTATGATCATCATGAGGATGGTGATTGATCCAGAAGGTTGGTGTACGATCACTTCTTTATGGTAGATGAGTCTTGAGTCTATGGTGTAGAGACACCGGAGTGAGATTATAGGTACTCGTTAGAGAATGAGGGCACTGAGCGTGACCACCTCGAGCAGTCATGAAAAAGTCTACCTTCTCATCGATGACTGGCTCGAAGCTATAGTGGTGTGTCTAGTTCTTTGACTTGAGGTGCATTGATAGTTCACCTTGAAGGTGTTATAGTTTGACTACACCATAACTCAGTCTCCTTGCCATTCAGAATCCTGAGGTGTATGTTGGCTATAGCATGTTCATTGTAGGAATTGGATTGCACTAATAGGGGATCTATCTACCTCGATAGAAGAGGAGCAACCCTATGATGATCATGAGAATCAAGTCCATAAAGCCCATGGCCATGGCAGAGTGAAATAATAGAAAGAGTTTCTATTAGGGTTTTCATATTGGACTTGAATCGAATGATTAATTCATATGACGGATATTAGGGTTTGATAAGATCACCTTAACCTTAATCTGATCGGGGCTCAAGATAGAGGAACTTAATCATACAAAAAACTGCAATGAGAGGTTCACTTTTAGTTCTGATGGGTTGCCACCATATGCTACTAGGTATCACTAGTAGATTTTGAGAGCAATTAGAATGATTTGAATAATCGATCATACTAGTTATCTGAATCAAAAAAGTTCTGATCCATCGAAACGTGTTTCGATGATGTTGATGATAGAGATCATGATATATCCCATTACCATATGAAACTAAACCTAACTGGGTCATACAAACAAGGGTTTGGATTTGGATATCATCAATTGGATTAACCCAGTTCAATTGATTTGAATAAGGTTCAGTTAGGTTCAAGAAAATCATGCTAGCACACGATTGAGCCTAATGTTCTCCTTCAATAATCATTAAAACTTATCTCGACTGAGCCAAATATGTTTAGACTCACTCAAAAATCTTTACTTGGTCTGACTGAAGTTTGTTTAGGTCAGAAAAGGGTTATCTTAATTTATGAAATAAATTTGAGATAACACCTGCCATTTTTCGTCACCTGCTAAATCTTATCTTTGGACTTTGGTCAAATGTTGACCTTTGATACTTAGACATCTGCCCATGTGTCATGCACCCATAGGAGAGAACCTTGGCCTTGTCCCCCTGCTAAAAAGTAGATAGGCAAGGGGTGCATGCCTAGGGAGGTGTGTGCCTCATGAGGATAAGATTTGGAGTCTGATATAGATGGGACTCCAGTTGCATCAGGGAATTAAATTAGATGGCGCTAAGAAGACTTGTTTGATCTAATTTTAGTGCTATCTAAGGAGAGTTTTAAGGGACTCTAATCTAATTAGATCAAATGATGTCATCCCACCAATCAAATTTAGATCTGATTACATAAAGGGCCGTAATTGGTCGGGAAGATGTGGCACTACATGGCGCAGTAGGATCTATATAAACTCTATCTGTGGCTAGAATAAAGAGCTTCTGCCCTTAGCCCATGCCACAAAGCTTTTCTCCCTCCTTCTCCATGCCACCCTCTAGTCCTCTCTCTCCTCTCCATGCCCAAGAGGTTTTAGGCATGAGTTAGGTGTGATTCAAGCAAGTAAAAGACGACAGGAAAGGAAGAAGACAGCACTGCTGCAAGAAATAATGATTGTTCTTCAAAAAAGATTTTGAAGATCTTCAAGATCAAATCTAGATTTAATTTTTGGAGGATTGATTGAGAAGAAGAAGGTCTCCAGATCCTACCCAAGTGGATACCAGTAGAGGCCAGGCACTTGTGTGGCTATGTCCAGAACCTCAGGCAAACATCGAGATCATCATAGGATTGGATTACCCAAAATAAAGGTATAATTAAATTAGATTTAATTTAATTTTTATTTTATTTTATTTTATTAGATTAATAAGATCAGATCTGAAGAGTCTCATATTTTATTAGGATCTTAGAAAAATTTTTTTAAAATATTTCTCTTGATCCAATCAGATTTGAACGAACATGACCCAGGAAATAAAGTTTTTTCCTTCAACTAGTAATAGAGCTAGGTTCCAAAATTTATTAGATCTAATTTTAATTTAATTTTAATTTAATAATTAGATGATTTTAGATATCACATGAGATGTGATTAGATTTAAAATTAAAAAATTAAAAATTAAATAATCTAGATCTAAGATGTATGAAATGCATGACTAGACTAGGAATAGAATTATTCTATATATGTCTAACATGATCATAATTTTAATTTAATTAATTATAATTTTTAGATTTATTTATTTACTATTTTCTAATATTATAAATATTATAATTAAATTTAAAAAATAGAAAATAAATTTATTTAATTTGTTCATATGAGATATGATAGATGCATGTTTAGACTAGTTATAGAACAGTTCTATAAAATTATCTAGAATAAATGTTAATTTGATGTGATCAAATTTAAATCTTATTTCTTAGATATTTATGAGATAATTTAGATCTAAAAATATGCATAATATGATATATGAGCTGTATGCAAAATATGTTTTTAGTTAGATTAATTTTTATATATATGATATATGATGTAGATCTAACTAGTTTTCTAGATTTATCATTTTTTTGATTAAGGCATTTTTCTTGGCCGTCCGATCATAAGAATGAAGTAGGGTTTAAAGGCCCTCTCCTCCCAGTCGATGGAATATTCTTATGATGTATAGAGGTGCTGTGCATTCGTCCTTAATCAGAAATCTAAAATTTATTTTTTGCAAAATCCTAGATCCTGAAATCCTAGGATTTTATATACATGTTTTGTTTATGAATCCTAAACTTAATTAAGAATTAAGATTATGAAATATATTAGATCTAAAATTAAGAATTTTTAGATCTAAGACATATTCATAAAATTAGATTCAGACTTAGGTAGCTCAATTTAGTTTAGCGGTTGATCAAATCGAATCAAGAGTTGGTTAGATGGGATCAAGAGTGCTTAAATTGACCAGCCTAATAGGATTAAGTCTGGGTCAAGGTTGAGTCACATGAGTGATCGATCAAGTTAAGACCTAATTAGACTCAGTGGTTAGAGTCTGGATTGTAGGCTAACCCGATTGATTTTGGCTCAACAATTTTATGTCTAAGGTAAGTTTGGCAGATACGATCGGTTAATTTTTAATTAGGAGCTACTCAACTCAAATATGATCTTATCGAGTTAATGGCATATCCCTTCCACCGGTCTCACTTATCTGGCCATATTTGTTGGCTTAGTCTTGATCTAAGGTGGCTAATAATCCAAGCTAACCCATGCCACTAGGTTAGTCATAATGGTTATGGCTATGTCAAGTCAAGTTTAAAGAGACCTAAATCAAATCTTTCTAAGAAAAGATTAAGTCTAAGATCTTCCACCATTATAGATGTGCGGATCCTTTTTGGAGTTGATTGTTCTCGGTTGGTCATAGTGGTTCAGTTGCACCAAAAAGATGCAATCATGTCTATTAGGCATTAGATGCTATGGGCTAGAGGATGGATTGAGCTTAATATTTTGGATACGGTGAGAGACCCAATTAGGAATCCAATCTATGCAAATGATGGGTCTGACTTAACTAAGGAGTGGATCAATATTTCGGGCATGATGAGATTCATGAATTAAAGACCAAGCCTGGGTGCACCATGATTAGAGAATCATTGGACAAGAGTTGTTCACTCATTGGCTAATCCATCACCAATAATTGTTAGGTGAGGTGATGAGTCAGTTTGTGGGACTGCACCATCCACTAGAAATCAGTAATCATGAAGATTTTTGCATATCTACAGAGGGAGTATAGAGATCCAAGAAAATAGTGGGAACTAATTTGTTTAAAAATTAAATCTATAAATAAATTGATCAAGTCTTAATTACAAAATCTAACTAGAAACTTTGACTCTTTATAGGAAAAAGGAAAATGTCTACGTCCAACCCACTAGCCTCTATCCTGAACACCCATAGACTGATCGGATCTAATTACAAGGATTGGCTCCAAAATTTTAAAACTATTTTAGATTTTGAGAAGTTGACTTATGTATTGGATTAGGATCCCCCCACCTTACCAGCTTGTCTGTTCGTTGAATAGAGAGCATCTCTTGACAAATGGATGGATGAAGATAATAAGACCAGATACTATATGTTGGGCTCAATGTCTGATGAGCTTCAGTGTCAATATGAAGATATCAAGATTGTCCACTAAATGTTGGCTCACCTATAAGAGTTATTTGGTGAACAAAGTCTCATAGCCAAATATCAGATCACTAAATGACTGTTTAAGGCTAAAATGCGTGATGGGCAATCAGTCCAAGATCATTATCTGATGATGATCAAGGACTTGGAAAAGCTTGAGAAGCTCGGAGTGAAGTTAGATTAGGAGCTGCAGAATGATATAATTCTGCAATCCTTGATGATGTGTATGGGTAGTTCATCATGAACTACCATATGCATAAACTTCAAAATACTCTGGTCGAGCTTATGAATATACTGGTTACTGCTGAGCTTTTTATGAAAGGTTCTAAAGGCTCAGTACTTGCTATGGAATGGACTTCTTCCAAAAAATAGTTTTTTGAAAAGAAGAAGTCTGTGAAAAAATAGAAGGTGGAAGGAGGAAAGAAAAAAAGATAGAGCTAAAGAAGAAGGCTGCTGACAAAGAAAAATATTTTCATTATAATATTGATAGCCACTAGAAGCGAAACTATCCTACATACCTGGCCACCCTGAAGAATAAGAAGGAGACAGGTCCTTCTGGAGGTATGCTCGTTATTGAATCTAACCTTATGATTTCTTCTGCATCCAGTTGGATTCTTGACTCTGATTCTAGTGCTCATTGTGCACTTTCATACAGGATCTTGAGGATAGAAAGAGGCTGAGGGATGGTGAGATGATCTTACATATCGAAAATGGAGTAAGGATTGCTGCTATAGCCATGGGAACCTACCCTCTTCGACTATCTTCTATCTTAGATTTAGTACTTAGGGATTGTTATTATGTGCCTGCTGCAAGCAGAAATTTAATTTCTATTTCATTTTTAACACAAGAAGACTATGTAATTAGTTTTCTTAAGGACCATTGTAATATTCTTTATGAAAGAAATAAAATTGCAAGTGGTTTCCTCATTAACGGTCTCTACCAGTTACATATTGATGTATCTGTCTTTAATATTGAGTAAAATGTGAATGCCATAAGATCAAAATAACTCAAGGATAGTCCAAACGATAGGTATCTATGGCACCTAAGACTAGGTCATATAGCAGAAGATAGGGTTAACAAACTGGAGAAAATCGGGCTATTGAGTTCATTGACTTTCGAGTTATATCCAATTTGTGAATCATGTCTTCATGACAAAATGACTAAGCTTCCTTTTGTAGGACATGAGGAAAGGGCCACAGAACTACTTGTCCTAGTACATACTGATGTGTGTGGTCCATTTGATGTGTTGGCTAGAGGTAACTTTAACTACTTCATAACCTTTATCGATGATTTATCTCGGTATAGATATGTGTATCTTATGAGACACAAGTCTGATGCCTTTGAAAAGTTTAAGAAATTCAGACATGAAGTTAAAAAGCAAACTGAAAAATCTATTAAGGTTCTTCGATCAAATCAAGGAGGTGAATACCTTAGTCGAAAATTTCTGGACTATCTCAAGTAAAATGGCATAGTCTCTCAATGGACTCCACCTAGAATACCTCAACTCAACGGGGTTTCAGAATGGAGAAATCAGATCCTATTAGTATGGTGTGATCCATGATGAGCTTCATGGATCTTTCTGATTTTTTTTGGAGATATAGTTTGTTAACTGCTACATATTTACTGAATAGGGTTTTCTCTAAAATTATTCCTACCACACCATATAAGATATGGCATGGTAAGAAACCAAGTCTGAGTCATCTCAAAATTTAGGATTGTCTGGCTCATGTCAAAAGACAACAAGTGAACAAGTTAGGTTATAGGTCCTTTAAAGCTCGATTTATAGGATATCCTAAAGAGTCATTAGGATATTATTTCTACAATCTAGAAGATCATAATGTAATTATGAGTCGGCATGTCATTTTTCTTGAAAAATAGTTTATTCAAGGTGGCAGCATTGAAAAGCAGATCAAGCCTGAGGAGAAAGTCTCACAAGAGCAATAAGCTAAGGATCCTATGGAACCAAATCAGGTTGAGACAATACAATCACTACCTGCTCCACCTCGTAGATCGAAAAAGGTTTTTCATCCCCCTGAGAGGTACTTGGTACTATTTTAGAGGAAGTAGAGAAAATATTCCTCGTAGGTAATGGAGTTCATGGTGATGATCCCAAAACCTATGATGAGACGATATCGGATATCAACTCCGAGAAATGGTTAGAGGCAATGAAGTCAGAAATTGATTCGATGCACTCAAACCAAGTATGAACCTTGGTAGATCCACCTGAAGGTATAGTATCTATTGGGTGTAAATGGATCTACAAGAGAAAGATTGGTGCAGATGGAAATGTGGAGACATTCAAAGCTAGATTAGTGGCAAAAGGGTATAGTCAGCATGAAGATATTGACTATCAGAATACCTTTTCATCAGTAGCTATGCTAAAATCCATCTACACATTTCTTGCTATTGCAGCCTATTTTGATTATGAAATATGACAAATGGACGTGAAAATGATGTTCTTAAATGGATACCTTGAGGAAGATATCTATATGGAATAGCCGCTAGGTTTCACATCCAGTGATGCTGATCATAAAGTATGCAAGCTGCAAAGATCCATATATGGACTTAAGCGAGCATCTCAAAGCTGGAATACTCATTTTAATGATGTAATCAAATTATTTAGTTTCATCAAGAATGAAGAGGAATCATATGTTTTCAAAAGGATCAGTGGGAGTGCTATTGTCTTTCTCGTACTGTATATGGATGATATCCTCCTTATTGGGAATGATCATGTTGACCATAGTTAAAATATGGTTATCTAAAGAATTCTCCATGAAAGATCTAGGAGAAGCATCTTTCATTCTAGAAATTAGTATCTATAGAGATAGACTGAATAGGATGTTAGGTCTTTCACAGAAGATGTACATAGAGAAAGTGTTAAAGAGGTTTAGCATGGAAAACTCCAAGAGAGGACTAGCACCCTTCAGACATGGCATTCATCTCTCCAAGAAAATGTATCCCAACACACCTGAGGAGATTGAACATATGAGCAAAATCCCTTATGCTTCAATAATAGGGAGCCTCATGTATGCCATGTTATGTATACGACCTGATATAGCCCATGCTGTGAGTGTCATGGGTAGATATCAGTCAAATTCAGGTGAAGAACACTGGACTTCTATGAAATGTATCCTTAAGTACTTAAGAAGAACTAAGAATATGTTGTTGGTTTTTGGTAATGGAGAACTCCAAGTCTAGGGTTATACAGACTCAAATTTTATGTTCGATATAGATGATTGAAAGTCAACATCTGAGAGTCTGTTTGTGTGTAATGATGGTACTATCAGTTGAAAGAGTTTCAAGCAGATAGCAATAGCAAACTCCACCATGGAAGTAGAGTACATCGCTGCATCAGAAGCTGCGAAGGAGGCATTCTGGTACAAGAAGTTTGCCGCAGAGATAGAAGTGATGCCATCAGATGTCATTCCTCTGTACTGCGATAATAATGGTGCCATAGCCCTAGCTAAGGAATCGAGGTCTCACCAAAAATCCAAGCACATCGAGCGACGATACCATCTCATCTGTGATTATCTCGAGAAAGGTTATGTCGAGGTGAAAAGAGTCGACTCCACAGACAATATGACAGACCCACTCACAAAGCCGTTGGGCCAGCAGAAGATCAAAGCCCACCTTAAGAAGATGGGACTTAGATTTATAGCCAATTGGCTTTAGGTCAAGTAGTAGTTTGTTAGATATGTGTGCCCTAGAAGCTAGATTGGCTGATACTTGTAATACACTTCTAAGGGTAAAATTATAATTTTAACTATAAATAATAAAATGAATTATTTTCTATCATAATGTGTATTTGAAAGTGTCTGTGATACATCCCTTGAGTTAATGACAATGATAGTTCATATTTTCATGAGTTGAAAATTTAAGACATGAATTTTCATTATTAACTCATAAAATGCTCCCGACCGTAGGATCATCATGAGAATGGTGATTGATCCAGAAGGTTGGTGTACGATCGCTTCTTTAGGATAGATGAGTCTTGAGTCTACGGTGTAGAGACACCAAAGTGAGAGTATAGATACTCGTTAGAGAATGAGGGCATTGAGCATGACCACCTCGAGCAGTCATGTGGAAGTCTACCTTCTCATCGATGACTGGCTCGAAGCTGTAGTGGTGTGTCCGATTCTTTGACCTGAGGTGGATTGGTAGTTCACCTTGAAGGTGTTATAGTTGTTGGCTATAGCATGTTCATTGTAGGAACTGGATTGCATCAAGATGGGATCTATCTACCTCGGTGGTAGAGGAGCAGCCCTATGATAATCATGAGAATCAAGTCCTGAAGCCCATGGCCATGGCAGAGTGAAATAATAGAAAGAGTTTCTATTTAGGTTTTCACATTGGACTCGAATCGAATGATTATATCATATGACAGAGACTAGGGTTTGACGAGTTTACCTTAACCCTAATCTGATCGGGGCTCAAGATAGAAGAACTTAATCACACAGGTAGCTGCACCAAGAGGTTCGCATTCAGCTCTGATGGGTTGCCACCATATACTGCTAGGTGTCACTGGTGGATTTTGGGAGCAATTAGAATGATTTAGATGATCGATCATTCTAGCTGTTCGAATCAGAAGAGTTCTGATCCATCGAAAGGAGTTTCGATGATGTCTATGATAGAGATCATGACATATCCCATTACCATATAGAACTGAATCTAACTGGGTCACACAAATAAGGGTTTGAATTTGGTGATCATCAATTGAACTAATCTAGTTTAATTGATCTGAATGAGATTCAATTAGGTTCAAGAAAATTGTGCTAGCACTCGATTGAACCTAACGTTCTTCTTTTACTATCACAAATAAGTTGTCCTGACTGAGCCAAAGGAGTTTGTGCTCAATCAGAGGCCTTCATATGGTCTAATTGGAGGTTGTCCAAGTTAGAGAAGGTTGTCTTATTTTATAAGACATGACCTGCCATTTTTGGTCACCTGCCATTTTTTGTCCTTTGACTTTGGTCAAAAG
>QRFJ01000399.1:99853-132762 GCA_006176705.1 Cocos nucifera | reverse complement strand
TAATTGATAAATTCTCTCTGTATTGAAACTAAACAGTCCTAAGGACTTCATCACAATAATAAAGTTTATTAGAAGATGTAAACTTATGATGAAAAAGATGTCAAAATACTTTTATTAATTAATAAATTAATTATAATTATAAAATAGCTCAACCATCAATAGGCTGATGATTGGCTTTGGGATATAATTTTCAATAACTCCTACTTATCCTAAAGCCACTCGACACAGTATCAATACCCATCTTCGACTTATGGTTGTTAAACTCCTTGATTTCAAGAGATTTAGTGAAAGGGTCGGCTAGGTTCTTCTTTCTGTCAATCTTCTGATGGTCGACGTCACCATGATCTATGATTTCATGGACCAAACGAAAGCGGTGCAGAATATGCTTTATCCGCTGGTATGCCTTCGATTCCTTTGCTTGAGCTATGGCGCTAGTGCTGTCATAGTAGAGTAGGACTGGACCATCAATGGAGGGTGCTACTCCGAGCTCGGTGATGAACTTCCTCAGCCACACAACTTTCTTTGCTGCATCTGATGCTGCCATGTACTTTGCTTCGCAAATAGAGTCAGCCACTATATGCTGCTTGAAACTTTTTCAATAAATGGCTCCACTATTTAGAGTAAAGATATACCCTGACACACTTTTACTATCATCATGGTCAGATTGAAAGCTGTAGTTTGTAAACTCCACAAGCTTCAAATCTAACTCACCATAAACCAACCATTAGTCCTTAGTATTTCTCAAATACTTAAGGATGGTTTTAACCACCTTCCAGTGATTTTCTCCAAGGTCAGACTGGTATCTACTCACCACTCCTAGTGAGTATGCCACATCAAGTCTCGTATATGTCATTACATACATAATAGACCCCACTATCGAAGTATATGCGATTCTACTCATACGCTCTCTCTCTTCTGGAGTTGTTAGACAATCCTTCTTAGAGAGAAAAATTTTTTGGCCTATCGGGAGATAGCTCTTTTTGGAATTCTCCATGCTGAACCTCTTCAGCACAGTTTCTATGTACGTGGACTGAGATATACCAAGCATCCTTTTAGATCTATCCCTATAGATCTTCATTCCTAGGATGTAGAATGCTTTACCCAAATCCTTTATGGAGAACTGTGATGACAATTAAACTTTTATTTCTTGTAGTGCGGGGATATCATTCTCGATCAAGAGAATGTCATCCACATACAAAATAAGGAATACCACTATTGGACCATTTGTCCATTTGTAAATGCAGGGTTCTTCTCCATTCTTAACGAAGTCATACATTTTGATCACTTTATTAAAATGCATGTTCCAACTCCGAGATGCTTGCTTCAATCCATAAATGGATCTCTGAAGCTTGCACACCTTGGACTCATTTGTGGATGTGAACCCTTCAAGTTGTATCATATACACCTCTTCGGTCCACTCTCTATTTAGGAACTATCTTCACATCCATCTGCCAGATCTCATAGTCCAAATGGGCAGCAATGGCAAGAATGATCTGAATGGACTTGAGCATTACCACAGGAGAGAACGTCTCATCATAGCCAATACCATAGTGTTGACGATATCACTTGACAACCAGATGGATTTTATAGGTCTTCATCTTTTCGTCTGCACTCCTCTTTCTTTTGAAGACCCATTTACACCCAATGGGTTTAACTCCTTCAGGTGGGTTAACTAATGTCCATACATCAATGATCTTCATGGAATCTATTTTGGATCTCATGACTTCTAGCTATTTCTTAGAGTTAAATCTTAGCATCGCATCCATATAAGTGATCGGATCCTCATCGTTCTCATCGAGTTCGATGGGATCACCATTTTGGATCAAGAATCCATAGTATCTATCTGGATGGCACGGTACTTTATCGGATCATCTTAATGGTGTGGTTTCACTAAGATTCGAATCTGATCTGATCAAATCTAATTTAGGTTCAACATTCTGTGTCGGACTTTCTAACTATTGAACTTCATCAAGTTTAACCTTAGAGGCAACAGTTCTTTCACTAAGAAACTTCTTTTCTAAAAAGGTTGTCCTAAGGCTGACGAACACCTTTTGTTCATCAGCATGATAGAAATAGTATCCTTTGGTCTTTTTCGGGTACCCTATGAATGTACACTTGTCAGACTTAGGTCCAAGTTTGTTTGTAACTAATCGTTTGACATAAGTCGGGCATCCCTAAATTCTAAGGTGTGAAAGTGCTGGTTTATGCCCTGTCCATATCTCATATAGGATTTTAACTACAGACTTACTTGGAATCCTATTTAATAGATAACAAATCGATTCGAGTGCATATCCTCAGAAGGATATTGACAAGCTGGCAAATTCTATCATGGATTGGACCATGTCTAATAAAGTTTGATTCCTCCTTTTAGACACACCATTATATTGTGGTGTTTTAGGAGGAGTCCATTGGAAGAAAATTTTATTCTCTCCTAGATATGTGAGAAATTTATCAGAAAGATATTCTTCTTCTCGATCAGATCGAAGAGTTTTAATACTCTTTCCAATTTATTTTTCTACTTCACATCGAAATAATTTCAACGTTTCAAAAGAATCTGACTTATGTTTTATCAGATAGACATATCTATATCTGGATAGATCATCTGTGAAAATGATGAAATAGACATATCCACCTCTAGCACTTGTGCTCATTGATCCACATACATTAGCATATACTAGACCTAAGAGCTCATTGGCTCTCTCACCTTTTTTAGTAAAAGGTGACTTGGTCACTTTACTAAGAAGACAGAACTCACTGGTTGGAAGTGACTCACAATCATTGACTTTGAAAATTCGCTTTTGAGTCAACCTATTTATCCTATTCTTATTTATATAATCTAGCCTACAGTGCCATAAGTAGATATCTGATACACTATCTAATCTAAGGTGCTTACCAGTAGAATAGACTATATTAATAGGTTGTGATAATATATATACACCATTGTTTAATTATCTATAGAAAGCAGTAACACCATTCATAATGACATTATAAACTTTTTTTTTATTAAAATTTCATAATTTTTCATGGCCAAAAGGCCTATAGAAATGATATTTAAAAAGAAACTAGGATAGAAATGACAATCACTAAGAATAACGATATGAGATTCAAATACAAGGTTTAAAATTTTTAAAGCTAGAACTAGAACTGGTCTTCCATCTCCAATGTTTAGGAATCTCTCGCCTTGCTTGAATCTTCTACTAACTTGCAACCCCTACAACGAATTGCAAATATGGTAAGGACTATCGGTATCCAATACTCAGTCAATAATATCATAAATAGAAAAATTTCAAGGAGTTATCATATAAATAACTTGCCCAGCAATAGCTTGCTTCTTTCTCTACCTGTTTGGGTTCAGGAAGGCAATGTACGGAGGATAGTTCCTCTTCTAGTGCCCCTATTTCTTGTAAAAGAAGCATTCAGTTTGACTCTTATCGGGCTTGATCTTCCTGATTTGGCCCTGCACTGATGTCCCAACCTGAACTTGCACCTTCTTTGTTTTCTTCTTCTTGTTCTTCTTCTCTTCCCTAAAGGGTCAAGAACCAGAAGATGAACCTCCCACTAAGTTCACTGACTCTTTATGGAGTTGGTGATCCTTCTCAAAGTTTTGAAGTAACCCCAGTAAGCCATGGTAGTTTACCTTAGGCTTTGTCATTCTGTAATGAGTAAGGAAAGGGAGATAGGACTTTGGTAGCAAGTTCAGTATTGCATCTTTCTCAAGTTGTTCATGCAAGAAAAAATTGAATTAGATCAAGCGCTCTATCAGCTTGATCATATACAGTACATGATCAGTGATAGAGTATCCATCCCGCATTTTGGCATTGAAGATGGTGCAACTAGACTTGTGCCTCTTAATGTCATCGAGTGTGCCAAAAGAATCCTCCAACACTTAGAGTATTTTATTTGGTTGAGCTATCTGAAATCTATGACTGAACTCATCGCTCATCGTAGCTAGCATAATGCAGCACACCATGGTTTGGTCACTAAGCCACTTTTGATAAGTGTCTCTGACTGTTCCATGTGTATTGGCAGCTGGCTCTTCAGGTGCAGGATTCGTCAGCATATATAGGATCCATTCATGCTTTAGAATAATCTTCAACTTTCGGTACCAACTACCAAAGTTGGGTCCCACCAACTTATCATTGTCCAATAATGATCGGAGAGATAGAAAAGTGGTCATGTCTGCACAAAAAAAAATCAAAACCTAATTAGTAATTGATTCATTAAACCTAAAGATTTGGACTTTAATCAAAAAGTTTCTTCTACTATTTTATTCGAATTGGTAGCCTCTACCTCCAATTCAAGAAATTATCCTAATTTCTTAGTGGGTACTAGAATCCACATAGACTGTACATGAGTCCAACTTTAGTTGGCCCACCCATGTACATCTATAGGTTCATAACCAATTATTTCTCTAAACAATTTTTAGTAATTAAATTTTGCCCCAAGCCTTGATCAGTTGGCTTTGGCCTTCTCAAAAAAGGGTCCAGTTAGGTCCAACCATTAACATGACCATACTGGAACCATCCAACCAATGAATGATCAGACCCAACTTTGGTTGGCCTACCTGACCACCATTTAGAAAGATGTATCCAAAAGATCATATAATGAATGATAATTCCATCAATCGATAAGCACCAGGCCTTTAGGCCTCCAATGATTATCTAACTGATTGACTCATTATCATCCACTTTAATGGGAGGTTATGATCTAGTTATCATATAACTATTTCATTTTAGGAACCTAATAATTTTAGAGGATTTAGTTTATAGAAGCAAGTAGGTCAGATTAACTAGCTTGTCATGATCCTCCCATTAACTTCACCAAGTTAGCTTAAGAGAGATCATTAATAGGCTGGTCTAGAAGCACCTAAATCAGTCAAACTGATTTACCTAGCTGACATGAGTTAGCTCGAATAGTTAAGTGATCTGATCAAAACATAATCTTACCAAGAGGCCAGGTAAGTTCGATCAGTGGAAGGGTCTGCCAGGCTTGCCTTAGATACCATCAAAAATAGTCAGGTAAAAGAGATGCTAATTAAAAACCACTAGTCTAGTTTACCTTAGACATCAACTGATTTAATTAGTTTTAATTAGATCAACCTAACAGTTTATGCTAGATCGCGTAGCCAAGAATCAAGTCCATCTTGGGTCTTGTTAAAGACATGGATTTGACCAACTACAACTATTGCAATTGATCTAGAGAATCCTTGACCTAATCTAAGACAATAATTGATTAGATTTAGTCAATTCTCTAATTATGTCCATTCTTTAATCTAACCCTAGTTCTAACTCAATTAATGGACCTAATTTTTACCAACCCATTAACCCAATGTGTTATGATTCATGTCATAGATCTTCAATTTATAATCCTAGAACCTAATCAAATAACTTAATTCTTAATTAAGTTTTGGGCTGAGGGTTGGGGTTTGGCTTTTTGAAAATAGTTTTCAAGTTTGTAAAATATTTTTACAACATGGTTCTATCAACCAAGTTGCATGTTTGATTCATAATCAATATGCAAGTAACATAAACATGAATCTACTTTAGATCTAATCTAAACAGATTCATGTAATTGAAATAGTTTCAATAATAATCAATCATAAATCTTCCTAGATCAAATCTAACATATTTATGAAGATTAAAACTAGATTAAAATATTTTTAATCAAATCATAATTTTTTTTAAATCTAATTTAAAATTTTATGATCAATATTTTAGATCGGCATGTACTAGGACAATCTATTCACTATAAGGGATAAACCTTATAGCAGGACAATCTTATGACAATCCATGTAATCTAAAATATTTTATTTTTAGATCTAAAACTATTTTAAATCTATTAAATTATAAATAAAATTAGATCAAATCTAATAAATTTATGATTAGAGTCAGATCATCATGAACTAGGACAACCTATTCACTATAAGGGATAAACCTTACAGCAGGACAACCTTATGGTAGTTTGTGAGATTTAAATTTTTTTAATTTTAAATTTAATAATTAAATTATAAATTAGATATAATCTAAGAAATAATCTAAATATGCATAAAAATCAAGTAATAACAATCTTACTCTAATACCAATTTAAGAAACCAGATCTAGGATATTACAAGTAGTCTTGAAAACTTTTTCAAGATCTTGCAATGAAAGATTTAAATAAATTAAATATTTATTTAAATTAAGATATAAATACATAGATCTCAAATATATTACATGATCAAGGTATTATATTAAATTAAAAATTAAAATCAAATAAGAAAGTAAAATGTTGATCAAATCAACCTAGATCTACACTACATCAAATGCAAGTATGAAGTTAATAGATCAAATCTATTATCTGAGCAAGTTAGACATTCTAACTAGCTGATCCAGACTTGAGGATGAAGTCATGATCCACACATGCATTCGACCTTTAAGAGTCATCCACACGAGCCTACGATCTCTGATCTAAAATTCGATGCAGGAATCAGCATATAATGCTAGTACTGTGCTGATCCTTCTTCAACGATTGATCCGATGCTCCCTTCTTTAAAATTTGGACTCTCCAAAATATGAGAAAGAAAATGAGAGACTATTGATCTGACACTCTCTTAGGAAAAACTCAAAAAAAAGGAGGAGAGATTAAAAATAAAATAGCCCCAGAAGAAGACCCTCTTCTTCTTCTCTTTTCTCTCACCTAGACACCTAGTTTGGTGCCTATGGAACCCCCATGCCCAAGGACCCTCTTTCTCTGATTTTTGCACACCCAAAACCTCTCCCAAAGCTCTATATTTTATAAAAAAATTAAAATAAAATTTATCTAATAAATAGAGAAAAAGAATAGTCCAAGTTAGATCAAAATCTTAGACTAGGAATATCCGAACATGGAAAGTTGTTGGGATGCCCAACTCTTGGGTGCCTCCTCCACAATTATTGGCATGGACTAGCAAGGGAGGGCACACAAAAAAGAAGATTATTTTCATAGAATAAGAGAAGAATTAATTAAAAAAGGGGGCGGCACTCAAGGGAAGATGTTTTGGTCAACAAGGATTCTATCTCATAGAATCTTAAGCAAAACTAACTCCTCTTTTGACTTGATCTTCCAACAAATTATCTTATGAGAAAAGAAAGAGAGAAAGAGGGTTTGAGAAGCCATGGGAGTGGAGAATTTTTACATAAGAAACAAAACAAAAAGGGCATGGGGCGTGAGGATTAAGTGGCGCAAGTGATAGGGAGTCCTAGTCACACTAGGACTCCTATTTTGACTTGGTCAAACAAGATCTTTTAATCAAATAAAATTAAAATTAAATCAATCTAATTAAATAAGGTTCTAATCTATTTAAGAACTTAATTAAATTAAATTAAATTAGATTTAATTCTAATTTATTTTTTAATCAAATTAGAAAATTGGGTTAATCTGAGTCCTAGTTAGACTAGGACTAATTCTTTCTTGCACTTGGCATATCCAATTAACCAATTAGACTTGATCCAATCAAGCCCAAATCAAATATAATTAAATTATATTTGATTAAACTTAATCTCAGCCTATTGGCTTAATCAAATTAAGTCAAGTAGCAATCTAATTGCTAATCAATCCTCCTGCAATACTTGCACTAGGTTAAACAACAATCATATTGATTGTTAATCCTAGAATGATTTTTAATCATTGATCAACCATCCGATTAGATCGTAAGCTCTAATGTGTGTGACCTCATAGGTTTGAACCTAAGTCGATAGCATAGGAATAAATTTTTGTACCAATCAAAATGACCATCTAGCAATGATACCCGACGGTCGGATAGGTCAAAGGTGTAGAACACCATACTTAGAACCCATGCGGATATAGTTTCCATATAATTCATTCCCTTGACCATAATGCTTGTAGGACACCTCAGAGTTCAACTATCAACTCTCATCAGATTGTCCATATTGTATTTTAAAATATCAAATCCATCTGATGGATTATCCTATCCAAGGTTTTGCTATATTGAAATACAATGATACATTCTTCTCCAACTCTTGGAGTGGTCAATTCCATCTTGATCACACTCCAACTTCACAAATACTTGACTATGCCCAGAAGCCTTCCATTGCTGAATTAGAAGTTCAGTAAGTTTGGTACCAAAGCACAGTGAGTTGCTTGCAAGTCACTGAGGTGATTTTAGGTCTAAGGGATACTTATACATATATCTCATCAGAGACATTCTCGATAGCAGAATACTCTGAAGTTGATCACATTCAATGATGATGTATCCATACATCTAACCTATATGCCAAACCAGTGTCTCCATACTCCTTAGTTAAGAGGATAACTAATCTATATGGCATATAGCGACTTATGCTCGATAGACGCTGTTGTCCTAATTAACAGCATTTCATTTAGTTGTAAATAAATTTAAGGACTAATCAATAAATTCTCTCTTTATCAAAACTAAATAGTTCTAAGGACTTCATCACAACAATGGAGTTCATTAGAAGATGTAAACTTGTGATGAAAAGGATGCCAAATATTTTTATTAATTAATAAATTAATTATAATTATAAAATAGCTCAACCGTCAATAGGCTAATGATTGGCTTTGGGACATAATTTTCAATAGAGATGTGGACAAAGCATAAGCCATTGCTCTCGCACCTTAGGATTTGGGGGTGTCTGGCTTATGTCAAATGTTTAGTAACGGACAAACTTGGACCTAGGTCTGACAAGTGCAGTTTTATAGGATACCCAAAAGAGATCAAAGGATATTATTTCTACCTCGTTGATGAGCAAAAGTTATTTGTCAGCCTTAAAATAGTCTTTTTGAAAAAGAAATGCCTTGGTGAAGGGACTAATGCCTCTGAGGTCGAACTTGAGGAAGTTCGGTAGGTGAAAAAATCAACATAAGTAGCTGAACCTGAACCAAATTTGATTAGGTCAAATCTGAAGCCCGATGAATCTGCACCCTTAAGGTGGTCTAGTAGAGTACCACATCAGCCGGATAGATACTATGATTTCTTGGTTTAGGATGAAGATCCTGTCGAACTCGATGAGAATGATGGGGATCCGATCACCTACATGGATGCAATGCAAAGATCTAACTCTGAGAAATGGCTTCAGACCATAAAATCAGAAATTAAGTCCATGAAGATCAACGATGTATGGACATTAGTTGATCCACTTGAAGGGATAAAACCTATAGGGTGTAAGTAGATCTTCAAAAGAAAAAATGGCACAGACAGAAAGGTGGAGACCTATAAAGCCTATCTGATTGTCAAGAGATATCGTCAACATTATGGTATAGACTATGATGAGACATTTTTTCCTATGATAATGCTTAAGTCCATTCAGATTATACTTACGATAGCTGCCTATCTGGATTATAAAATATGGCAAATGGATGTGAAGATAGTTTTTCTGAATGAAAAGCTAAACGAAGAGGTATATATGACACAACCTAAAGAATTCACATCGATAGATAAGTCTAAGGTGTGTAGGCTTCAAAAGTCCATTTATGGACTGAAGCAGGCATCTTGGAGTTGAAACATACGTTTTGATAGAACGATCAAGACGTATGGCTTTGTTAAGAATGAAGAAGAGCCCTGTATATATAAATAGGCTAATGGTCCAGTAGTTGTATTCCTAGTATTGTATGTGGATGATATTCTCTTAATCGAAAATGATGTCCCTGCATTACAAAGAATAAAGATTTGATTGTCATCACAGTTCTCCATTAAGGATCTAGGAGAAGCTTCCTACATCCTAGGGATAGAAATCTATAGAGATAGATCTAAAAGATTGCTCGGGTTATCCCAGTTCATGTACATTGATACTATGCTGAAGAGGTTCAGCATGAAGAATTTGAAGAAGGGCTATCTACCGATAGGCCATGAAATTTCTCTCTCGAAGAGGGATTGTCTGACAACACCTCAAGAGAGAAAGCATATGAGTGAAATTCCATATACTTCGATAGTGGATTCTATCATGTACACCATGACATGTACGAGACTAGATGTGGCATACTCACTAGGGGTAGTGAGTAGATACCAATCTGATCTAGGGGAGAACCACTGAAAAGTTGGTAAAACCATTCTGAAGTATTTAAAAAATATGAAGGACCAATGGCTTATTTATGGTGAGTCGGACTTGAGATTTATGGGGTCTACAGACTTCAATTTTTAGTCTGATCATAATGACAGCAAAAGTATGTCGGTGTATGTATATACTCTTAATGGTGGAGTTGTCTGCTAGAAAAGTTTTAAGCAGCACACTTTGGCCGACTCAGTTTGGGAGGCAGAGTATGTCGCTGCATCAGATACTGTCAAAGAAGTGGTGTGGTTTAGAAAGTTCATCACTGAGCTTGGAATAGCATCCTCCCTTGGTGGTCCAGTTCTGCTTTTCTACAATAGCATTGGAGTCATTACTCAAGCGAAGAAACTAAAAGCACACCAGTGGATGAAGCATATTTGGCACCACTACCACCTGGTCTAAATAATCATGGATCAAGGTAATGTTGACCTTCAAAAGATTGACAAAAAGAAGAACCTAGCTGATCCACTCACTAAAGCCATTGCGGTGAAGGAGTTTGATGACTTCAAGTCGAAGATGGGTATTAAATACTGTACTGATTGGTTTTAAGCCAAGTTGGAGATTGTTGGAAATAGTATCCCAAAGCCAATCGTCTACCAATTGATGGTTGTGCTATTTCTTATACTTTTATATTAATTATTAATGAATAAAATTTATTTTGATATTTTTCATCATAAATTTTCACATCTTTTAATGAACTCGTGTTGTGGTGAAGTCTTTAGGACTATTTAGAATTGACAAAGAAGGATTTATCGTTTAGTCATTAAATCTGCTTGCGACCAAATGAAACATTGTTACTAAGGACAATAATGTTTATCGAGTGTAGGTCATTGTGTGCCATATGAGCTGGTTGTCCTCTTAACCAAGGAGTGTGGAGACTGAAGCAAAAAATCTTATTTCAAGGGTCAGGTTCGTTCAGATCTGATTGGATCAAGAGGGATATTTCAAAAATTTTTTCTTTAAGATCCTAATCAGATCTAAGACTCTTCAGATCTGATCTTATTGATCTGATAAAATAAAAATTAAATTAAATCTAATTTAATTATATTTTTATTTTGGATAATCCAAATATCCTATGATGATCTCGATGTTTGCCTGAGGTTCTGGACGTAGCCACGCAAGCGCCTGGCCTCTACCGGTATCCACTCAGGTAGGATCTAGAGATCTTCGACTTGATGGATGAAGTCATGATCGCCAATTACATCATACACAATGGTTTCCAATGTGCATATACAATACAGCAAATTTCATTCGCTTTAAAAGTCATCCACATTAATCAAGCATGACACCCTACGATCTCTGATTCTATTATATAAATAGTTCCACGATTGCAGAGAAATACATTCATCTATATTATCTTAGCATCAGTCCGTGATCTCACCAGCCTCAGGATTAATCTGGTTCAATGAAATTGCTATTGATACCTGATAATATGGAGACATGCAGCTCCTCACAAATAGGCAGAGGTCATCCTCAATAATTGTACAACCGCCACCCCAAATTCCGATCCCAAGGGTTACTTTGAACATGCCTTTAGAAAATCTTCCATCATCGAATTAGAAATTAGGTAGTCCAGCATCAAAAAAGCATGTAAGTTGCTTGAAGTCACATGGTGATCTCAGATGGAGGGACATTAAACCCATATTCCATCGAGCAAATCTTGATAGAAAAAAGCTCTAGAGTTGGTCACATTCATAGATGTACTCCTACATCTCATCTGCATGCCATACTAATGTCTCTGTTAGATATAATTGTGTGCCTTAGAAGTCAGATTGGATGACATTGTAATAACACTTCTAAGAATAAAAGATTATAAATTTTAACTATAAAAATATAAATAAGTTATTTTCTATCATAAATGTGTATTTGATAAGTGTCTGTGAGATATCATTCCTTGAGTTTAAGGCAATGATAGTTCATATTTTCAAGAAGTTAAAAATTTAAGGACTGAATTTTTATTATTAACTCATAAATGCTCCTAACTGTAAATGATCATCATGAGGTATGGCTGATTGATCCAGAAGGTTGGTGTACGATCACTTCTTTAATGGTAGATGAGTTTGAAATTATAGGTGTAAGAGACACCCGGAGTGAGATTATAGGTACTCGTTAGAAAATGGAGGGCACTGAGCGTGACCACCCCGAGCAGTCATGAAAAAGTCCTACCTTCTCATCGAACTGGCATCCGGAAAGCATATAGTGGTGTTGTCCTCATTGTATACTTTGACTTGAGTGTGCATTTGAGATAGTTCACACTTGACAGCGTGTTAATAGTTTTGACTACACGCCATATACTACAGTCTCATTCCATTCAGAATCCTAGAGTGATATGTGCTATAGCAAAGTTATTGTAGGAATTGAGTTGCAACTAAGTAGGGGATCTATCTACCTCTGATAAAGAGAAGACACTATGAATGATCATGGAATCAAGTCCATTAAAGCCCATGCGCAATGGCAGAGTGTAAATAATAGAAAGAGTTTCTATTAGGGTTTCATATATGGACTTAGAAAATTCAATATTAATTCTATGACGGATATTAGGGTTTGATAAGATCACCTTAACCTTAATCTGATCGAGGCTCAAGATAAGAGGAACTTAATTTTCATAAGCACTACATCATACTATATTGAGAAAACAATAGGACCAAACCTGCATGGGTTCACTTTTAGTTCTGATGGGTTGGCCAACCATAGTTAAAGCTACTAGGTAATCACTAGTATGATTTTGAGAGGCAATTAGTAATGATTTAATAACGATCATTACTAGTTATCTGAATCCAAAAAAGTTCTGATCCATCGAAACGTGTTATCGATGATGTTGATGATAAGATCATGATATATCCCATTACCATTATGAAACTAAAACCAACTGGTCATACAAACAAGGGTTTGATTTGCGATTAATCATCAATTGATTACACGTTCACTTCGAAATTGATGAATAAGTTCAGTTAGGTTCAAAAAAATCATCTAGCACACAGATTTGTCCTAATCGTTCTCCTGTCCAATTAACCATTAAAACCTTACTCTTAGACTGAGCACAAATATGTTTAGACTCACTCAAAAATCTTACTTGGTCCTGACTGAAGTTTGTTTAGTATCCAGAAAAAGGGTTATCTTAATTTATGGAATACAATTTGAGATAACACATAGCCCATTTTTCTGTCACTCTATTGCTAAATCTTATCTTGTGGACTTTCGTTGGTCACAATATTGACCTTTGAGATACTAGACATCTGCCCTGTGGTCATGCACCCAATAGGAGAGAACTTGGCCTTGTCCCTCTGCTCGAAAAAGTAGATAAGGAAGGGGTGTGCACTATGCCTAGTGGGTGTGGCGCTCAACTGTAGGATAAGGATTATGGAGTCTGATATAGAATGGTACTGCAAGTGTGCATCAGGGAATTAAATTAGATGGCGCTAAGAAGACTTGTTTGATCTAATTTTAGTGCCTATCCTAAGGAGAGTTTTATAGGCCACTCTAATCCTTAATTAGAATCAAATGATGTCTATATCGGACCTCACCAATCAAATTTAGATCTGATTACATAAACGGGCCGTAATTGGTACGGAAGAATGTGGCACTACAATTGGCGCAAGTAGGATCTATATAAACTCTAATCTGTCGCTAGAATAAAGAAGACTTCTGTCCCTTAGCTCCTTGCCACTAAAGCTTTTCCTCCCTCCTTACTCCATAGCCACACCGTCTAGTCCTTCTCTCTCCTTCCCATGCCCCAAGAGGTTTTTTTTTTAAGGCATGAGTTAGGGTGTGATTCAAGGACAAGTAAAATAACAGACAGGGAAAGGAAGAAGACAGCACTTGCTGCAAAAAGTAATGATTGATTTCTTGGACACAAAAGATTTTAGAAAAGTCTTCACGAGAGTTCAAATCTAGATTTAATTTTGTTGAGATTGGATGAGAAAAAAGAAGGTTGCTACACACGGATCCATACCACAAGTGGAGTATACCAGTGGAAGGCCAGGCACTTGTGTGGCTATGTCCAGAAAACCTCGGCAAACATCGAGATCAATTCTACTATAATAGGATGGAATTAACCCAAAATAAAGGTATATTAAATTAGATTTAATTTAATTTTTTATTTATATTATTTTTATTTAGATTAATAAGATACTACAGAGTCTTATTGCAGATGATTTTTAATATCCTCTATTCAATCAGATTTGAGAACTACATACAAGTTGAAGTAGATTATATCATTCATGAATCAAATATTTTATATATAATAATGAATGCGCTACGGATTCTCTTGTAAAGAGTTTAACGAACTTACTACCTACACAAAATAAAGCTATTTTTCCTTCCTTTATAGACTGTTCAAAATTTATTAATCTAATCTTTTAATTTAATTTAATTTAATAATTAGATGAATTTAAATATCACATGAGATGTGATTAATTAAAATTAAAAGAATTATAAAATTAAATAATCTTAGATCTAAAGATGGCATTGAAATCATGAACTAGACTGATGAGAATAGAATTTATCTTATATATCGTCTAACATGATCCATAACTTTTATTTAATTATATTATAATTTTTTAGATTTATTTTATTTACTATATTTCTAATATTATAATATTGATAATTAAATTATAAAAAATAGAAAATAAATTTATTTTAATTTGTGTCATATGAGATATGAATAGATGCATAGTTTAGACTTAGTTAAAAGATACAGTTCTATAAAATTACTGAAATAAGGTTAATTTGATGTGATTCAAAATTTAAATCTTAATTATCTTAGATATTCTATGAATAATTAGATCTAAAAATAATATGCATAATATGATATATGAGCTGTATGCAAAATTATGTTTTAGTATAGATTAATTTTTATATATCATTGATATATGATGTAGATCTAACTAGTTTTCTAGATTATCATTTTTGATTTAAGGCATTTCTTTCTGGGCCGTTCAGATCTATAAGAATGAAGTAAGGGTTTAAAGGGCCCCTCTCCTCCCAAGTGCGATGGAATATTTCTTATGATGTATAGAGTGCGGTTGCTATTCCGTCCTTCTTAATCAGAAAATCTAAAATTATTTTTTGCAAATCCAGATCCTGAAATTCCTAGGATTTTTATATTTATTCATTTGTGTCTTGTTATGAATCCACAACTTATTAAAGACTTAAGATTATGAAATATATTTAGATCTAAAATTAAAGAATTTTTTAGATCTTAAAAAAATGACGACGCATATTGCATAAAAAGTTAGATTCCGACTTAGGTAGCTCAATTTAGTTAGCGGTTGATCAAATCGAATCAAGGTTGGTTAGATGGATCAAGAGTGCTTAAATTGACCAGCCTAAATAGTGAATTAAGTCTTGAGGTCACAGGTTGATGTCACATGAGTGATCGATCAAAGTTAAGACCTATATTAGACTCAGGGTTAGAGTCTGGATTGTTAGGCCGCGTGAACCGGCCGATGAGGTTTGGCTCAACAATTTTAGTGTCTAAAGGTAAGTTTGAGCAGAATACGATCGCGTTAATTAATTGGAAGCTACTTCGAACTCAAATATGATCTTATCGATTATACATGGCATATCCCTTCCACCTGGTTCTCCACTTATCTGCCATATTTGTGCTGCTTAGTTCTTTGATCTAAGGTGGCTAATTAATCCAAGCTAACCATCCCACTAGGTTTAGGGTTTTTTTTTCATTTCAAATTTTTTGGGTTATGGCTATTCAAGTCAGTTTAAAGAGACACTAAATCAAATCCTTTCTAAGAAAAGATTTAAAGTCTAAGAATCTTCCACCATCTATAGAATGTAGCGGATCCTATTTTGGAGTTGATTGTTCTCTCGATTTGGTCCATAGGGTTCAGTGCACCAAAAAGATGCAATCATGTTCTAAATTAGGACATTAGATGGCTTGGGCTAGAGATGGATTTGAGCTTAATATTTTGGATCACGGTGAGAGCCCAATAAGGAATCCAATCTATGCAAATGATGGGTCTCACTTAAACTTAAGGAGTGGATTCAATATTTCGGCGGCATGATGAGATTCATAGAATTAAAGACCAAAGCCTGGGTGCACCATGATTTAGAAGAATCTATTGGACCACAAGTGTTATCATGTTGCATCACATACTACATTTCACCAAAATAATTGTTTAGGTGACGAGTGATGAGTCAGTTTGGGGACTAGCACCATCCACTAGAAATCAGTTAATCATGAAGATTGTTTGACGATATCTGATACAGGGGAGTATAAGAGATCCAGAAATAGTGGGCAATAATTGTTTTAAAAAATTAAATCTATTAAATATAAATTGTTGATCTAGTTCTTAATACAAAATCTAACCTTACGAAACTTTGACTCTTATAGGAAAAAGGAAAAATGTCTACGTCCAAGACCACTAGCCTTATCCTGAACACCAACACTAGACTGATCGGTATTCTTCATTACTAAGCGAATTTGGCTCTCAAAATTTTAAAACTATTTAGATTTTGAGAAGTTGACTTATGGTATTGTGATGTAACGGATCCCCCCACCTTACCAGATTAGTCTGTTCAGTTGACATAGAGAGCAATCTCTTGACAAATGGATGGATGAAGATAATAAGACGCAGATTACTATATGTTTGGGCTCAATGCTCTGATGAGCTTCAGTGTCAATATGTAAGATATCAAGATTGGTCCACAAATGTTGGCTCACGCTATAAGAGTTATTGGTGAACAAAGTCTCATAGCCAAATATCAGATCAACTAAAATGACTGTTTTAAGGCTACAATGCGGTGATGGGCAATCAGTCCAAGTATCATTATCTGATCGATAAGATCAAGGACTTGGAAAAGCTTGAGAAGCTCGAGTGAAGTTATGATTAGAGCTCGCATAGAATTTATATAATTCTGCACAATCCTTTGATGATGTGTATGAGGTTAGTTCATCATGCAACTACCATAATTGAGCATAAACTTCCAAATAGCTCTGGTCGAGCTTATGAATATACTGGTTACTGCCTGACTTTTATGACAAGGTTCTAAAGACTCCGTACTATGTATAGGAAACTTGGAACTTCTTCCAAAAATAGTTTTTTTCAAAAGAAGAAGTCTGTGAAAAAATAGGAAGGTGGAAGGAGGGAATTATGAAAAATAAGTAGATAAAGAAAAAGAAGAAGGGCTGCTAGACTTAAGAGAAATAAATATATTTTCATTTATAGATATTGATTATAGCCTACCTAAGATAAGCGAAAACTTATCCCTATCAATTACACTGTGCCCAACCGTGAAGAATAAGAAAGAGAACAGGTTCCTTTCTGGAGGTAATGCTCGTTATTAGAATACTATACCTATGAATATTCTTCTGGCATCCAGATTGGATTCTTGAACTCTGGATTCTTAGTGCTAGGACATTGTCGACTTTCATACAAGGATCTTGAAGGATAGAAAAGAGGCTTGAGGATGGTGAGATGATCTACACATATCTGAAAATAGAGTAAGGCATTGCTTTGCTATAGTCACATGGAACCTAACCCTCTTCGGACTACTATCTTTATACTTAGAATTTTAGTACTATGGGCATATGTTATATGTATGCCTGGCTGCTCAGCAAGAAAATTCTAATCTTGCTAGTTTCAGTTTTTAACACAAGAATAGTACTATTGTAATTTAGTTTTCTATTAGGAACGCTTGAGTAATATTCTTTATGAAAGAAATTAAAATTGCAACGTGGTTTCCTCATTAACGGTCTCTACCAGTTACATATATGATGTCATCTGTCTTAAAATATTGAGTATAAATGTGAATGCCATAAGAAAGTCAAATATATCAAGGATAGTCCCAAAACGATAGGTATCTATGGCACCTAAGACTAGGTCATATAGCACAGAAGATAGGTTAACAAACTGGAGAAAATCGGGCTAAATTGAGTTCATTGACTTTTCGAGTTATATCCAATTTGTGAATCATGTTTCATTGCAAAATGAACTAAGCTTCCTTTTGTAGGACATGAGTTGAAAGGGCCACAGAACTTACTTCTGGATCCCCTAATTTACATACTGGATGTGTGTGGATCACATTTGATCGTGTTGTTGCTAGAGGTAACTTTTAACTACTTCATACCTTTATCAGATGATTTATCTCGTTAAGATATGTGTAATCTTATGCGACGATTCAAGATCTGATGTCCTTTGAGAAAGTTATAAAGAAAATTCAGACCATGAGTTAAAACGCCAAACTGAAAATTTCTATTAAGGCTTCTTACGATCAAAATCAAGTGGAGGTGAATACCTTATGATCGGAAAATTTCGTGGACTTATCTGCAAAGTAAAAGATGGGCAATAGTCTCTTCAATGGACACTACCACATAGCATACCTCAACACTCAACGGCGGTTTCGAATGGAAGAAATCAGCAGTCCTATTAAGTATGCGTGTGATCCATGATTGAGCTTCATGGATATCTTTCATGATTTTTTTTGGAGAATAGTAGTATTTGTTACTGCTACATATTTACGAAATAGGTTATCTCTAAAATTATATTCCATATACCACACCCATATATAGTATAAATGGCATGGTAAAAACCAAAGTCGAGTCATCTCAAAAATGTTAGGATTCGTCTGGTCAATTGTCAAAATGACAACAAAGTGAACAAGTTAGAGGTTTATAGTGATCCTTAAAGCTCTGATTTTATAGATATCCTAAAGAGTCATAGGATATTATTTCTCAATCTAGAAGATCATAATTAATTATAGAGTCAGGTGTCAATGGTTTTCTTGAACAATAGTTTAGGTTATTCAGGTGGGCACGCATCTGAAAAGCAAATTCAAGCCTGAGAGGAGAAAGTCTCTGACGAAAGTCAAAACGCTAACAGGATCCTATGGAACTTCAATATCAAGGTTGAGACAATACAATAACAACTACACCATCCTGCTACACCTTAACGTAGAATCGAAAAAGTTTTACATGCCACCGCTTGAGAAGGTATTACTGCGTAACTATTATTAGAGGAAGTAGAGAAAATATTCCTACGTAAGCGTAATGGAGTTCACTGGTGTGATTGATCCCCAAAAACCTATGATGAGACGATATCCCGGATTCAATCTGCCGAGAAATGGTTTAGAGGCAATAAGTCAGAAATTGATTCGGATGCCTTATCATCATAACGCAACGTATGAACTTGCGTTAGATCCACCTGAAGGTATAGGTACTCTAATTGGGTTGGTAAATGGAAATCTACAAGTATGAAAAGTTTGGTGCATGTATGGAAAATTCAGGAGAACATTCCCAAGAGCATGAGATTATGTGGCAGGAAAGGGTATAAGCATGCAATGGTAAGATATTTTGTACTGATCAAGAATACCTTTTCATCAGTAGCTTATGCTAAAGAATAATACCAATCTAACATTTCTTTGCTATTGACAGCCTATTTTGATTTATGAAATAATGACAAAATGGACCGTGACAATGGAATGTTTCTTAAATGGATACCTGAGGAAGATATCTATATGGAATATGCCCGCTAGGCTTTCAAATCCAGTAATGCGGATCATAAAGTATGCAAAGCATTGCAAAGATCCATATATGGACTTAGCGAGATCTCAAAGCTGGAATACCATTTTAATGATGTAGATCAAATGGTATTTAGTTTCAATCAAGAATGAAGAGGACACATAATGTTTTTCAAAGGATCAGTGGGAGGCTATTGTCTTTCTCGTACTGTATACTGGATGATTATCCTCCTGTGGATTGGGAATGATCATGTGACCATATATTAAAATTATGTGTTCATCTAAAGAAATTCTACATAGGAAAGATCTAGGAAAGTCATCTTTCATTCTAGAAATTAAGTATCTATAAGAGAAATAAGACTGAATAGAAGAATGTTAGGTGGCCTATTCACAAGAAGTGTACATAGAGAAAGTTGTTAGAAAGAGGTTAAGCATGGATGAAACTCCAAGAAGGACTAGCACCCTTTCAGACATGGCATTCATTCTCCAAGAAAATGTATCCAACACCCTGAGGAGATTGAACATATGAGCAATCCCTTACTGCTTCAATAATAGGGGAGCCTCATGTATTGCCATGTTATGTATCGACCTGATATAGCACCCGCCCCTGCTGTGGTGATCGATGGGTAGATATCAGTCAAATTCAGGTGAAGAACACTGGACTTCTATGAAATGTTTCCTTAATCTAGGGTACTTCATAAGAAGAACTAAGAATATGTTGTGGTTTTTGGTAATGGAGAACTCCAAGTGCTAGGGTTATACAGACTTCAAATTTTATGTTCGATATAGATGATTGAAAGTCAACATCTGAGAGTCTGTTTGTGTGTAATTAGATGGGTACTATCAGTGAAGAGTTTTCAAGCAGATAGCAATAAGCAACTCCACATGGAAGTAGAGTACATCGCTGCATCAGCAAGCCTGCGAAGGAGGCATTTCTGGTACAAGAAGTTTGCCGCCAGAGATAGAAGTTGATGCATCAGATTCATTCCTCTGTAACTGCGATAATAATGGTGCCATAGCCCTAGCTAAGGAATCGAGGTCTTCACCAAAAATCAAGCACATCGACGACGATACCATCTTCATCTGTGATTATTCTGAGAAAGTATGTCGCAGGTGAAAAGAGTCGACTCCACAGACAATATGAACAGACCCACTCACAAAGCCGTTGGCCAGCAGAAGATTCTCAAAGCCCACCTTAAGAAGATGGACTAGATTTATAGCCAATTTGGCTTTAGGTTCAAAGTAGTAGTTTGTTAGATATGTGTGCCCTAGAAGCTAGATTGGCTGATACTATGTAATACATTCTAAAGGGTAAAAATATAATTTTTAACTATAAATAATAAAATGAATTATTTTCTATCATAAATGTGTATTTGAAATGTCTGTGATACATCCCTTGAGTTAATGATCAATGATAGTTCATATTTCAGAAGTTGAAAATTAAAGACATGAATTTTCATTATTAACTCAATAAAATGCTCCGACCCTTATGTGAAATCATATCATTGAGAATTTGTGAATTGATTCCAGTGAGGTTGGTGTACGATCGCCTTCTTTAGGATAGATTGAGTCTATCGAGAGTCTACGGGATTGTTAGAGACACCAAAAGTGAGAGTAATAGATACTCGTTAGAGAATGGAGGGCATTGTTAGCATAAGACCACCTCGTAGCAGTCATGTGGAGTCTACCTTTCTAATCGATACTGGCTCGAAGCTGTAGTGGTGGTGGTCCGATTCTTTTGACCTGAGGTGGATTGGTAGTGCAACCACTTGAGGTGTTATAGTTGTGGCTATAGCATGTTCATTGTAGGAACTGGATTGCATCAAGATGGGATCTATCTACCTCGGTGGTAAGGAGGGCACCCTATGATAATCATGATGAATCAAGTCCTGAAGCCCATGGCCATGGCAGAGTGAAATAATAGAAGAGTTTCTATTTAGGTTTTCACATTGGACTCGAATCGAATGATTATTCATATGACAGAGACTAGGGTTTGACGAGTTTACCTTAACCCTAATCTGATCGGGCTCAAGATAGAAGAACTTAATCACATAGGTAGCTGCACCAAGAGGTTCGCCATCAGCTCTGATGGGTTGCCACCATATACTGCTAGGTGTCACTGGTGGATTTTGGAGCAATTAGAATGATTTAGATGATCGATCATTCTAGCTGTTCGAATCAGAAGAGTTCTGATCCATCGAAAGGAGTTTCGATGATTTCTATGATAGAGATCATGACATATCCCATTACCATTATAGAACTGAATCTAATGGGTCCACAAAATAGGGTTTGATTTGGTGATCATCAAATTGAACTAATCTAGTTAATTGATCTGAATGAGATTCAATTAGGTTCAAGAAAATTGTGCTAGCACTCGATTGAACCTAACGTTCTTCTTTAACTATCAAAATAAGTTGTCCTGACTGAGCCAAAGGAGTTTGGTGCTTCAATCAGAGGCCTTCATGGTCTAATTGGAGGTTGTCAAGTTAGAGAAGGTTGTCTTATTTATAAAGACATGACCTGCCATTTTTGGTCCTGCCATTTTTTGTCTCTTTGACTTTGTCAAAAGTTGATCTTTGACTGGTCAAATGTTGACCATAGACACTTTGACTTTGTCCACATGTCACACACCTATGGGAGAACTTGGTGGGGCATGTCCCCCTACCAGAACCTGGCAAGGAGGAGGGTGCAACGCGCACCCTAGCATGGGCCCAAGTTGGAGGCGCCTTGGAGTCCTTGTTGGACAAGGATCCACCTCCCTTTTGGATTCCATCAGAGTTCCTACTAAGAATCAGTTTTGACTGGTCTTAGGCAACCTCTAAGGAGGAATGCAGGGGACTCTATTCCAACCAATCAGATTTAGATCTGATTTCACAAAGGGTTGTGATTGGTTGAGAATAGAGGAGTTGGATCACAAGAGGTCTATAAATAAGACCCTACGCCCAACCCAAAGAGAGGCAATTGAATAGAGATTTCCCACGCCCTAAGGCTACTTCTCTCCTCTTCCTCCATGCCTAAACTTCTACTCCTTCTCCTCTCCACATCCAAAAGAGTTTTGGATTTTGGTTGGTGCGTTCCAGACAAAAAGAAAGGCGAATCAAAAGAAGGGCTGCACTGCTGCAAAGGACGACTACTGATCTTCAAAAGGAGTTTTGAAAGTCTCTAGATCAGATCCAGATCTGATTTTGGAGATGTGATAGAGAAGAAGAGGATCTCCAGATCCAACCCAAGTATATACCGGTAGAGGCCAGGCACTTGCGTGGCTAGATCCAGAACCTTCCGCTGCAATCAGGATCATCTACAGGATAATAGGATTACCCAAATCAGGTAAATTAAATTTGATTTAATTTATCTTATTTATTTTATTTATTAAATAATAAGAATCAAGATCTAAACATATCAAGATCTAATTGGGATCAAGAGAAAATTTTGAAATATATCTCTTGATCTGATCAGATCTGGACGAACCTGGATCGGGAAATCAGGATTTTTCTTACAACTGTATCAGAGCCAGGTTCTAAATTATTTAGATCAAGATGTTTAATTTTATTTTAATTAAAAATAATAGTGGATTTTTAGATGTCACATGAGATGTGATCAGATCTGAAATCAAAAAAAATTAAAATTAAATGATATTTGATCTAAGATTAAGAAGATTATGCATGACTAGTTTCTAGAATAGAATTAGTTCTATAGAATAGTTTGCATGTCTTTGATTTAAGTCTGATTAAATCATATTTGGATCTTCTTATTTACTTTTTTTGATATTATAAGTGTTATAATTAACATCTGATAAACAGAAAATAAAAATTATTTAATTTTAAATATCAATATGAAGATATGATAGATGCATGACTAGACTAGTTGGTAGATTAGTTCTACATAATTGTCCTAGATTTAGAATTTATTTTGATTAGATCAATTAAATCTAATTTTTTTAGATTATTATGAGATAATTTAGATCTGAAAAATATGCATTGATTATAGATACATCGAGATGTATGCAAAATATGCTATGATTAGATCTACTTAATATATGAGATATATGAATATAGATCTGATATTGTTTTGTAGTATTGAATGTTCCTGATTAAGCGTCTCTTTGGCCGTCCGGTCATAAGAACGAAAAGGATTTAAGGCCCTCTCTTTCCATTCGATGGGTGTTCTTATGACATGTAGGGTGCTGCGTGTTCGTCTTAATCAGAAACCCAACTTACTTTCTCTGGCAAAACCCTAGATCCTGAAACCCTAGGATTTATTGTGCATATTTTGTTTATGAACCCAACTTAATTAAGAATTAAGTTTATGGAATAATTTAATTAGGTCTAAATTGAGAATTTCAGTATCTAAGACATATTCATAATACTGGGTTCGGGCTTGGGTAGCTCAATTAGGGTCTAAGCGTTGATCAAACCGATCAAGAAGTTGGTTAGATGGGATCAACAATGCTTAAATTGACCAGCCTAATAGATTAAGTCTGGTTCAGATCGAGTTACGATCAGCAAGACCTAATTAGGCCTCAGAGGTTAGAGTCTGGATTATAGGCTAACTCAATTAGTTCTGAACTCAAATATTGGTGTCTAAGGTGAATTTGGCATAACGACCGATGGTTTTAATTGGAGCTACTCGACCTGAATGCGTTCTTGTACGAGTTAATGGCATATCCTTCCACCGATACTTCACTACCTGGCCATATCTGTTGAGCGTAGTTCTGATTCTGAGGTGGTCAATAATCCAAGCTAACACCCATGCCACTAGGTTATGTCATATTGTTATGACTAAGCCAAGTCTAGTTTAATGAGACCTGAACAATTCTCCCATAAAAAGAATTAAGTCTGAGGTCTTCCACTATTGTAGATGTGCGGGCCCTTCCCGGGGTGGATTGTTTCTCTCGGCTAGAATACAGTGGTCAGTTGCACCGGAAGAATGGCAACCTGTCATTAGGCATTGGATGCTAGGGCTGGAGGATGAGTTGGGCTCAATATTCCGGATACGGTGAGAGACTCAAATAGGAAACGCCAGTCTATTGCAAATGGTGGCGTCTGACTAACTAAAGGAGTGGATCAATATTCTGGATACGGTGAGATTCATTAATTAGGACCAAGTTTTGGTGCACATGATTAGAGAATCATTGAACAAGAGTTGTTTCACTCAATGGCTAAACCTATCAACAATAACATGTTAGTGTGAGGTGATGAGTCAGTTGGTGAGACGCGCACACCACCCACTAGAAATCATCAATACGTGAGATTTATCGCATCTCTAAACAGAGGGAGTGTAGGGATCCAAAGAAATTAGTGGAAGCTAATTTGTTTAATAAAATAAAATCCTAAACAATTGTCAAGTCAAAATTACAGTATTAACTAGAATCTTTGACTCTCTACAGGAAAATGTCTGCGTCAACCCACTGCACGTATCCTGGACACACATAGACTGACTGGAACCCAATTATAAAGATTGGCTCAGGAACTACAAAATTGTTTTGGGTTCAGAAGAAGTTAACAACATGTTTTGGACCAGGACCCTCCCACCGTTACCAGGCTCGCTCCATCCAGCTGAACAGAAGCGTTCCTGGAAAAATGGTATTGACGAAAGACCAATAAGGCTAGATACATACATTTTGGTCTCGATGTCTGATGAAGCTCGCAGCGGCCAAACATGGAGATATCGGGACTGCTCGCAATGTGGCTCACCTGCAGGAGATGTTTGGTGAAGAAGTCGCGCAGGCCAAATATCAGCACAAAATGACTTTTTAGGCTAAGTGCATGATGGGCAGTCAATCCAAGAATCACTGTCTAAATGATCAAGGACATGGAAGAGCTTGAGGAAGCTCGGTGTGATTGAAGTTGGACTTGGATCTACAGAACGAGTTATTATTCTGGCAATCCTTGACTGATGCATGTTGGCAATTCATCATGAATACGCACATGCATAACTTCAAAATTCCTTGGCCGACGTTGATGAATATGCTGGTTATTCGCCTGAGCCTTTCAATGAATGGTCTAAAAGGCTCAGTTCTTGCTATGGAACGGACTTCTTTCAAAAGGAAAGTCTTATGGAAAGAAAAAAAAGTCTGTTGAAAAAGAAAAGGTGGAAGGATCAAAGAAGAAGAACGGAATCGAAGAAAAAGGCCCGATCGGCAAAGGACAAGTGTTTCCATTGCAACAGCGACGGCCATTTGGAAGGCGAAAAACTGCCTCTATTTACTGGCCACCTGAAGAATAAGAAGGAAGGTCTTTTGGAGGTATTGCTCGTTATTGAAGTCTAACCTTACGGTTTTCTTCGCACTGCCAGTTGGGTGCTTGACTCTTTTCTAGTGCTCATCTATGCAACTTTATGCACGGGTCTTGAGGATAGCAGGAGGCGAGGGATGGAGACATTGATCCTATGCTGTTGGTAATGGAGCAAGAGCTTGCTGCAGTAGCCATGGAAATACCTCTCGGCGATTACCATTCGGTTTAGACTTAGTTTTGCAAGACTGTTATTTTTGTGCCTCGCAGCCAGCAGAAATTTGATTTCTGTTTCAGCTTAGCACAAGAAGTTATGTATACCTTCTTTTAAGGACCATTGTAACATTCTTTTGAAAGGAAATAAATTGCAAATGGTTTCCTGATTAATTGGTCTTTATCAGCTACATATTGAGTACCTGTTCTAAACTATGAGCAAAACGTGAATTGCCAACGACCTAGGGATAGTCCAAACGATAAGATATCATGGCAGCCTGAGATTAAGGTTCATATAGCAGAAGATAGATCAATAAATTGTGAGAAAAAATGGACTATTGAGCATCCATTTGACTTCTGAGTCATATCCAACTTGTGAATCCTGTCTTCAAAAGGCAAAAATGACAAACTCCCTTTTTGTTGGACATGGGGAGAGGGCCACGGATCTCCTGCCCTAGTACATACTGATGTGCGGTCGCCATTGAGTGCCGGCTAGAGGCAATTTTGTCTACTTCATATACCTTTACGATGATCTGTCTAGGTATGGTATGTGTATCTTAATGAACACAAGTCTTGAATGCCCTTTGAAAAAGTTCAAAGAATTTCAGACATGAAGTAGAAAAACAAATAGGAAAAACCATTAAGGTTCTTCGATCAGATCGAGCGCAGGTGAATACCTTAAGCAGGGGAATTCCTAGACTATCTCAAGGGATAATGGCATATTCTCATGGACTCCACCAGGAACACTCAACTTAACGGAGGTTTCAAGAACGGAGAAATCAGACTCTATTAGATATGGGTTCGATACATGATGAGCTTCATGAACCTTTCTCATTTTTCTTGGGGATAGCTTCATGTTTAAACTTCAATTCTATTTACTATAGGGTTCCCTTCTAAAACTCGTTCCTACCACACCGTATGAGATATGGCATGTAAAAACCAAGTCTGAGTCCATCTCAGAATTTGGGGATTGTCCGGCCTCATGCCAAAAGACAAAAGCGGACCACAGTTAGAGTTAGGTCCTTTAGAGCTCGATTCCATAGGATATCTAAAGAGTCATTAGGATACTATTTCTACATTCCAGAAGACCACAACTGTGATTGTGAGTCGACATGGCCATCTTTCTTGAAAAAATAGTTTATCAAGATAGGCGATTGGAAGGCAGATCAACTTGATGAGAAAGTCCTCACAAGTGAAAAGAGCTGAAGGACCAAATTGGAACCAAATCAGGTTGAGCCAATTAAGAACACTACCTCCTCCACCTCATAGATCGGAAAGAGTTTCCGTCCCTCTGAAAGATCTTAGGTATTATTTCAGAGGATGTAGAGGGAAATGTTCCCATAGGTAATGGTGCTCATGGTGGATTGATCCCAAAAACTATAATGAAGCGATATCAGATAATCGAACTACCGAGAAATGGCTGAGGCAATTGAAGTCAAGATTGACTCGACTGCACTCAAAACCAAGTCTGGACCTTGGTAGATCCACAGAAGTATAGTACCTATTGTGGTGGTAAATGGATCTTCAAGAGAAGATCTGGGCAGATGGGAATGTGGAGACATTCAAGGGGCTAGACTGGTGGCAAAAGGTTATAAGTCAACGTGAAGGGCATTGACTTATTAGGATACCTTTTCCCCGGTAGTATGCTAAAAATCCACTCCTACACATTACTTGCCATATAGCCCTATTTCGATTATGAAAATATGGCCAAATGGACGTGAAAACGGCATTCCTAAATGGATATCTTGAGAAAAGATATCTATATATTGGAACAGCCGAGGTTTCAACATCCATGATACTGATCACAACGGTTTTGCAAGCTGCAAAGGTCCATATATGGACTTAAGCAAGCATCTGAAGCTGAACACTCATTCAATGATGTATCAAAAGTTGGTTTCATCAAAAATGAAGAGAAACCTATTGTTTTCAAAGGGCAAGTGGGAGCGCTGTTGTCTTCCTCATATTGTATGTGAATGACATCCTCCTTATGGGAATGATATTCCATGCTGACTTCAGTCAAGGTGTGGTGTCCCATGAATCTCCATAGAAGACCTTTAGGTGAAGCATCCTTTATTCTAAGGAATTAAGGTCTATAGACGATAGAACGCGAATAGGATGCTAGGACTTTCACAGAAAGATGTACATAGGGAAGTACTAAAGAGGTTTAGTATGAAAAACTTCCTAAGAGGGGATTAATATCCTTCAAACATGGTATTCATCTTTCCAGAAGATGTGCCCTAGCACACCTTATGAATAGAACGCAATGAGCAAGATCCCTTATGCTTCTGCAATTAGTGGAGCCTCATGTATGCCATGCTATGTACACGACCTGATTATAGCCCATGCTGTGAGTTCACAAGCACGATATCAGTCAAATCCAGGTGAAAGAACACTAGACTCTGTGAAATGTTATCCTTTAAGTTTACCTTTGAGAAAGAACTAAGGACTATGATGTGTGGTCTTTGTGTAATGGAGAACTCCAAGTTCAGGATACACAGCTCAGACTTTCAATGTTTGATCATAGATGTCGAAAGTCGACATCTTGAGAAGTCTGTTTGTGTGTCAAGGTGGAGCTGTAGCGAAGAGTTTCAAGCAAACTGTGATAGCAGATTCTATCCATTGAAAGCAGAATATATAACTGCATCAAGAGGCTGCAAAGGAAGCATTCTGGTAGCAAGAAGTTTGCTGCAGAAATTGGAGTAATGCCATCAGATGCCATTCCTCTTTCTGCGACAATAAATGGTGCCATAGCCCTTGCTAAAGAGCCGAGGTCTCACCAGAAGTCCAACACATTGAACGGCGATATTCATCTCATCCACGATTACCTTGAGAAAGGTTACGTTTTGAGGTCAAGAGAGTCAACTCCGCAGATAATGTGGCAGACCCACTTATAAAGTCGGTGGGACAACAGTAAGATCGAACCCACCTATTGAGAAGATGCGGACTTAGACTTATAGCCAATTGCTTTAGACAAGTGGAAGATTGGTTAGATATATATGCCTCTAAGAAGCCAGAATTGGCTGACACTTGTAATACACTCTAGGGGCAAAATTAATAATTTTGACTATAATCAATAAAATGGTTATTTCTATCACACCTGTGTAATTGAGTGCTGTGATACATCCTTTGAGTTAATGGTAATGATAATCATATTTTCAAGAGTTGAAAATTTAAGACATGAATAATCATTATTAACTCATAAAAGCTCCCGAGCCATAGGATCATCACGAGATGGTGATTGAATTCCGGAAGGGTTGGTGTACGATCGCTTCTCTTTAGTAGATGAGTTTTGAGTCTACGGTGTGGAGACACCGGAGCGAAACGTATAGTACTCGTTAGAGAACGAGGGCACTGAGCGTGACCAACCTCGAGTAGTCATTAGGAAGCTACTCCTTCTCGTCAATGACTGACTCGTGCTTGCAGTAGTGTGTCTGGTTCTTTGAACCTGAATGCATCGGCGTTCACCTTGAGGGTGTTATAGTTTGACTACACCATTACTCGGTCTCCTAGCCATATGACCCTGAAGGTGTATGTTGGCTATAGCATGTTTCATTGGTAGGAATGGATTGCATCAAAGCATGGGATCTATCTGTGTTAGAGGAGCAGCCCTATGATATCATGAGAATCAAGTTCTGAAGCCCATGGCCATTGGCAGAGTGAAATAATAGAAAGAGTTTCTATTTAGGTTTTCACTTGGACTCGAATCGAAAATTCATTGACGAACTGGGTTTAACGTTAGCCTTTCAAATGACGGCTAAATAGATTAATCGATCTCAGAGGTTCCTAGCCAGTTCCAACTTTGCTAGGTTCACGGTGTGAGCATTGATATATGCGATCATTCTAGCTTGATCAGAGTCTGATCCAGGGGTTCGATGGCTATCAAGGCTAAGACAATAGAACTTACCATACAGAGACTAACTCACTAATATGTTCTACACGACATGAATCAATTTCAGAATGACTAGATAGTCTTACCAATTCGCATCAGCTCTGAGGGTTTTGCAATCCATATGTGACTGCCAATAGACCTGTACTGGATGATTTCTGAAGTCTCAATATAGTAATGCTTCTTGATTGAATCGAGGATCAATGTCTATGTTCAATCGAGATATGTGACAATCGATAGAGCATGATGCTTATGTTCATGGATACATTAAGAACTGAACACTCTTGCGTTGACCGAACAGGCTTGATGAATTTGTTATGATCATATTGAACTAATTAAGTATTCACGACTTGAACTACTGAAGAGTGATTGCTCGAAAATCCTATATATTCAGGAATTGCTACACTCGCATTGACTATGCGTTTATCATAGTGGCCAAATGCACGGTCCTGAGTGCAGCCAATGGATTTGGCTAGACAGAGGAACCTCTTGTCTATGGTGTAGTTAGAAAGTCAAAAGACATGACCTGCATTTTTGGTCACCTGCCATTTTTTGCCCTTTGACTTGGTCAAAAGTTGGTTTACCTTTGCTAGTCAAATGTTGACCATAGACACTTTGACTTTTGTCCACCGTGCTCACGCACCTATGGAGAATGGTGGTGGGCTATCCTCCTGCTAGACCTGGCCAAGGAGGAGGGCGCACGCCACCCTAGGCGTTTGCGCCCAAAGTTGGAGGCGCCTTGGAGTCCCTTGTTGGACAAGGACTTCACCTCCCTTTTGCCGATTCCAAATCAGAGTTCTACTAGAATTCCAGTTTGACTGGTCTTAGGCATCCTCTAAGGAGGAATCCAGGGGACTCTATTCCAACCAACAGATTTTAGATCTCGATTTCAAAAGGGTTGTGATTGTTGAGAATAGAGGGAGTTGGATTCACAAGAGGTCTATAAATAAGTTATATGCCTCGTCCAAACCCTCAATATAGGCAATTGATATATGAGTTCCCACGCCCCAAGGCTGCTTCTCTCCTCTTCCTCCCATGGGGGCCTAAAACTTCTCCTCCTTCTTCCTCTCACGTCCAAAAGAGTTTTGGATTTTTGGTTGGTGCGCTGTTCGCAGAATCAAAAGAATGGCGATCAAAGAAGAAAGGCTGCACTGCTGCAAAGGACAGACTACTGATTTCTCAAAAGGAGTTTTGAAGATCTCCAGATCAGATTCCAGATGCTGATTTGAAGACATGATAGAGAGAAGAGGGATCTCCAGATCCACCGAGATGGATACCGGTAGAGGCCAGGCGCTTGCGTGCGCTAGATCCGAACCTTCCGCTCCAATCAGGAATCATCTACAGGGGTAATAGGAATTACCAAATCAGGTAAATTAATTTGATTTAATTTATCTTATTTTATTTTTATTTATTAATATAATAAGAATCAGATCTGAAACATATCAAGATCTGATTGGGATCAAGAGAAAATTTTTGGAAATATATCTCTTGATCTGATCAAGTCTGGACTGACTGAAATCAGGATTTTTCTTCAAATAGTTTGACTACACCATAACTCAGTCTCCTAGCCATTCGAACCCCAGAGTTGTATGTGGCTATAGCATGTTCATTAGTAGGAATTTTTGGGATTGTGGCAGCATGGAGATCAATCGTACTCGTAGAAGGAGAGCATCCTATGATTGATCATGAGAATCCAAGTCCATAAAGCCCATGCGCCAATGGTAGAGTGAAATATAAGAATGAGTTTTATATTTAGGATTTTCACATTGGACTTGAATCGAATGATTAATTCATATGATGGATATTTCAGGGTTGATGAGATCATTTAACTAATATGTCGGGCTCAAGATTAGAGGAACTTAACCACATAGAAAACTGCACAAGAGGTTCACTTTTAGTTCTAATGGGTTGCCACCATATGGCTGCTAGTTGTCACGGTAGGATTTTGGGAGCAATTAGAATGGATTTGGATATCGATCACATTAGTTATCTGAAATCAAAAAAGTGTTGATCTATCGATAGGTGTTTCGATGATGTGATGATAGAGATTCATGACATATCATTACCATATATATATATCTAATTTGATACACTAAATAAGAGTTTGGATCTAGATATCATCAATTTAGATTAACCCATTCAAATTGATTTGAATAAAGATTCAAATTAGGTTCAAGAAAATCGTGCTAGCACTTATGATTGAGCCTAATGTTCTCCTCAACAATCATTAAATACTTGTTCGACTGAGCCAAATGTGTTTGGCTCAATCAAGAATCTTTAGCTTGGTCTGATTGGATGCTTATCCGGTTTAAGAAAAGGGTTGTCTTAATTTATTGAAATAAATTTGAAGACAACACCGTGCGCATAATTCCATCATCTACTAAATCTTTGTTTGATTTTTGATCAAATTTGACCTTTTATATCATTTAACATCTGCCCATCTGTCATGCCACCCCATAGGATGAGGAACCTTTGATCCTTGTCTCTACAAAAGTAGGTAGCAAGGGGCTGCATTGCCTAGGAAGTGTGCACCCCATGAGGATAAGATTTGGAGTCACCATACAGATGGGACCCATTGCTTCAGGGAATCAAACTAGATGGCGCCAAGAAGACTGTTGAACCCAATCTTGGTGCTATCAAGGAGAGTTTTGAGGACTCTAATCTAATTAGATCAGATGATGTCACCCACGCAATCAGATTTAGATCTAAATTTCACAAAGACCATTGATTGGCTGGGATGATGTTGGCACTACATGATGCAGCAGGAATCCTATATAAATTCTATATCTGTGCCTAGAATAATAGCTTCTACCTTAGCCCATGCCTATAAAGTTTTCTTTCCCTCCTTCTCCCATTCCACCCTCTAGTCCTCCTACCTCCATGCCCTAGCAGGGTTTTGGCACGAGTTAGGTGCGATTATAGACCAAGGCTAAATACATAAAATATGATATATATAGACAGCACTGCTGCAAGAGGCAATGATTGTTCTTCAAAAAGAGTTTTTGAAGAATCTTCAAGATCAGATCTAAAATCTAATATTTTTGAAGGATTGATTAAGAAGGA
>QRFJ01000399.1:31346-99828 GCA_006176705.1 Cocos nucifera | reverse complement strand
TCAATTTTTAGATTCATTGCTTGAAAATAATGGGAAAAATATGAAAATACATTTCAAATTCAATTTTGATACCAAGTGTGAAAGACATTCTTCAAGTTGGGGGACAAAATCAATTGAAGTTAAAATAAGAGGGATCTAGATATTGGCTCTATGTTTTGATCTAACTATGAGATTTCAAATCCTTAAGGATAAACTTAAAATGCAATGCAAATTAACACATCAAGAATTTTGAGTGGAAATGTCAAACTTAGTTTTACTTGTATGTTTAGCAATTCAAAAATATTCATATCCAATTAAGCATCTTTTAATTTAAGTTTATCAATTGCAAAATTGATATGAAAAAGCTATTATATCATGTTGAATTTCAAGATAATTTTAATTCATATCATAACATGATACTTAGAGAAGAGCATATTAAACTTTTAAAATCTAAATATTCATCTTATTTCAAACATCAAAGTCAATCATACTAAAATTATTTCAAGCAAATAAGCAATAGAATCAACCAATCAAATAGGCATTGATGGTATGATGTAAGAAAAATTTAGATTATACCAAGCATCATCATCCATCTCCTTTCATTTTCAAAGCATCCATCCATAAAAATTTGCTCCTTTCACTTTATTGGATGCTTGGAGTACCTACAAAAATCATTTTCTAATTTTTGGTACCCAAGCCATCTTGGGTCCATTGAGATTAGAGCACGTGATTTCTTTTGAAATCTGAATCTGTTTAATTAAAGTATGGTCAATTCTCTTAGTGTAACATTCTAAAATTTTGTGGCCTATTTTATTACATTTGAAACATGTAATTGAATAATTTTTAGATGAAGCTTTGCTAAACATGTTCTTCATAAATTTCTATTTTCTTAAAGGATTATATCCAATTCTAGCTTTATTGAAAATAGCCTTTTGATTGTTTAATATTGTTTGAAGCTTTTGAGATCCATTAGTGAACTTTTCTACCATGGACTTCAAATTTTCAATCTCTTTTGTTAATTTTACATTTTCTTCCAAAAGAGATTTTTTTCTTTTAGCAATTTTTTTTTTTCAACTACAAATTTTTTAGATTTAAGAAATGCATCTTTTTCTTTAGCTAAAGCATTCTTTTCTTTCAAAATATCTTTTTTTTCAATCAATAGTTTACTCTTTTCATTAACTAAAAGAAGATTTGATTTTCTTAATTCTTTATTTTCAGCCCTATCATTTTATATTCATTCATAAGATCATTGAAGGCTTGAAACAACTCATCAAAAGTAAAATCGAGAGAATTTTCAAGGTTTACCTCATCATCATTGGCCATGAGGCAAGGATTTGTAATTGTTTCTTCCTTTTTCTTATTTCTCTTTTCTTTACTTTGCTCCCCCTTAATTAATGCTTTCTTTTTCTTTTGTTTCTTCTTCTTTTTCTTCTTTTTATCCTCATGAGCCATGAGGCATATGTTGGGATGAGCTTGCTTATCCTCTTAGGAGCTTGGTTCTTCTTTTTGATTTGCTTTTTCATTAGTCATTTTTAATTTCTTTCATATTTGATTTGCTGAAACACATAAAAAAATATATTGAAATCATTAATATCTAAGAAGCAATAAAGCATGTTCATGACCTTGGCATTTTGTTAGGCCATCTCTTTATCATGCTTGATTAATGCATTATGGGTGTGTGAGCCATCAACAATAATTTTTCATAAATTATAGTCATGTGCTTGTATGAATGTTTTAATGCATTGTGGGTGTGTGAGCCATCAACAATATTTTTTCATAAATTATAGTCATGTGCTTGTATGAATGTTTTCATCCTAGCTTTTCAATAGGTAAAATTTGAGTCATTAAAAAATGAGGATCTATCTATGGAATGACCTTCATTAAAAAGGGATTTCATTTTGGGTTGCCAATATCTTTAGCTCTTGATTGTTAGGTCAACAACCAATAACAGAGCATCTGCTCTGATACCACTTGTTGCCTAGGTATGGCCATCCAAGAGGGGGGGTGAATTGGGTTTATAAATTTTTTGGCCAAATTATACTCTAAAATAAATATGTGCTTCTAATTAAGAAAAACTTAAATACTTATGGTGAATGAGCAATGTATAGCAGCGAATTTAAAAGCAACTAACTAACGCAAATATATAAAGCAAATAAGGAAAGCAAGAAAAGCAAAACTACAAAAGAAACACACAAATATTTTATAGTGGTTCTATGCAATCCCGCACCTACATCCACTCTCTAAGCTTCCCTTAAGAATTATACTATAATCAAAGATTACAATGTGTTTGTTTTGACCTGGGATTACAAACAAACCTAGTTGGTTTTGCCGGGCTCATTAACCACAATCCTACACCAATAGTTTTTTTGGGTTCACTATCAATCCGATTGATTTTAATCTAGGAGAACCAACCACAACCTTTACACTATCTAATTTTTGGCTTGGACCAATCTACACCCTAAGTTTCTTTCCCCCAAAGAAACTTGTAAAGAAATAAAAATATAAGTATAAAATTCAGCACAAAAAATAAAAAGAAAAAGAACCCTTTTTGAAGTTTGATGGAGAGGCTGAAAGATGGCTCTTGAAGCTTTATATTCTTTTCTTTGAAGGTTGAAAGAAAGCTTGAATGAATGAGGATGATCACACTTTGAAGCTCTCTGAATTTGATGCACAAGGTCCTCTCTTTTCTCTCTTTTCCTTTAGATATTCATTGAACCTCACTATTTTAATGATTTCTACTTTCAATCCACTTGATCTATCTTTCCAAATATTTTTCTAGCCTTTTATACTCTTTGTGATAGCTTGAGAATCAGTTCTGGCCGTTGGAAGTCTTAAAATAGTCATTGGAGTGGAGAAATGACCATTTAAAAAGCTGCAGAAAACTAGCTATTACAATCATTGGATCGGCTCAGTTTTTGATTGGGTCTACTCAGTCCTAATTGGGTCGGCTCAGTTAATGGCTGGGTCGGCTCAGTCTTCTGGATCTTAAAAAATTAGCTTTCTATACTTTCTATCTTTGCTTCCACTGAGATTAGGTCGGCTCAATCTCAGACTTGATCGACCTAGTTTGCATGCCAAGCATGCCAAGCAGCCCATTTCAAAAGGGGATGACCTAGGATCATCCCTTGGGTTGATTGTTTTGCTAAAACTTAATTTTCTTCTAATTTATGCATCCAAAAATTATGGGACTACCTCCAAAAGATCAAAAATCTTCTAAACTTGATCTTGAGACTTCCGAAATAGATTTTCTTCAACTTTGTAAAATTATGATTTTACCTCTTGTCACTTTTTCTTGATCTCCAACTTGATAAAATTATAATTTTACTTGAATACTTGAAAAGACCTACATCCATTCTTGAAATACATGGTTAAATACTTAAATACTCAAAGTTTGACGATCATCAAAATCAATCATAGGGTCAACAACCAGGACTCAGAGTCCTAATGCAGTAAGACTCTTGGTCGAAGAGTCCCAGTCTAGTGAGACTCTTGACCATAGAGTCCCAGTTTGGTGGAACTCTTCACCAGCAATCAGATTAGGTAGGAACCTCTAGTGTGTGTGACCCCATAGGTTCAAACCTAAGCCGATAGCCTGGGAACCAATTTTTGTACCAATCAAAGTGACCATCTAGCAATGGTACCCAATGTCTAGATAGATCGAATAGTCACAATCACAACATTCAGAACCTACGTGAATATGGTTATCATATAATTCATCCCTTTAACCTCTATGTATTAGGATGACTCAAAGTTAAACTACCTAACTTTAAAAAGTACATCCAAATCGTGTCTCAAAGCAATCAGTCCCGTGACCCCTCACCAGAACTATCCTAGCCAAGGATTTGCTAAATTAAAATACAATTGAACATAGCTCCTAAAATCAGGAGTGGTTAATTCCATCTTGATACACATACCGATTCCTCAAGTACTTGACTGTGCTAAAAAATCTTCCATCATTGAATTAGAAATTTAGATAGTTTAGCACTAAAGTATAGTGAGTTGCTTGAAAGTCACCATGGTGATCTCAGGTCGGAGGGATACTTAAACCCATATTCCATCAGAGCAAATCTTGATAGTAGAAAAGCTCTAGAGTTGGTCATGTTCAATATAGATGTACTCCTACATCTCATCTGCATGCCATACCAGTGTCTCCACACTCTTTGATAAAGAGGACAACCAATCCATATGGCACACAATGACCTACATTTGATAAACATTGTCATCCTTAGTAACAACATACCATTTGGTCACGAGCAGGTTTAAGGACTAAATGACAAATCCTTCTTTATCGATTCTAAATAGTCCTAAGGACTTCACCACAACATAGGAGTTTATTAGAAGATGTAAGAATTTATGATGAAAAATATCAAAATAAATTTTATTCATTAATAATTCATATATAAGTACAAGAAATAGTACAATCGTCAATAGGCTAACGATTGTTTTTAGAACACTATTCCTAACATCAACCTCGCAGGATGGGCTGCAGCATTGGCATTGTCTCCATCAACCTCACCCACAACCTCCTCCAAGCTCGCATACACTCGGATGAAGTTTTCCCTATGGCCAAGCTCCTCCCTCACTCTCCTGGTAGTGGCTAAAGTCCTCCCCAAGGGCATGCTCCTCCCCCGCACTTCTAGGCACGATCCATGGCGATGCAGATCTCCTCCCTCACACTCCTTGATAGTGCTGAGTTCACCCTTAGACCCATGCGTAATGCCCCTGTCCGTGTCAAGGTCCATCGTATGCTCCTTCCTCATAGCCAAAGCCACCAACAGCACCGCTAAGGCTGCCACCAAGTAGCCCTCGAAGTCTTCATGTGCGCGGTGCCAAAGTCCTCATGAGGTTTGTACGCTCCCAACATGGCCCAGATACCCCATGCATCGAGGTCCGTGTGCTCCCAATGTAGCCAAAGTCTCCCGCATGTGCATCCATTTGATCTTTTTTGAAGTCCTCCCATGCACATCTTGCATCAAACAACGCTGAAGCTAACTTGGAGAAACCTCAAAGCCACCCACAAAAAGCCATAATCTCCATGCATGGTTCTATGAATTTCACCCGTTGAAGCCAAATTAATACACAAAAAAAAGAGAAGAAGAAGAAAACAAAGTTTGATCTAAACTAGAGTAATCCAAGGCAAAGATTAAGCTTAAATCAGATAATAAGAAGGGGTCAAACAGAACCGAAGGTCTCCTAAATGGAGAACTCATGATAAGAGACTTTTAAGCTTCTATCCATTATTGTTTCTTTTCCTTCTCGTAGGGCTATAGGATACCAAAACCAAGGTTAGACCCAAAGTTAATCTAGACTAAGTTCAAGAAACTAAGGCTAAAGCTAAAGTCAAAATAAAGGCTAAAACTGAAGATAAAATCCAAACCAAGTAGATGTCAAAACCTAGGTCGAAGCCAAAGTCAGAACCAAGATCAAGCCAAGATCAATACCTAGGCCAAAGCCGAGGTCAGAATCCAAGCCGAGCTAATGTTCTTAGCAGGTGGAGCTAAGATCACTAGAAGGCTGAAGCCGAGGTTAAAATTCAAGCCAAGCAAAAGTTCTCAGAAGGCCGAGCTGAGGTCATCATAAGTTCGCAGATGAGGTCAGAATTCGGGCCAAGCTAGTAACAAATCAAAAGGCCAAGCCAAGATCAAAATCGAAGCCAAACCAAGGTAAAGATGAGAGCTGACCTCCATAAACCAACCTCTTATAATCAAGCTCCTGGAAGCCAAAGTAAAAGGATTGACTTGAATGCCAACTAAAGAAGCTTGACTACATGCAGACCAACTAAAAAAGGGTAATGCAACTCTAATCATCTCTTATTTCCTTTACTTTGAAGCTTGACCTAACATAAGAATTGGAAGAAGACCTTGACGACTAAGCAATGGGGAGAGGCCATGTGTCCTAGGGGAGAGGCCTTCTTAATGGCCATTTTGTGCCCCAAAAACCATTTGTGCCCCAGGAGAGAGGCCCCTGCAATGGCCCTTCCATATCCCTAGGGAGAGGTCCTTTCAGCGGTCTAACAGGAAGAGACCCTCCCAACGACATTTTTGTGCCCCAGGAGAGAGGCCCATGCAACAGCTCTTCCATGCCCTTGGGGAGAGGCTCCATTAGTAGCCTAACAGGGAGAGACCCTTGCAATGGCTCTTTTGTACTCTAAAAATTATTTGTGACCCAAGGGAGAGGCCCTTGCAATAACCCTTCTGTGCTCCTGAAGAGAGGCCTCTTCAATGGTCCAATAGGAAGAGACCCTGTCAATGGTTCTTTTATGTCCCAAAAACTATTTGTACCCCAGGAGTGAGGCCTCTGCAATGACCCTTCTGTGCCCCTAGGGAAAGGCTCCTTCAGTGGCCCAATAGGGAGAGGCCCTCTCAATGATCATTTTGTACCCCAAAAATCACTTATGCCTTAGAAGAGAGGCTACTGCAATGGCCCTTCCATCCCCTAGGAGAGGTCCTTCAGTAATCCAATAGGGAGAGGCCCTCTCAACGGTTCATTTGTACCCCAAAAATCACTTATGCCCCAAGGGAGAGGCCCCTGGGATGGCCCTTACGTGCCTCTAGGGAGAGGCCCCTTTAGCAACCTAATGGGGAAAGGCCCTCTCAATGGCCTTTTTATGTCCCAATAATCTTTTAGGAATAAAAACAAATCTTGTCTAAAAATGAAAATATTTGTGCCTCAAGGGAAGAGGCCCCTGCAATAGCCCTTTCGTGCTCCTGGGGAGAGGCCCCTTCAGCGGCCCAACAGGAAGAGGCCTTCTCGACTACCCTTTTATGCCCAAAAAATTACTTCTGTCCTAAAGGAGAGGCCCCTACAACGACCCTTTCATGCCCCTGGGGAGAGGCCTCTTAAGCAGCCTAATGGGGAGTGGCCCTCTTAATGGCTCTTTTATACCCTAAAAATCATTTGTGCCCTATGGGAGAGGACCCTACAACGGCCCTTCCGTGCTCCTGGAGAGAGGCGCCTTTAGCGGCCCAATGGGGAGAGGCCCTCTCAATGATCCTTTTGTGCCCCAAAAATAACTTGTGCTCTAGGGGAGAGGCCCCTACAATGGACCTTCCATGCCCCTAGGGAGAGGCCCCTTCAATGGCCCAATAGATAGAGGCCCTCTTAATGGCTCTTTTGTATAGGAGAGACCCCTGTAATGGCCCTTTCGTGCCCCTAGAGAGACACCCGTTCAGCAGCCTAATGGGAAGAGGCCTTCTCAATGATCCTTTTATACCCCAAAAATCACTTGTGCCCCAGAAGAGAGGCCCCTGCAACAGCCCTTCATGCCCCTAGGGAGAGGCCTCTTTAGCAGTCCAATGGGAAGCGGCACTCTCAATGACCCTTTTGCACCCCAAAAATCATTTATGCTCTAGGAGAGAGATCCCTACAACGGCCCTTTCATGCCCCTAGGGAGAGGCCCCTTTAGTGACCCAATAGGGAGAGGCCCTCTCAAAGATTTTTTTGTGCCTCAAAAATCATTTGTGTCCCAAGGGAGAGGCCCCTGCAATGGTCCTTCCGTGCTCTTAGAGAAAGGTCCGTTCAGCGGCCCAATGGGGAGAGGTCCACTCAATGGCCCTTTCATGTCCTAAAAATCTTTTATGCCCTAGGGAAGAGGCCCTGCAATGACCCTTCCATGCCCCTGGGGAGAGACCCAAACTTAAAAAGACTAAGATCTATAGAAATCCAACCTCAGAAGACCAAGGTTAGCAAAAATCCATGCTTAAAAAGATCATGTTCTATAGAAATCCAACCTCAGAAGGCCATAGTTAGTAGAAATCTGAGCTCCGAATGCTAGGGCTATAGAAATCCAACCTCAAAAGGTCGAGGTTAGCAAAAATTTGAGCTCAAAATGTTAGGATCTGCATAAATCTAACTTCAAAAGGTTGAGGTCAGTAGAAATCCGAGCTCAGAAAGTCAAGTTCAGTAGAAATCTAAGCTCAAAATGTTAAGATCTATAAAAATCCAACCTCAAAAGGCTAACATTAGGATCTGCACAAATTCGATCTCAGAAGGCCTAGGTAAGTAGAAATTCAAGCTCAGAATGCCAAGGTCAGTAGAAATCCAAGCTCAAAATGTCATGGTTTGTAGATATCTAACCTTAGAAGTTCAAGGTCAGCAGAAATTCGAGCTTAGAATGCTAGGGTCTACAAAAATCCAACTTCTGAAGGCTAAGGTCAGCAAAAATCTGAGCTCAGAATGTTAGAATCTACAGAAATCTAAGCTCAAAAGATCGAGGTCAGTAGAAATCCAAGCTCAGAATATCAAAGTCAGCAAAAATCCAACCTTAGTAGGCCAAGCTCATCAAAAGACTAATCTAAGGTAGAACTAAGTCAAGTCCAAGCCACCAAGCCTGAAGGCTGAATTCGAGGTCAAGGTTATCAAGAGACTAATGTAATAAAGCCAACCTAAGGAGGCCAACATGATAAATGAGGTTGTCAAATCGAGGACCTATCTTCCTCGACCTTGGAACTTAGAAAATCTTAGAGCATACTATCAGAAAATCCAACATCTCATCAATTTTAATCCGAGCGAAGCATCAAATCCTACAAGCGACCTGACAAAGGAAAAAGAAAAAGAGAAAGAGAAAAGAGAAAAGGGGAAGAAGAACTAGGAGGCTCTTGAGATGTCTTTGGCAGACTTGGCATACTCCCTTCGTTCGATCCAATTTTGATCTAAACTTGAGAGTAGGAGAGCTAGTATTGAGGATATTTTTGCACTAGCCAAAGACGTGGGATGATAGTCTTTAGCCCATGCCTCGTCTTTGGTCGTTGGCCCCCAAGAGCCTCATTATAGGAATGGTCATGAGTAAAACAAAGCAACCCCCCCTGCCCCCCTGCAACAATCTCAGTCCCGAAGTGTTGCCAACAAAGTTAATGGGTATGGCTCCACATGCCATGAGGTGACACCACTCACTAAGTTTAAGAAAACTTAAAGGCCATGCACAAACCTCAAGGACATTCAGTGGAGAACAAATATCTTTGACAACTCCCTGCTCTCCTATGACTAACAGTCTGTCTTAACAACTCGAGGTCTATCCTAACAAACTCCGGCCATCTTCTATAAAAGAAGCAAAATGAGGGACCCCAAGGTATGTGAACTCCTCTCTCCCAAAATGCTCATCTTCTTCCCTTTATTGAATAGAAAACTGACTTGAGCATCGAAAGGGCCTTGATAATTACCAAAAATTCATCGATAAAAATAATAATTTATGAATTAATTTATTTTTATTTTTTAAAATTAATATTCTTATTTATTATTTTTAAGAAATATGATCATAAATAAAAAGAGCTTACTTTTTTTGTCAAAATAAAGCAAATTTAGAGTGAATCGGATGTAAAATAGATCCGCTATGAAATTTCAAAGGAAAAAGGAAAAAATAAAATAAAAAGGAAATCAGCTTAGCCGACGCATCTAGCCAAGCTGGCACGCTCAGCCAAGCCGGCCTGCTAAGCAAGATAGTGCAAGCTGCCCAACGCCAGCCCATCCACGCGCTGCTGACATCAAGCTCATGTCAAAAACCACACAGCATATGGTGCATCGATATTAAGGGGCATTTCGATCATTTTCAGGTCAAAGCGTGCATTCATTCGTTGCGATCTTCAGCAGACCTAGTCCACAGCATCCATAGAATAGTAATTGTATGATCCAATGGTTAACCTTGTTTGTAGGTTAAATCCGACGATAGAGGTTTGTTCCAGTTTGATAAAGGAATTAACTCCCCACGGTTGCACCATTCGATGGTCCCAAATGCTCCAAGCGATGATCTAATAGTTGGATCTCTTTCATTAGCACAATCAAATGGCTGATAAGGCATTGATTGGGATATGGATTATGGAGAGGATTTTAGCATGATCCAAGGGCCCAAATCTTCCAAAAGACTTGATCCAATGGCTGTAATACATTTTGATTTGAATTGGGCTAATATATGTTGGTTTTTGGTGATTTTTGAGCTAGATGGATGGCCAGCAAGTTTCACGAAGTTCTAGGCAACAGATAGAGCCTAATTTGACTCAATTTCAAAAGTTTTAAGTCAATTTTTATCTAAATTCTTCACACCAGCTCTCTCTCCACTCTATTTAAAGGATCCCAAGCCTCTAGAGTTCAGTATCTTTAGTTAAGGAGAAGTTATGGTATAGGATAGAGATTGAGCTTGGATTAATGGTTGCTTCAAGACAGACGGTGTTGAGCGGAAGAGCCAGTCTTCTTCTACACCATCTCAATGCCAACACCGATCCAAGATCAAGATCATCTATTTCTAGTTTTTATTTTTTTCTATTCCTTTTATTTTTATATATATAAATTTTAAATTTAAAATTAATACAATTTTTTTATGCATTTTAAATTCATGCTTTTTTACTTTTAATTATAAATTTAAATTCAGCTCTTTACATTTAGTTGTTCTTTATTTTCATTATAAGTAGATGCTAAAATCTAAATAGTAGATCTTAGTACCAAGTTTATTTTTCTGTACTGCTTAATTTTCTCATTTTATTTATAATTTTATTTTTTAACTTCAATTTTTTTTTATAATCTTTATTTTTATAAAAATTAAATATTTCAAATCAAAGCACTGCCTTGCCTATGGATTCGATCCGACTCACTACTTTTTATATATTTTTAAATTTTTTAAAAAATTAAAATTAAATTGATGAATATAGTATCTTAACAACAACATCATGGTCTGTCAAGTTTTTAGCGCCATTACTAGAAAGGTATAAAAATTAAAATTTTTGATCTTTTTAATTTTTTATAAATAAATTATAAATAAATTTTTTTTATTTTTTTATTTTTTTATAAATATTACTTACTAACTTTTTTTGTTTATTTTGCAGATAAAAAAGTAAAAGAATAAAAAAAATTAGAGCAAGAAAGATAGCTTCCAATTTTGCTTGGTGAGATCAATCCTAATCTTAGATCTCTTTTTTTATTAATATTTATTTTATTTTAAAAATTAATCTAAAAAATATTCACTTAAATCTAATTAAAAGTTTTACGACAAGAATAAAAATCCTAATTGCTTAAAGAATCCATCATATTTATTTTATTATTATTATTATTTGGTGATCGTTGGAGATAAGATAAGTCTTTAAAAGTCTAATTAGTTTCATATATCTAATTTAGTTACATAGAACCCCTTGTCTGAAAGTGATTGTGCATATTCATCTCTAAATCAATTAAGCCAACATCTAATTAATCAAGATAAGATAGAGATTTCATCGTTCTTTCTTAGTCCATAAATAATCAACCAGCATCCCATATTGACTTAAGCCTTTGATTTAAAATCAATTAGACATCGATCCTAGGAACTCGATCTCATTAGGATAAGAAATCCTAAGAGTTAGACTAGATTAGGGTTAGTCAGTATGACTGATGTCTAAGATAAGTGATTTAAGGATCATGTTCCAAAGGAAGATGCTTATTTAATTGATTTTGTTAGCTTATCTAGCCAAGATAATTGATATTTAAGAAAAACAATGGGAGGACTCCCACCGACCTTATACTTACCTGGTCAGTTGGGTGATTGATTTTATACTTGGAGGGCTTAAAAATGACCTTGGTAGTTAAAAACTATCTAGATCTTGGACAATTCTTAGTCAAAATTGATTGCCTAACTTGATTGCTAACTAAACATCAAACCTAATTAAAACTAATTCTTTTCTCTCTTCTTAGCTCTAGGACTCCTTAGGTTTTCTTCTTTAGAACTTTTTTCTCTCTTTCTTCTCCTTTTCTCCTCTTTTCTTCCAAAAATAAAATAAAATAAAATAAATAAAAAATAAAATAATAATAAAATCATAATAAAATTATAAAAATAATAAAATCATAATAAAATAATAAAATAATCTAAAAAAATTTTGAACGATATGTTAGGATTGCACTAGTACATGCACGGTAGGAGATCGCTTTTTCTGATCTAGTTGAATCTAATCATGAAATTGAATGGCTGATCCATATTAAATCCAATAATCGAATGGCTAGAAGTCTTAAAGACCCACCTAGATAGATGAAGAAATATTTTATTTTTTTTATCTACAATCCATTGACTTATATCCAATTATTTGATATCCCTACAACTCACTATGAGATCAAACTGACCATAATCCAGATGCTCCCATCTTTCTATGAGAATACTAATGAAGATCCTTATAAGCATCTAGATGAATTTTTAAAAATCTACTCTATGGTCAAGATTCCAAATTTTTCTGATGATACCCTTAGATTGACCTTATTACCCTTTTCATTAAAAAATAAAGCCAAGTATTGGCTTAGTGTAATAGGGAGACTAATCAAAACTTAGACTGAATTGCAATATAAATTTTTTAAGAAATTTATCCCATAGGCTGAACTATTACCATGAGGTGAGCCATCACTGGATTTGCTCAGCTTCTAGGAGAACAAATTCATGAGTCATGAAAAAGACTTAAGAAACTTCTTAGAAAATGCCCACACCATGATCTATCTAAGTGACAAATTGTTCAAGCTTTTTATGAGGGTTTAGAAGTTCAATAGATAGATGGTAGATGCATCTTGTGGAGGTGCATTTATGAGTAAAAGTGAGGATGAAGTCTATCCCTTATTTGAATCTTTAAGTGAAAACTCAATTAGCCATGCTTTGTTATCTTTCTACCAAAAGTGAGCAGGAATATATGAATTTAAACATCTAGAATCTAGTTTTAAGACTGACATGAACCTGATAAATAAAGTGGACCTTCTTGATCAGAAATTAGATCAATTCCTAATCCTAGGTGCATAATGCACATCACCCTCTAATTATCAGGAGATTTATTCAATCTATGCTAGCCCAGCTCATCATGTGAGAGAATGTCCTATGGCTGTACAATTTCTATCTTTCATCCAAGAATAAGTTCAAGCTATACGAAGCTACTCTAAACTGGTTAATGATCTATTTTCAAATACATATAACCTAGATTAGAGGAACCACCCTAATTTTTCTTGGATATCCTAACAAACTCAGGCTCAGACCCAAATTTCACCTTTCCAAAATTATCAAAATAGGCTCCAATACCAAAACTATGCCTATAGTAGTGGTCGGCCTAGTTATTCTTTCCAGTCATCATATTATAATCAGCCATCATACCCATCTCCTCAACATACCAATCTAGCTGATGATAGACTTAACCAACTTCAACGACTAATTTTGACTCAATAGAAATCCATCGCCAGGCTAGAAGCACAAATAAGATAATTAACTGAGTTCACCATGAGGAGAGAACTAGGTCAATTACCGACCTAACCAATAACAAATCTTATAAACAACCCACTCAATGCCTATCAACCACCTAGACCAAGTCATCAATCTAATGTGCCACCTAAGAATCTTCAATTGAGAAGGCCAAAGCAATTTTTGAGCTTAAAAATGATAAGATTCTTGGGGACCCATATCAAGACTAGGTGAGTGAGGCTAGTACTGATATTAGCCAAAATGAAAATTTAAAAGAAAAGGTTAGTACTAAAGCTAACCACATAGAAGAACTTGAGTCCAAAACTATTACTGATGCTAGTTCTAATCTAAGTAAGATAAATATAGAGAAGAAGAGAATAGATGATTTAGCTTAGACCTATAAACCTAAAGCTCCATTCCCTTCAACCCTAGAAGATGGTTCTTCTCATAAAGAGCAAGTGGCATGCAACGAGGAGCCAATGGAGTTATTTAAGTAAGATCATATTAATTTATCTCCAAAATTAAAACCACCTTTAGATATATCTAAATTTGAATGTTTAGAATTAGAAGTCATCCTTCCAGTGCCCATTACATCAAACTTAACTCCTAATCCAAAAATTTAATTTATAAGCATTTTAGAAGAACAAATAGGAGAAATTCTTCATAAATAAGGGTCTGAGATTGGGGTCACAAATTATCTTTCCAAAAAGAATAACAAATTTATCAATAAAGGGGTCACAAGCTATCTTCTTGAGATTGTCAATCCAAAATTATTAGAATTTATCAATCTAATATTCGATACAGGATAGGTAAGCTGCATTGTGTATGGTTGAAGATGGTAAATTTAGCTCTTGTTGGGAGGCAATCCAATATTTATTTTTCTTGCATCTAATTTATCTTTTTAGTTTATTTCTTTTTAGGACATGTTGAATAAGTTGGTGGGAGAGTTAAATTTTCAAAGATCCGTGTTGGACCAAAAATACATTAAGTCAGGTATATTTTTTTCTATTCTTTAATGCATTTCTTATTTTTTCTTTTTCATTAAGGACAATGTCGATTAAGTTGGGGGGAGAATAATAAAATTTTTAAAATTTTTAAAATCCTTGAAGAAGTTAGTATTTAGCATTTAGACATCCGATTGTGCTTAAGAATCAAGTTGAACTAAGTATTTTTTAAAAAAAATTGATGCACAGACCAGAGAATTTGTAAGATATTGAGGGATCAAGTATTAAAAAAATCTAATAAAGAGTTATGTCTAAAATATAAATAATTTTTCTTTGAGTATTTCTGATTTTTTCTACCAGCATCAAAGAAGAGTCTACTTTTTATGGGCTTATATAAGATAACTATATATTTTTTTATTAAAAAATTAATTATTTTTAAAAAATAAAATAGTTTTTAAGTACTTCTCACTGAGTAACCAAGCCTCTTTGCCTAAACAAGTATTGAATTTCACATCAAAAGGTGGGAAGGGCAAAGAAGCTCATTATAAAGCTAGTCTTAACTCGTAGCCTGTTTGATTCAAGCTGGTAAGTCCAAGGGATATTTTATACCTAGTGCGCTAAAGCTAACTAGTTTGGGAGTCATTGGCCCAAGACTCGTTATATAGATCGAATAGAAAGTTTAAGAAGTTATGACACCAAATAGTGGTATAATGTTAAAAAATAAAAAAAATAAAAAAAAGAAACACATTGGTTTTTTACCAAGTAACCAAATTTCATTGCCTAAGTAAGCAATGATATTTTTATAAAAAAGTGGGCAATGTAAATAAAAATTTTCAATAAATGAAAGATGGAAGTAGCAATACACATGCCAATATGAAAGTTTAGATAATTTAGATATAAAAGTGGGATAATTTAGAAAAAATTTAGAAAGGTGTAATGTTCTTCATTTAATTTTAATATTGATAAGTATTAATACTCCAATGACATACCATACTTATGCTATACTGAACATCAATGTGAAGGAAAACCTAGTTTTCATCGCAGAATCGATCTGATCTGATCTGATCTATAGCAAAAATTTCTAAAATTTTTTCTATAACTTGTGATCAGATTTGAGAGTTTCAAGATTTGATCCTTATGATCTAATATTAAAATCTAAAAATTAAATTAAAATAGGAACAATAATTATCCCTGATTGGGGTAAACTAGTTATCTTATCGATGATCTGCCATTGCCCAGGGTTCTGGATCTAACCACACAAGCACCTAGCCTCTACCAGAGTCCACTCAAGCTGGTTTTGGACGTCTTCTCCTCTTGAATCTGATCTTCAAAGATTAGATCTGGATCTAATCTATAGGGCCTTCAAAATAAAGATTGAAGGCAGCATGCTTGTCTCATGAACACGTCATCTCTTGCTTGATCTTTGCACTAATGTTTTGGATCTCCTTGCTAGAATTTTGCCCAACCTTTGGACGTGGAGAAGAGGGAGAGGAAGAGGATGAAGGAGCATAGAAGAGAAGAGGGGGTGGCAGCACTTTGGCATGGTGGAAGTGGGTGCATGAAAACCCTAGGTGCAGTAGGGGTTTAAATAAACTCTACTATGCCATGCAGTGCCACACAGTATCCACCAATCACATTGGTTGATTAATTTTGATTTTAATCTGATTGGCCATGTGATGTCACCTGATCCAATCAGATTAGAAACCTCAAAAACCCTTCATAAGTGGCACCAAGTTTGGATGAGCACAACTATTTGGCATCTAGGTTTTTGATCCAATCAAAAATCTGATCCCTAAAAACTCTCTCCTCTTTTTCCCCATGTGCGCACACCAACATGAGGCATGCACACATTTTTGTGCATGAAAACCCAAGGAGGCATGTGCCCCTAGAAAGTCTCCAGGGGGCGCATGCCCCTACCCTTTCTTTCCTGCATATGGGTCAACCCTTGACCCCATGCCCTGACAGTGATAGAAATTGGCAGGTCTTGTCCTATTTCCATCTAATGGATTAGGACAAGCTTAGATCAGGTTAGAACAATCCTATTTTGACATGGACAAGCTCTAGTCAGAGTAGGATAAAGTCATATAGGATTCCCAGATGAGCCCAAACTTATTTTGGCTCAGCCAAGATGAACCAAAAAGACTATAGAAGGAGAATATTAGGCTTAATCATGTGCTAGTATGATTTTCTTGAACCTAATTAGATCAAATCCAAATCAATTGAATTGGGTTAGCTTAATTGATGACATTCAGATCCAAATCCTTATTTGTGTGATCCAGTTAGATTTAGTTTTATATAGTAATGAGATATGTCATGATCTCTATCATCGACATCATCGAAACATCTTTCGATGGACCAGAACTTTTTCGATTCACCCAATTAGAATGATCGATCATCAGGATCATTCTAATTACTTCCAAAATCCACTAGTGACACCTAGCGGTATATAATGGCAATCCATTAGAACTGAATGCGAACCTTCTGGTGCAGCTACTTGTGTGATTGAGTTCTTCTATCATAAGCGCCGACTGGATTAGGGTTAAGGTGAACTCGTCAAACTTAACACCCTATCATATGATTGAATCATTTGATCTGAGTTCGAAATGAAATCCTAATAGAAAACTCTTTTCTATTATATCACACAACTATGGCCATGGGCTTAAGGACTTGATCTCATGATAATCATAGGACTACTCCTCTACTGAGATTGATAGATCCCATCTTGGTATGAACCAGTCCCTACAATGAACATGCTATAGCTAACATACACCTTAGGATTTCGAATGGCTAGGAGATCAAGTTATGGTATAGTCAAACTATAATAACTCAAGGTGAACTATCGATGCACCTCAAGTCTAAGAACCAAATACACAACTGCAGCATCGAGCTCAATCATTGATGAGAAGGCAGACTTTCTTATGACTACTCGAGGTGGTCACGCTTAGTGCTCTCATTCTCTAACGAATATCTGTACTCTTACTTCGATGTCTCCACATCGTAGACTCAAAACTCATCTATCCTAAGAAAGTGATCATACACCAATCTTTTAGATCGATCATCATTCTTGTGATGATCCTACGGTCAGAAGTAGTTTATGAGTCAACTATGAAAATACATGTCTTAAAATTTTTGACTCTTGAAAATATGTATTAGCATTCTATTAACTCAAAGGATGTATCACAGACACTATGTATACAATATGATAGAATAAAAATAATTCTTTATTAATTTTTAAGTCAAAATTATAAAAATGCCCCTAGAATATATATTACAAGTGTCAGTCAATCTGCCTTCTAGGGCACTCATCTAATACACTCCCACTTGACCTAAAGCCAATTGGCTACAAATCTAAGTCCTATCTTCTCAAGATGAGCTTCGTTCTTTTGCTAACTCAATGGCTTCATTAGTAGATCTGCCGCATTGTCTATGGTATCGACTCTCTTGACCTTGACATAACCCTTCTCGAGGTAATCGTAGATGAGGTGATATTGCTGCTCGATATATTTTTTCTTCTAGTGAGATCTCAGTTCCTTAGCTTAGGCTATGAAGCCATTATTATCGCAGTATAGGGGGACGATATTTGATGGCATCACTCCGAGCTCTATGGCGAACTTCTTATACCAGAATACTTCATTCGAAGCTTTCGATGTAGTGATGTACTTAGCTTCTATTATGCAGTCTGCGATCACTATTTGCTTGGAACTCTTCCAGCTAACAATACCACTATTACATACAAATAGACTTTCAGATGTCGACTTTTAATCATCTATATCAGACATAAAGTCTAAGTCTATATACCCTTAGACTTGGAGTTCTCAATCATCAAATACCAAAAATATATCCTTAGTCCTTCTCAAGTACTTAAGGATACATTTCACAAAAGTCTAGTGCTCTTCGTCTAGATTCGATTGATATCTACTCATGATACTCATAGCATGGGCAATATCAGATCGTGTACATAGTATAGCATACATGAGGCTCCCTATTGTCGAAGCATAAAGGATCTTGCTCATGCATTCAATCTCCTCAGGTATATTAGGACACATCTTCTTGGAGAGATGAATACCATGTTTAAAGGATACTATTCCCTTATTGGAGTTTTGCATACTGAACCTTTTCAGTACCTCCTCTATGTACATCTTCTGTGATAGACCCAGTATCCTATTTGGTCTATCCCTATGGACCTTTATTCTCAATATAAAAGTTGCTTCTCCTAGGTCTTTCATAGAGAACTCTTTTGACAATCATATTTTGACAGATGTCAACATGAGAATGTCATTCTTAATCAAGAGGATGTCATCAACATACAGTACGAGGAAGATAACAGTGCTTACACTAATCTTTTTGAAAATATAGGGCTCCTCCTTATTTTTGATGAAACTAAATAGTTTGATCACATCATTAAAATGAGTATTTCAGCTTTGAGATGCTTGCTTCAGTCTATATATGGACCTTTGCAGCTTATAAACCTTGTGATCACTATCACTGGATGTGAAATCAAGCGACTATTCCATATAGATATCTTCCTCAAAATATCCATTTAAGAATGCCATTTTCAGATCCATCTATCATATTTTGTAATTAAAATAGACTATAATAGCAAGCAGTGTGTTGATGGATTTTAGCATAGCTACTGATGAAAAGGTCTTCTGATAGTCAATGCCTTTACGCTGACTATACCCTTTTGCTACAAGCCTAGCTTTGAATGTCTCTACATTTCCATCGATACCTATCTTTCTCTTGAAGATCCATTTACATCCAATAGGTACAATACCTTCAAGTGGATCTACCAAGATCAAGACTTAGTTTTAGCATATCAAGTCAATCTCTGACCTCATTGCCTCTAACCATTTTTTAGAGTCGATATCTGATATCACCTTATCATAGGTCTTGAGATCATCACCATAAATTCTATTTCCTATGAGGAACATTTTTTCTACTTTCTCTAAAATTGTACCTAAGTACCTCTCAGGAGGATGCGAAATCCTACCTGATCTATGAGGTAGAAGAGGTTGTGTTTGGATTGATTCTAACTGATTTGGTTCCATAGGTTTCTTAGCTCGTTGCTCTTCGAAGATCTTCTCCTCGAGCCTAATTTATCTTTCAATGCCACCATCTTGAATAAATTAATTTTCAAAAAATATGGCATGTCGACTCACGATCATATTATAGTCTTTCAAAAGATAGAAATAATATTCTAATGACTCCTTAGGATATCTAATAAATCAAGCTCTAAAGGATCTAGAATCTAATTTATCCATCTGCTATTTCTTAATATGGGCTGGACAACCCCAAATTCTAAGATGACTCAGACTTGATTTCTTACCATGACATGTCTCATACGGTGTGGTAGGAACAATTTTAAAGAGAACCCTATTTAGTAAGTAGATTACGGTCATTAGACTATATATCCAAAGAAACTTAGAAAGATCTGTGAAGCTCATTATAGATCGGACCATCTCTAATAAGGTTTGATTTTTCCATTCTAAAACCCCATTGAATTGAGGCATTCTAGGTAGAGTCCATTATGAGACTATGCCATTATCTTTGAGATAGTTTAGGAATTCTTGAATAAGGTATTCACCTCCTCGATCTGATCGAAGAACCTTAATGAGTTTTTTGGTTTGCTTTTCTACTTCAAGTCTGAATTTCTTAAACTTTTCAAAAGCTTCGGACTTATGTTGCATCAAATACGCATACTAATATGGAGACAGATCATCGGTAAAGGTAACAAAGCAGACATAATTGCCTCTAGTCGGTATATCAAATGAACCACATACATCTGTATATACCAGAGCAAGTAGGTCTGTGGCCCTTTCCCCATATCCCATAAAAGAGAACTTGGTCATTTTGTCCTAAAGGCATGATTCATAAATCGGATATGACTCGAAAGTCAATAGAATTATAAGTCCAGATTTCTTCAATTTGTTGATTCTGTCTTCGGCTATACAACCTAACCTAAGGTGCCATAGATATCTATTGTTTAGACTATCCCTAGGTTGCTTAGATCCTATGGTATTCACGTTTTGCTTGATATTTAACATAGATACATCAACATGCAACTGATTGAGATCGTTAAATAAGAAATTACATGTAATTTTATTTTTTTCAAAATGAATAGTATAGTGGTCCTTAAGAGAGCTAATTACATAATCTTTCTGTACTAAATAAGATATGAAAATCAAATTCCTACTTGCTGCAGGCACAAAATAACAATCTTTAAGAACTAAATCTAATTTTGATGATAACCGAATATGGTAGGTTTTCATGGCCACAATAGCAACCCTTGCTCTATTTTTAACATGTAGAATTATCTCACCATCTCTTAGCCTCCTGCTCTCCTCAAGATCCTACATAGAAGTGCACAAGTAAGCACTAGAACTAGAGTTAAGCACCCAACTGGATGTAGAAAAAATTATAAGATTAAATTCAATTATGAGCATACCTCTAGAAGGACCTACCTCTTTATTTTTTAGGCTATCTAGGTATAAAGGGTAGTTCCACTTTCTATGGCCATTGGTGTTGCAATAGAAATATTTTTCTTTATCAGCAGCCTTCTTCTTCGGCTCTCCCTTCTTCTTCTTTCCACCTTCAGTCTTCTACTCCTTCGCAAACTTTTTCTTCTTTTCAAAAGACTTTCTCTTGAAAGAAGTCTAATCCACAGCAAGTATTGAGCCCTTTGAACTTTTCAAAAAAAGCTCAACAGTAACCAGCATATTCATGAGTTCAGCCAAGGTACATTAAAGCTTATGCATATGAAAGTTCATGATGAACTATCCATATGTATCAATCAAGGACTGCAGGATCACATCAATCTGCAAGTTTTTGTCAAGCACGACACTAAGCTTCTCAAGCTCCTCTGGATCTTTCATCATTATCAAACAATAATCTTGGACCGACTGCCCATCATGCATCAGAGTCTTAAAAAGTCTCTAAGAGACTTGATATTGGGCTGCACGACTCTGATCACCGAACAACTCTTATAGGTGAGCCAACATTTGGCGAGCAGTTTTGATATCTTCATGTTGGCATTGTGATACATCAAACATTGAGCCCAACATATAGTACCTAACTTTATTGTCATCATCCATCCACTTCTGTAGAGATGCTATCTGATCTATGAATGGACGAGTTGATAAAGTGGATGGATCCTGGTCCAATACATAAGATAGCTTCTCAAAATCTAAAATAATTTTGTAGTTCCTAAGCCAATCCTTATAATTAGATTCAGTCAATCTATGGGTGTCTAGGATTCAAGCTAGTGGATTTGACGTAGATATTTTTCTATAGAGAGTCAAAGTTTCTAGTTAGATTTTATAATTAGACTTAACCAATTTATTTAGAGATTTTAATTTTAAATAAATTAGGCTCTTACTATTTTCTCGAATTCCTACACTCCCTTGGTAAAGATGTGAAAATCTCCATGATTATGGATTTCTAGTGGATGGTGTGGTTCCACCGACTGGCTCACCACCTCTCCTAATAGTTATTGGTGATGGGTCAATTGATGAGTGGACAACTCTTGTCCAATGATTCTCTAATCATGATGTATCCAAACTTGGTCTCTAATTCATAAAGCTCACCATGCTCAGACTATTGCTCCAATCCTTAGTTAAGTTAGATCCACTATTTGCATAAATTAGATTCTTGATTGGGTCCGTCACCATATCCAAAATATTGAACTCAACCCATCCTGCATATCATAGTATCTAATGCCTAATAGATATGGTTGCATCTTTCCAGTGCAACTTAACCACTGTAACCAATCAAGAACAATCAACCTCGGAAAGGGCCCACACATCTACATTAGTGAAAGACTTATGACTTAATATTTTCTTAGAAAGATTTAAGTTAGGTCTCTTAAACTTGACTTGACTTAGTCATAACAATTATGACTAACCTAGTGGCATGGGTTAGCTCGAATCGTTAGCCACCTCAAATCAAAACTAGGTTGACTCAATCAATCAGGTAAGTGAGATCAGTGGGAGGAATATGTCATTAACTCATCCTGAATGCATTCAGATTGAGTAACTTTCAATTAAAGACCACTGATCATATCTGCCAAACTTATTTTAAACATCAATTTGTCAAACCAGAACTAATCGGGTTAGCCTACAATCCAGGCTCGAACTATGGAGCCAAATTAGGTCTTGACTTGGTCGACCACATATAACTATGAGTCGATCTTGATTCAGACTTAATCCTATTGGATTGGTCAATTTTAAGCACTCTTGATCCTACCTAATCAATTCTTGATTCGGTTTGATCAACTACTAGACCAAATTAAGCTACCCATACCTTAACCCAATTTTATGAAGATGTCTTAGATATAAAAATTTATAATTTTTAGACCTAATTGATTTCATAAACTTAATCCTTAATTAAGTTTGGGTTCATAAGCAAAATATGTATAAAAAATCCTAAGATTTTAGGATCTATGATTTTGCAGAAAAGTAAGTTCAGATTTTTGATTAAGGACAGACACGCAACATCTCTACATGCCATAAGAGCACCCCATCAAATAAAAAGAGAGGGCTTTTAAATCCTTCTTACTCTTATGACTGGATGGCTAAGGGAAATGCCTTAATCAAAAATTAATCTACATTACGAAACTTATTAGATCTAAATCATATATCGCATATATAATTAATGATCTAACCTATACATGCTTTGCATACATCTCATGTATCAAAAATAAATATTTACATGCATTATTCAGATCTGATTGTATCTAATATAATATCTAAAAATAAATTTTAAATTGATTATATCAAAAGAAAATTTATTCTAGACATATCATAGATCAAATCTATAAACCTAGTCTAGACATGCATCTCATACATCACATATATGAATTAAAATTTTTAATTTTTTGATTTTAGATCTGATCACATCTAATGTGATATCTAAAATCACTAATATCAAATCATAAAATAAAATAAAAATTAGATATAAATTAGATCTGAAGAATTGTTAACATAGCTCTGATACTAGTTGAAGAAAAACCTAGTATTTCGCTGCAGGATCGATCTGATCTGATCAGATCTGTAGCTAAAGTTTTTAAAATTTGTTCTATAGCTTTTGATCAGATCTAAGAGTTTCTAGATCTGATCCTTATGATTTGATATTAAAATCTAAAAATTAAATTAAAATAGGAACAATAATTATACCTGATTGGGGTAAACTAGTTACCCTATCGATGATCTACCATTGCTCAAGGTTTTGGATCTAGCCATGCAAGCATCTAGCCTCTACCAAAGTCCACTCAGGCTAGTTCTAGATGTCTTCTCCTCTTGAATCAAATCTCCAAACAACAGATCTAGATCTGATCTGTAGAGCCTTCAAAAATAAGATTGAAGGCAACGCGCTCATCTCACAAACACGTTGTCTCTTGCTTGATCTTTGTGCTAATGCTTTGGATTTGCTTGCTGGAATTTTGCCCAACCTTTGGGTGTGGAGAAGAGGGAGAGGAAGAGGATGAAGAGGCATGGAAGAGAAGAGGGGATGGCAACACTTTGGCATGGTGGAAGTGGGCACATGAAAACCCTAGGCACAGTAGGGGTTTAAATAAACTCTGCTGCGCCATGCAGTGCCACACAGTATCAACCAATCACATTGGTTGATTTATTCTGATTTTAATCTAATTCACCATGCGATATCACTTGATCCAATTAGATTAGAGATCCCAAAAACCCTCCATAAGTGGTGCCAAGTTTGGATGAGCACAACTATTTGGCGTCTAGGATTTTGATCCAATCAAGAAATCCTAGAGTCCCATCCTTATAGGACTCTCTCCTCTTTTTCCCCATGTGCGCACACCAACATGGGGCATGCACATATTTTTGTGCATGAAAACCTAAAGGGGCGCGTGCCCCTAGAAAGTCTCTAAGGAGCGCACGTCCCTACCCTTTCTTTCCTGCATATGGGTCAACCCTTGACCCCATGTCCTAACACTGCCAAGAATTGGGAGGTCCTGTCCTATTTCCATTTGATGGGTTAGGACAAGCTTAGATAAGGTTATGACAATCCTATTTTAACCTAGACAAGCTTCAATCAGACTAGAACAAAGTTATATAGGATTCCCAGGTAAGCCCAAACCAATTTTGGCTTAGTCGAGATGAACCAAAAAGATTACAAAAGAAGAATATTAAGCTCAATTATGCACAAGCATGATTTCCTTAAATCTAATTAGAGCAAATCCAAATTAATCAAACTAGGTTAGCTCAACTGATTATATCCAAATCCAAACTCTTGTTTGTGTGATCCAGTTAGATTTAGTTTCATATGGTAATGAGACATATTGCGATCTCTATCATCGACATCATCAAAACATCTTTTGATGGACCAAAACTCTTTCGATTCACCTAATTAGAATGATCGATCATCAGGATCATTCTAATTGCTCCCAAAATCCACCAGTGACACCTAGCAGTATATGGTGGCAACTCATCATAACTAAATACGAACCTCTCGATGTAGCAACCTATGTGCTTGAGTTCTTCTATCATGAGCCCTAACAGGATTAGGGTTAAGGTGAACTCATCAAATCCAACACCCTATCATATGATTGAATCATTTGATTCGAGTCCAATGTGAAATCCTAATAGAAAACTCTTTTCTATTATATCACACTGCCATGGCCATAGGCTTAAGGACTCGATCTCATGATCATCATAGGAGTACTCCTCCTCTATCGAGGTTGATAGATTCTATTTTGATGTGAACCAGTCCCTATAATGAACATGCTATAGCCAACATACACCTCAAAATTTTGAATGGCTAGAAGATCGAGTTATGGTATAGTTAAACTATAACACACTCAAGATGATCTGTCAATGTACCTCAGGTCTAAGACCCAGACATAACTGCAGCATCAAGCTCAGTCATTGATAAAAAGATAGACTTTCTTATGACTGCTTGAAGTGGTCATGCACAGTATCCTCATTCTCTAATGAGTACCTATACTCTCACTCCGATGTCTCCACACCATAGACTTAAGACTTATCTATCCTAAGAAAGTGATCGTACACCAATCTTCCAGATCAATCACCATCCTCATGATGATCCTACAGTCGGGAGCAGTTTATGAGTCAACTATGAAAATACATGTCTTAAAATTTTCAACTCTTAAAAATATATATTAGCATTTCATTAACTTAAAGAATGTATCACAGACACTATGTACACAATGTGATAGATTAAAAATAACTCTTTATTAATTTTTAAGTCAAAATTATAAAAATGCCCATAGAATATGCATTACAAGTGTCAGTCAATCTGACTTCTAAGGCACTCATTTAACACAATGGCCATTTTAAAAATTGCTTAGTGAAATTCAAAATTCTAAAGCTTAAAAGGTATCTAAAACTAAATTTTTTCTTTATTCGAGGATGAGTAAAGCTTAAGTTGGAGGGTGTGATAATTATCAAAAATTCATCGATAAAAATAATAATTTATAAATTAATTTATTTTTATTTTTTAAAATTAATATTTTTATTTATTATTTTAAAAAAATATGATCATAAATGAAAAGAGCTTATTTTTTTGATCAAAATGAAGTAAATTTGGAGAGAATTGAATGTAAAATGGATCCGCTATGAAATTTTGAAGAAAAAATAAAATAAAAAAGAAATAGGCTTCGCCTGCGTGTCCAACCAAGTCGATGCGCTCAACCAAGCTGGCCCACTCAGTAAGCCAGCGCAAGCTGCCCAGCACCAGCCCATCCATGCACCACGGATGTGACGTATAGTGGATCAATATTGAGGGGCATTTCGATCATTTTGGATCGAAGCGTGCACTAATTCATTGTGATCTTCAACAGACCTGGTCCATAGTGGTCCATAGAATAGTAATTACATGATCCAATGGCAAAGCTCATTTGTGGTTCAAATCTGATGGCAGAGGTTTGTTCTAGTTTCATTAAGGAATTAACTCCCCATTGTTGTGCCATCCGACGGTCCCAAATGCCCCAAGCGATGATCTAATGGTTAGATCTATTTTATTAGCATGATCAGATGGCTGATAAGGCACCGATAGGATATGAATTTTAGAGAGGATTTGAGCATGATTCAAGGGCCTAGATCTTCCAAAAGACTTGATCCAACAACTATAATACATTTTGATTTGAATTGGACTGATATACACTAGTTTTTAGTGATTTTTGAGCCATAGCAAGTTTTAGCAAGTTCCAGGCAATAGACAAAGCCCAATTTGACTCGATTTTAGAAGTTTTAAGTCTATTTTTATCTAAATTCTTCACACCAGCTTTCTCTCCACTTTATTTAAAGAATCTCAGGCCTCTAGAGTTCAGTGTCTTCAATCAAGGGGAAGCTATGGTATAGGGTAGAGACTGAGCTTGGGTTAATGTTTGCTTCAAGGTAGACGGTGCAAAGAGGAAGAGCCAGTCTTCTACACCATCTCAATGCTAATGCCAATCCAAGATCAAGATCACTATTTCTAGTTTTTATTTTTATTTTTTGCTCTTTTTATTTTTATGTATATAAATTTTAAATTTTAAATTAATGTAAAATTTCTTTTTATGCACTTTAAATTTACTTTAAATTTAAGTTCTTGAAGGTACTACCACCACCATCCTGTCACCATTGACCTGCCATCATCATACAACTCTAGCCAACCTGACCTTGAGATGGATTTCTACATCAACATTTTTCATATTGAAGAAAATAAAAAGTGAAAGAGAGAATAAATAAATAATACTTTACTTTGGTCTTGTTGGCTTGGTTATATAAGGGAGACAAGAATTAACGAGTTATACAAAGAAAAGTTCTCTAATCCTTATAATTATGAATCATTAGGAACTTGTGAATCTTGTTTTATGGGTAAAATGACCAAGACTCCATTTAGTGGACATAAAGAAAGGACAAATAAGTTATTAGGACTTATACATACATATGTATATGGTCCTATGATAACTTAAGTCAAAGGAGGATATTCTTATTTTATAATATTTATTGATGATTTATCTAGGTTCAGATATATGTATCTTATGAAATACAAATCCAAAAATTTTGATAAATTTAAAAAGTATTAATGTATGGTTGAAAAACAAACTGAAAAGAGTATCAAAACTTTTTGATCTGATCGAGAAGGAGAATATTTATCCAGTGAATTTCTAGATTATCTTAAAGCAAAGGTGATTCTCTTTAAATGGACCCCTTTTTATACACCATAGTTAAATGGTGCAGCTGAATAGAGGAATTGCACCTTATTAGATATGGTGCAGTCCATGATGTGCTTAACAGAGTTACCTATTTCCTTCTAGAGATATGCCCTAGAGATTGCTATTTATATCTAGAATAAAGTATCTTCAAAATCTATGTCTAGCATTTCATATGAGATATGGAAAGAAATGAAACCAAATTTTAAGTGTTTTAAGATATGGGGATGTCCAGCATATGTCAAAAAAAATTTTAGACATAAGCTAGATGCTAGAGCAGATAAATATTTATTTGTAAGATATCCTAAAGAAAGTATAGAACATCTTTTCTACCATCCTACTAAACAAAAAGTCTTTGTTAGTAGGCATGCCACTTTTATAGAAAAAGAGTTATCCTAAAAAGAGGCAGTGGAGAAAAATTGAACTTAGTGAAGTTCAAAACCTAGCTACAAATAGAAATACAAGAAATTCCTCAACTAGATGAACACATTAATGAGGTACAAGCTCAACACATAACTTTTCTTTAAAGGTTGGATAGAGTGCGATATGCATCTCTGAGATATGGATTTATTATTGAGAATAATGAAGCCCAAATCATTGAAAATGATGATCCTTTGATTTATACAAAAGCTATCATGAGTAGGGACTCAGACAAGTGGCTGGAAGCCATGAAATCCAAAATAGACTACATGAACACTAACAAATATGGACTTTGGTTGATGCACCAGAGGATGTAACCCCTATTGGGTGCAAATGGGTCTATAAGAAAAAGATTGGTGTAGATGGCCAAGTTGAAACCTATAAAGCCAGATTGGTGGCTAAAGATTTTAGGCAAAAGTAGGGTGTAGATTATGATGAAATATTCTCACCTATTGTTATGCTCAAATATATTCGAATTATGCTTACTATAGCAGCATACCATGACTATGAAATCTAACAAATGGATATAACGACTGCCTTCCTTATTGGTTACCTTGAGGAATAGATTTATATGTCTCAGCTAGAAGGATTTATCTCAAGTAGGAGAGCAAATCAGGTATACAAGCTTAAGAAATCCATTTATGGATTAAAGCAGGCTTCAAGAAGTTGGAACATCCATTTTGATATAACAGTTAAAGAGTTTGGCTTTATCAAAAATGTGGATGAACCTTGTGTATACAAAAAGACTAGTGGAAGTGCCATAGTCTTCTTGGTATTATATGTAGATGGCATACTTCTCATTGAAAATGATATCTCAATGTTACAATCGATCAAGTTACGGCTATCAAGTAAGTGTTTTATGAAAGACTTGGTAGAAGCATCCTATATACTTGGTATAAAGATTTATAAGAATAGATCTAAAAGGTTGCTAGGCTTGTCCCAGTCTAGGTACATAGACTTAATGCTGAAGAGGTTCAATATGGATGGGAGTAAAAAAGATTACTTACCCATGGGTTAAGACATACATCTCTCTAAGAAGATGTCTCCTAAGATACCTGAAAAGAAAAATAGAATGAGTTCTATTTCTTATGCTTTGGTAGTAGGATCAATAATGTATGCTATGCTATATACCAGGCCTGATGTTGCTTATGCTTTAGGCATAGCTAGTAGATTACAGGTTGATCTATGAGAGGATCATTAAAAAATAGTAAAAAATATTCTTAAGTACTTGAAAAGGACTAAAAATATTTTTCTGGTATATAGTGGATCTGATCTAAAATTAGAAGGATATTCTGACTCTAGTTTTCAATCAGATCTAGAGGATAGTAAATCCATTATGAGGTATGTCTTTACTCTAAATGGTGGATAAGCGTGTTGAAAAAATTTCAAGCAGTAGATTATAGTGACTCAACTACTGAGGTAAAGTACATAGCTGCCAGTGAAGCTATTAAGAAAGCTATCTGGATGAAGAAGTTCATCACTAAATTGGATATCATTTCTGAAATTGAGAATCCAGTACCACTTTAGTATGATAATATTGGAGCAGTTGCTCAAGCAAAGGATTCAAGGTCTCATTAGAAATCCAAGCACGTTCTAAGATACTTCCTCCTCGTTTGTGACATTGTCGAAAGACAAAATACAGTCATTAAACGAGTAGATATAAAGAACAATATAGCAGACTCATTCACTAAAGTTCTACTATAGCAACAGATCAATCGCCACCTTGATTATATGGGTTTAAAATGAAAGGATGATTGGCTTTAGTACAAGTAAAAGATTGAAAGAAATATGCCCTACAAGCTAATCAAAATTTATATTTTGATGGATTGTTCTTTTAATCTTCCTGACTTATATAATGATATTTTATAAATAAATAAAAGATATTTATATTTCATCATATGCTGCATCTTATGTTTGTTTGAGATTATGATGAATCCTATAAATTAGGATAATGATTTTAGGATTATGATGAGATCATACCAGTGAGATCTAAAATCCCAAAACTCTACTCTAAAATTTTTTCAGTCGATGGATCATTGAGCTGGAAATCAATATTTTCAAAAAGACTGGCATATCCTATGTATGCTCGATAGAGGATGATTGATCTCACAATCACTTGTGTGAGATACTAATATAAGGATGTGGGTGCTCATTAGAGAATGAGTTCATTGAATTGATCTGACTTGAGAACATCTTATAGAGTCTTACTTGTCAAAAGATGTTTCTCTTAGTAGGAGTTGTCTATGTAATCCTTTGACTTGAGATGCCATAGAACCTTATATACATGAATCTATATTTTGGTTATTACTCATTCATGACTGAGTCATGTATGGGGTATTTTGGATGTGATGAATTATATATGAAGGTTGTGAGTAGGTCAACATGGAATCGATCATTCCTAATAAAAGGAGATCGTATCCTACTTGCTTCAATCGTATGATGATTCAGAAAGTCTTTGATCAAAATATAATAAAAATTAAAAATAATTTCTAGTATTTCATTAATCAAATCATCATTATAAGATTGAGAGAGACATGAATATGATATTAGATTTGACATGATTCCATATCCAAATTCATATTCAGGATGCAGGATGATCATAAGATTGAATTGCACCATACTAACCACTGAAGGATATTTTTAGTATTTCTATAAAAAATTTATATCTTTCAGATAGACATGATACGTTGCTTGATGTTAATCTTATTTTATGGATTTAATCAAATTAAAGAGTTTAATTCGATCGCCAATTAGAAAGGATTCTAATTATTGAAATCTGGATAACTCGATTTGACCTAAATCAGTTAGATTGGATTTTAATCAAAGTTGGTCAACTTGCATCTAGACCTACTATTGACTAGATGTGGAACCTAATAGATCACACCAAAAAAATTGACCAAGGATCTAATTGGATTAGATCATATTTGCAATATGAACATGCTAGTACATGTTACAAATCCTAACTCCTATGTTCGAATCGGATTCAAAATTAGTTCTTGATTGGGTTAATTAAATCTAATTTAACTTATGTTTTAATTGGGTTTGAATTAGGTTGACCCTTGGCTAAACCAGCCAAGGGAATGGTGCATTTAATTAGATATCCCATGCACCAAAGAGTCTCTCTCTTAGCGCATGAGGATACTTACTTGCACACTGGATAAGTGGCACATGTAGGATGTTGGCACCACCTTCCTAATGTTTATCTAATTTTTATTCCACTTAAATTAAGGAGGGCATGGAATTTAGATTATGAAGCAGTGCAGAGAAGTCCTTCTATGGGTTAATCTCTTCGGTGAATTATCTGAAGTTTGGATAAACTTGGAATCCCTAGCCGCCCACCCTATCTTTGGCGCCACTTGGACTTAGAGTTCAAGTGATTATGGCTTCTTATTTTCCCACACCTACTTCAGAGTTGGTTCCTACTATGTGGGCCATCGTCACACAATACTTTGGTAATCAATAGAGAATTAATTCCGAAGAGTCCTTCTGCATGAAGTGACTCTTGGAACTAATCTCATTTGACTCCTCATGTCACACAAATTTGTTGGGGTATGAGAAATACAGAAAGGCATGAGATGTGGATATGAAATGGGTGTGAGATGATCTAGAAGCAACCCTATGCACATTATAAATAGGGTGGTGCACCGGGTATCCAGATCATTGAAACATTTTCCGTCTTTCTTATGCTCTCTCCATTTTGTCCAATTAGTTTCTTTCTTCCCTTGTTCAAACAAGGTCCTAATAAGGACAAAAAGTATTCTTTAGGACAAGGGCTTAGGAAGAAAATGAAGGAAGACAAGGAGAAAAGAAAGGTAGAGAAAAGGAAGGCTAGGAGGAAGGAAGAAAGGCCTAGGATTATACTGCCCGAATAAATTTTTGAAGAAAGAATTCAATGGAAGGAACCTATTCTTAAAGAGTCAGTGGCTTGATCAAAACTCTGCGTGGATCAATATTGGAAGGCAAACACTTGGATGCTTGGTGGAACCTCTATCTAAATTACTACTGGAATTAGGGTTAAGTGATACAGGTATTCCACTATACCTTTTATTATGCTATTCATATATTATTTATGATTGTAATCAACAAGGAGGTCCTGGATTAGGGTTTGATATTTGAGTTTTATTATGTAAAAATTTTTGAAATTCATGCTTTTGCTCTATCATCGAACCCTACAGTTCTCTTGTTGCTTTTCTTAGGCACCAATTAAATTGACCAGGTCAGCAAATGAAACCAATTATAAAGTATCTTTCTTTGGATCCAGTTATCCCACAAACCACCTTTTTAGACACCGATAGGCCAACCAACTTGAACTTGGTCCAACTCTTGGGTTCTCTTGTCCTAATGAGCTTGAATGTCCCTAGGGTTGATGTCTAATTAACTTTATTTAAGGGTTAGGATTAATGCAAATGAGAAAACTTGTTTATGGGCTAAGGGTGATGAAATCTCCATCTTATCTTGTTTAGGTTTGTATCCTTAAAGTAGTTTAGATATATTTATACACAACCAATAAGAACAAACAAGTTTTAATTAAAAACTAATATCAAATAAGATCTAAGAAATATGCAAAAAGAAAAGAGTAGGTTAGACTATGTACCTAGCTTCCAACACTCACCAACTTAATGTAAAGCAAGATAAAAAAGATAAATAAGAAATACTAAAAACTAAAAATCATGAAGAACAAAAATTTAGATATAAATTACAAACGCACCAATTTCCTACCAATGGCACCAAAAACTTGATGTGTCTTAAAAGTGTAACCACAAGCTCATGGTGTGCAAAGTAGCACGTCAAGTGAGTATAGGTCAATCCCACAAGAAATTATGTGATTAAAGTATGTCAAACTCTTGTTCAGACGAGCTTTAAGAAGATGATGGTGATGATTTATATTAAAAACTACTAAAATAGAAAAATAAAATTTTGCAAAAATAGATGTAATGATCTAGAGATTTTGAATCCACTAGATCAATGATCTAGAAAGCCTTTCTATGGATTCTCTTATGATATCTTTTTGAGTTCTCTGATTAAGCTACAAAGCATGAACAAGCATGGATCATGAAGAGACTTAACTCAACAGTAATCCATCAAGCATTTTGCTTTACCCTAATTAAGAACTCTTCTTTTCAACTTCTTCTCTTGTGTTACCCAAGTATGGGCTATGAAGGGACTCAAATCCAACTATAACCCATTAAGCATTTCTATAAGAAAGAAGATAAAAAGAATTATAAAGTTTTAATCCTTCTGCCTATTACCTCTTCTTGCACCGAATCAAGCATAAACTATGAAAGGATTAAAATCTAACTATAGTCCATCAAATTTCTTGGCAAGAAGTTATGAAGGAAAAAGGGCTCTAAACACTAAAAGCATGAAAAAAATCCAAAAAAAAAGACTTCTAATCATGGTCTAGCTTTAACGCAAATCCTAGAAATTTTGCTTAGGCAGACATGATTTGAATAAAAGCTATAAAATTGATTAAAATATAAAAAAATCTTATATGAATTACCAAAATTTAAAATTATAGAATATAAAAGAGATGTAGGAATTAAATAAGCAAAAAAAAAAGAAAATTAAACTATCCTATGAGCTCAAATTAAATTATAAAAATTAAATTACATAAGTGATAATTAAAAAAATAAAATAAAATTTTATTACTGGAATGAAAAGTTGCTTGATACAAAAATCTAACTCTTAAGCCATTAATAGGGCTTAGAGCTGAAACAAGAAAATAAAAAAAATATAGATCTTCCCTGGCTAACTCTCCTTCTTGTGGTGTTGGAAGGGTGGAAGAAAGTAGGAACAAGATGGATAAAAAATTTAAAAAGTAGGTATTCCCATCTATCAATTGGGTCCCTACAAAATTATAGTATGGAGAGAGATCTCTCTTAGTAGAGGCATTGAATTTTATTTATAGGTGTCGGAAGGAGGAAGATTTTGTATTTTTTCTATGTAGGACTAATTAAAAGGGGAGGCGACAAGAGAGGGGCCATCGGATTAGGGAGCTTGCTTCTCATCCATTGATCTTTAAGTCGTGTTCACATTTGAATTCGTATAAAAGGTTATCTTCTAATCTAAGCCCTTAATCTTTAAGTTGTGTTCATACTTAGATCTATATGAAAGGTTATCTTCTAATATGGACCCTTGAATATTAAGAACTTGCATATGATCTCTTTATGAGTAAGTCGTGTTCCCACTTGAATGGAAGCTGGTTGCTTGGTTCACTCATGTCCAAGTCAATTTGAGTCTAATTTAAATTATATGGGTCCAAACCCTTAATTACCTGCAAAATATATTAAAGGGTATCAAATTCTTAATAAATAGAGAGTAATTAAATAAAATTTCTGCCTCTAGTGTCTAAATTTAAATGTTTATCAATGATACTCACTGTCTGCATCTGTAGTCGCTCCCAGGTTCTTTCCTTTATGGTGGCTGGTTTCTTCTCATTTAAGAGAGCATTGATTAATTCATATTGGATGAGCATGTCTTTCATTCTCACTTGCCATAAGAAAAATTGATCTTCCCATCAAATCAGTTGATCTCCATCTTGATTGTACTTATCTTCTCTATCTTTTAATCCCGATCAACACCATCTCTATTTGGATTACCTGATACCACTTGTCCATAATAACCAAGCTTTGATACTACTTATTAGGGTAGATTCCTTAATTATGGAACACAAATAACCCATTTAAAATCACAACAATGATGAAAAGAGGATGTTGATACCCATGAGAAAAGGAAGAAGAAAGAACCACAAACAAACACAATAAAAATATGTGGATTGGCCTCAAGCCTACCTTCATAGGGTGTGCAAAACTTCACTATGAGAGAAACAAAATCAAACGAATATAAGAAAAACTTACCACTCAACCCATATACAAGAGTCTCTCAACAAGAAGTCTCAAAATCCTCACAAAAGCTCTTTGAAACCTCTCAAGAAGGCTTTTAGTGTTAGATGTGTGCCCTAAAAGCTAGATTGCTCGATACTTGTAAATAATTTCTAGGAGTATTTTTATAATTTTAATTTAAAATTAATAAAAAGATTATTTTTCTATCAAATTATGTATTAAAGTGTCTATGATACATCCATTAAGTTAACAAGCATGATAATACATATTCTCAAGAGTTGAGAATTTAAAGCATGTGTTATCATAATTAACTCATAAACTGCTCCTGATCGTAGGATCATCATAAGGATGATGATCGATCTAAAAGATTAGTATACGATCACTTTCTTAGGATAGATGAGTCTTGAGTATATGGTGTGGAGACACCAAAGTGAGAGTTCAGATACTTATTAAGAAGGAGAGCACTGAACATGATCACCTCGAGCAGTCATAAGAGAGTCTACCTTCTTGTCGATGATTAGCTTGATGCTATAGTCATGTGTCTGGTTCTTTGATCTAAGGTGCATTGATAGTTCATCTTGAGTGTGTTATAGTTTGACTACACCATAACTCGATCTCCTAGCCATTCAGAATCTTAAGGTGTATGTTGGCTATAGTATGTTCATTATAGGAATTGGATTGCACCAACATAAGATCTATCAACCTCAGTAGAGGAGGAGTAGTCCTATGATGATCATGAGATCCAGTCCTAAAACCCATGGCCATGATAGTGTGAAATGATAGAAAGAAGTTTCTATTAAGATTTTCACATCGCACTCGAATTAAATGATTCATTCATATGATAGGTGTTGGGTCTGATGAGTTTACCTTGACCTAGATTCTGTTGGAGCTCATGATAGAAGAATCCAATTACATAGGTAGCTATACTGAGAGGTTTATATTTGGTTCTAATGGATTGCCACCACATACTGCTAGGTATCACTAGTGGATATTGAGATCAATTAGAATTGTCTTAATGATCGATAATTCTAATTGGATGAAATAGAAGAGTTCTGATCCATCGAAAGGTGTTTTGATGATGTCGATGATAGAGATCATAACATATCTCAATACTATATAGAACTAAACCTAACTAGATCACATAAATAAGAGTTTAGATCTAGATGTCATTAATTAGACCAATATGGCTTGATTGATTTGGATTAGATCCAATTAGGTTCAAAAAAATTATGCTAGCATATGATTGGACCTGACTTTCTTCTTCTATTGACTTTTTGGTTAGTTTGGCTTGTCATAAAAAGTTCAGTGCTTGTTTTAATCCCATATAAGGGGCATCAGGACAAGAGATCGTTTGACTCAATCTTTGTAGGAATTGAAGGGAGGAGGCATACAACCCCTAGATTTCTCTTGGGGCGCATGCCAGATGATTTTTCCTATGGAGAGGAGGGTGCACACCCCTCCTAGCATGCACCCCTTATGGATTAGCATTTGGAATTGCTCATTCAAAGAAGTTTGAATGGGTCTAAAGTTTGAATGGTTCAAACATTTGGAAGAAGTTTTATGTGTGCCAACCCTCTTTCTTATCTAGTTTTTGGTGCAATTATTCCCTCTATTTTGTGTGACAAATTTAGGAAATATTTTAGATATGGCATGGAAGGCTTGGTAGAGTCTTGCTTTAAGCAAAGCAGTTGCTTAAAGCTCTAGGACTCTAGGGTTTCATGTGGTCTATAAAAGGGACCTAGATCAAAGGTGTTTGATCATCTCAACAACCCACACACAAGCTCTGCCAATTTCTCCAGCTCCATGCCACCTCTCCTTTATCCTCTTCCTCTTCTTCATGTCGAAGGAGTTGGGCGAATCAGCAAGCCAAGGTCGAGTTACTGCTGCACAAAGATCGAGTCTAAGAGATCCCGATCGTGAGATGAATGCATTATTGCCAAAGATTGGATTGAAGCCAAACCAGATTGATTCTAGATTTGATCTTTGGAGATCATATCCAAAAGGAGAATATCTCTAGATCTGATATGAGTGAACACTGGTAGAGGCTAGGTGCATGCGCGGCTCAAGTCAGAACCTCATCATCATCATCAGATCATCATTGTAAGATGAATTATTCACTCGATCAGGTGATATAGGATATCACTATTTTAATTTTTATTTTTATTTTTTTTTAGATCAATTTAATTAGATTTGAGAACTCTCAGATCTAATCAAATCATAGAAATTTTTTTAAAAATCTTTGCTGTAGATCTGATCTGATCAGATCGATCCTGTGGTAAAGAACTACAAATTCTTTCATTCAGCACCATCAGAATGTCATGAACTCTTTGATGCAATAATTAACTCATCAATTGGTGTTATATAGACTTTAGGATTCATAAAATAGTAATACAGTAGGAAACCCAGTCCAAATCAAACTTGAGAAATCTTTCTGGCTGTCCAATCATGATCGGCTCAAACCATAGCCGTTTGATCATTCAAATAGCCTCTAGATCAAGCTCGAACTCTGTCAGGACTGTTGGATCTCAATTGACTCACTTCTAGTCTATCGAATCATGATCTGGTCCATGGAATACCCCATGAGCCATGTGAAATGGTTGGAAAATAGTACCAATCCATCATGGACAGCATGAAATGGGCAGGAAATGCCGTCGGTCCACCGATCAAGCATGGACCATATGACAGGCCTGGGCCCCCATGCACGCCCCTATGCATGTGCATATGGGCCAACCGAGCACCATGCACTACTGAGCCTAGCCTATGCCACCACCAACCTACACCAACCTGTGGGCTATACCACCTACTCTGGCCTACTTTCTTGCACGTATCTTCTCCATCTAAACTCCATTTAGGCTGTTCTTGGACTCATTGAATTTTGTTTGTCATCCTAGACCTTGTTCTAGGCTAATTATGGATCGAATCTTGAGGTATTTTTCTCAATAACTACAACTAACAAGAACTGACCTAATGGAATCTACAAAGCTAATCTCCATATACTCTCACAGCGAAGATTGAGATTGAACTATGGATATCTTTGTGAACTTCCCCAACTTAAGGTTCAAATACTTTCAACATCAAGCAACACAAACATGAAAATGTAGAAGTAAAAAATATAGGTAAAGCAATTTTAAAATGAATTCATTTCATTGATAAAAGTGGTTACAGGAGCCATAAAAGGCACACACAAAAAAAAAAATCATTAGGGTCTAGTTTCAGTCAATAGAGCTTTGGTATGCTCTGAACCCAATCCTTTCCCAGCACATCTAAGGGTGTTGATCTCATAGCTAACTTTGGGAAGAAACCACTTAACCAAGCGCTCACATTCTTCAAAGCCAACATCGAGCACCATGGCTGATATGTCCACCACTACAAGAGTAGTAGAGCATAGAGTCATATCAAGCTTATTCTCTAGTGCTCTAATTGTATCTTCTTCAAGAGTAGTAGAGCATAGAGTCATATCAAGCATATTCTCCAGTGCTCTAATCATTTCTTCAGCCTGCTTGGTAGCTGCTATACTTTTCACTAGCTTGATGTGGAGTTTAGTCAGCTTAGACCCATCTTTGTCTCAAACTTTAGAAAGATAGGTAATGGTATCTCGAGCCGAAATCAATTCACTCCTAATATCACCAGCACTTGACCTCCTAATTTCTTCCACTCATCTCAAGTCTTCAATCTTACTTTTGGCTGAATGGAGGTTATGCTAAAGTTTATCAATCTGATTGGCTGAACTCCACTGGGCATATTTCATCTTGGCTATCTCTTCTTCGGCCCTACGTAACTTCTCATTGCTAGTAGCTGATGTTACTACCATCTCCTACTTCTTGTTGGCTATTATCTTAAAAAGGCTACTTCTTTCTTTAGGCCACTTATTATGTTCTTTGAACCACTTATGCTTCTCTGTAACATACTCTTTATTCATGCACTCGAGTTGTCTCGTTAAACTTCTTATTTCTAAAAAAGCTTCATCACGATTCTTCTCTAGTTTTTGAAGCTTCTCTTATGCTTTGGTGATGCATGCTAATCTATTGCTATGGCAAGTGTACCAATCAATCAAGTAATAAAGTGAATGAATAGAGTATCATGTTAGAAAACATGCAAGGTTTCATGCATAGATTTCAAAACTTTTTTGAAATATAGAGCGACGGAAGACATAGATTAAACTATTTAATCTACAACATGCATATAATCAAATTATAAAACCCTACATCAAGGATCTATAACATATTATAATGCAAATATAAATCTAAAATTAAATTAATCATAAGTGGTATTGATCATATCAATACCTAGATCTAGAATAATTCTAGATCTAATCCTAGATCGCATCTAGGTCACCAAGAGATCAAATCTCTTACCTTTGCATGGGTTAAGAACTCCACAGTTGAATCCATTGTTGTCTTTGGAGTTGTACAAGCATCCGGTCTCTACAGGTAATCCACGTGAACCTACAACATAGATCGGAGGTTCATCGAATGAAGATCTGCTCGAAGTGCTAGCTTCTCGCGGATCCCTCCTGATGGTTAATCAAATACATGTTCTTCGGATATATTGGACACTCCAAGAGATGAAGAACATGAGGAGGAATAAGAAAGGAATCCAACCCTTGGATCTTTCATAAATTAGAAAATAAAATCAAGAAAAAATAAATTCTAAGAGAAGATAAATCTTCTCCTTCAAGACATCAACGGTTGATGTCCTAAAAATATCTCCATGCTAAGACAAGAGAAGACCTTCTTCTCTAGGATTTTTCTTAAGTTTCAAGATCTAATATTTTTAATTTTATTCATACAAAAATTCAACAAAAGAAAGAAGAAGAAGGATTCTCAAAGAAACCTTAAGAGAAGACCTTCTTCTCTTCTTCTTCTCGCATCAAGACATGATAATATCATATCCAAAAATTTACACCATGTCCCAACAACTTGGAGCACTCATCCCCACACCCAAATCCTATCTCTCTCTTAGATTTTTATCATATAAAAATCACAAATAAAATAGAAAGAGAGAAACATAAAAGAAAAATATAAGAGAAGATAATCTTCTCTTACCTTGTCTCTTCAAGACATCAACCTTTGATATCTTAATTGAAGGCTCTTCTCCATCAATCTTGGTGCCACAAATCCTCCAAGCCTTATCCTCCTTTTTCTATAATTTTTTATAATTTTTCTAAGATTTTTTACATCCTAAAACCATCTCATAAGAGGCGTTCATATTTTATTGCAAGACTAGGTCAAAACCTAGTCAAAGGAGGACTTCTATGGGGTGTCCAACTCTTGGACGCCCCTCCCACTTATTTTCTCATGTAACCACTAATTTTCATGCATAAAACCAAGGTAAAAAGGGCTGAATAAGATAGAGGGGCATGGGTAGAGTTGGCGCACAAGGGAGGGAGGAGTTTGGGTCAAAGAAGACTCTTCCAAGTAGGAAACAATTTCCAACTTCCTTTTAATTTTGACCAAACCAAATTTAAATCCAATTCTTGAGATAATGGGGTGTGGAAAATCATTTTCTAGGTGCAGAAATCATAGAAAAAAAATTGGAATTAAATATTAGGGCATGGGACCATTGGTGCAAGGGAAGAGTGAGAGTCCCAATCCAACCGTGACTCTTTATGCCTGACTAGGTCAAAACTGTTTCGAACCTAAATCAAAACTAATTTAAATTAGATAAAATACAACCTAATTGAGAGTGATCCTAGTCTAATTAGGATCCTAATTAAATTAAATTAAATCATATTTAATTCTAATTTAAATCTAAAGTCAATTTGGAATTAGATGCACTTAAATCCTAGTCCAACTAGGAATTGATTTTTCCTTGCAATTGGCTTATCCAATAAACCAATTAGACTTAACCCAATTAACTCTAAACCAATTCTAATTAAATCTAATTCAATTAGACTTGATCTCAGCCTGATTGCTCAATCAAATTGAACTAATTAGCAATCCAATTGCTAATCAATCCTCCTACAACACTTGCATTAGGTCAAACATCAATCGCATTGAATGTTTGACCTCGAAATGATTCTCAATCATCGATTAACTATCTGATCAGGTTACAGGCTCTAATGTGTGTGACCCCATGATTTGAACCTAAGCTGGTAGCATAAGAATCAATTTCTATACAAATCTAATTTACCATCTAGTATTGATTCTCGACGTCTGGATAGGTCGAATGTATGTAAAGCAATATTCTTAGAACACTGACCTATGATTACCGTATAATTCATCCCTATGATCAATAATGCTCAATATGACTTTGAGTATGTTGTCAACACTCATACAAGTCATTGCTATTATGTCTCAAAAGTTTGCAAATCTCGTGACACCTCACGAGGATTACCCAGGCCTAGGTTTTGCTAAATTGAAACACAGTGAGTCATTCGCTTCCTAAAGTTAATCAAGAGTGGTCAATTCCATCTTGACTCACACATCAACTTTACAAGCACTTGACTATACCCAAAAATCTTTGAAATCTATATTAGAAATACAGACAGTCCGACACCAAAGTACAGTGAGTTGCTTGCAAGTCACCATGGTGATCTTAGGTTGGAGGGACACTTATGCCCATTGGCCTTAGCTAGCTACTCTTGATAGTTGATTACTACATTAGTCACGTTCAGTGTAGATGTACTCCTATATCTCACCTGGATGCCATATCAGTGTCTCCACACTACTTGATTACGAGGACAACCAACGAATATAACATACAGCAACCTACACTCGATAAGTTATCATCCTTATTATTAACTTATTATTTAGTCGTGAATAATTTAAGAACCATCCGATAAATCCTCTTTTATCAATTGATTTTAGTTCTAAGGACTTCATCATAATTTAGGAGTTCATTTAAGGAAGATAGAACTTTTATGATGAACTAGTCAAATAACTATTATTATTAGATAATTCATATACTAATTTCAATCATCTACCACTTAGATGATTGGCTTTAGGACATATTTTTCAACAACTCACACTTGGACTAAAGCCAATCAGAATGATATCAAATATCCTATCTTCCACTTGAGTTCGTAGAACTCCTTAGTTCTAAGGCCTTAGCAAAGGGTCGATCAAGTTCTCCTTTAATCGTCGATCTTCTAAAGATCGACGTCACCTAGATCTAATATCTAAGGTGATAGCACTATAGAATATGTTGATTTTTTAGTTCTTTTGTCTGAGCTATGGCTCCAGTGCTATGATAGGACTAGACCATCGGTGGAGGGTGCCACTCCCAACCTACTAATGAACCTCAGCAACTATACAGCTTACATGGTAGCATCATATGCCACGATGTCTCTACATCACTAACTGAATAGGCTAAAATATCCTACTTGGAACCTTTCTAGCAGATTGCTCCAATAATTAGGGTATGAGCCGACATTCTCTAGTTGTCATCTTTTCTGACTGAAATTAAAACATCCACATGTTTTAAGTCAATACTTTCATATTTGAGTCACTGGATCTTAGTATTTTCTAAACACTTAACGATTGTCTATACAATCTTCCAATGGCTCTCACTTAGATCAGATTGGTATCTGCTCACTACCTCTAATGAGTATACTATGTCTGGTCATGTACATGGAGAAATAAGATGATAGCTAAACCTTTATTCTTTGCAATGCTAGGATGTCATTCTCGATTAAGAGAATTTCATCCATAAACAATACAAGAAATAATACTATCGAATATTTTGTCTAATTATAAATGCAAAATTTATCTTTGTTCATAACAAAGGCATTTGTTCAAACCGTATGTTTGAATTTTGAGGTAATAGACAAATGAGCTTTAAGGTCTTTACCTTCCCATCTGTGCTACTCTAATCCTTTTGAAAATCCATTCACACCTAATGAATTTTATCCCTTTAGATGAATCATCTGATGTCTATACACTATTAATTTCCATGGACTTTAATTTGGATCATGTGGCTCCAAGCCACTTCTCAGAGTCAGATCACTGCATTGTATCCCTATAGGTGATCGGATCCTTATTGTTCTCATCAAGCTCAAAAGGATTGCCATCCCAGACCTAGATACTAAAGTATCTATCCAGCTAACGCGATACTATACCGAATCTCCTTAAAGGTGACACTTTAATGGGCTATGGATTTGATCTGATCAAATCCGATTCTGTAGGTCAACTTTGATTGTGTCGGTTCATTTTCTACCAGTCAAACTTCTCGAGTTCAACTTGACAGGCATCAGTTCCTTCTTTAAGAAACTTCTTTCCAAAAAGAATACCCTTCTACTGATGAACATCTTATGTTCCTCAGTATGGTAGAATTAATAACCCTTAAATACTTATTAGACCAGAATCCAAGTTTATCTGTGTGCAAACTTTTGATATAGATTGATCAACTCCAAATCTAAAAGTGAGAGAGTCTAGGTCTAAGCTCGATCCATATCCAATATGGAGTCTATGTGACATATTTACTCAGAACCTTTTTCAAAGTAAAACTACTAACCATAAGAGCACAACCCTGAAACAGACAGACAAGTAAACCCTATAGTAGATTGAACCATGTCTAATAAAATTCAATTTCTTCTTTTAGATATATTATATTCTGAAAAAAAATCCACTTGAGAGAAAATCCAATTCTCTCCTAGATATGTCAAAAACTCACTGAATAAGTATTCGCCTCCTCAATTCGATCAAAGAGTTCTAATACCTTTTTAGTTTATTTTTTAATTTCATTAATAAATCGTTTGAATATTTCAAATAATTCAGGCCATATGCACTCATGCCCAGATACGTCATCTATAATGAAATATTAGTATCTTTCTTTGGCACTTAAGTTCATAAGTCTGCATACATCACTATGTATGAGACTTAGAACTTTATCGGCTCCTTCACCTTTTTCAGTAAAAGATGACTTTGTCATCTTTTCAAGAAGATAAGATTCATAGGCTATCAATGACTCACAATCATTGATGTCAAAGTTTTTCTCTCAAGCTAACCCATTTATCCTATTTTTGTCAAGATGACTAAGCCTATAATACCAAAGATAGATATTCATGACATAATCTAACTTAGGTGTGTACATTACACTTAATAGGCTATATAAATATTAAATATTATTTCTTTATTATCCATGTATTACTATAATACTATTCATAATAATATCATAATAATCTTTTTTATTGATAAATGATAACCATCTCTGATCAAAAGATCATCAAAGATCACATTTATTATAAACGATGGATAATAGTAATATTGGTGCAAAATCTAGTTGACGCCGAATCGAGCTAGAGTTGAGGAAGAAGAGGTCATCATCGATGATCTACAAAATAAAGTTCCATTTGGAGTCGATGGTGGTGGCTCTAACAGGACCCTCCGATGATCAAGTCAGCTCTTTTGGCCAACAGCAATGGAGTGCTCAGAAAATAATTAAACAGAGTTTTGGAAAGGAGAAGAGAGCTTAGAGAAAATATATTTGGAGGATCCTTTTTTATAGATGGAGCCTATAACAGACTGATAGTGATAGCCATAACTGTCCGATAGTGGGCCGCTCAGAGCCATGTGAAATTTATTATGGAGAAAAGTGTCGCCCATAGCAGACTAATAATGACAGTCATAACTATCCGATAGTGGGGTCACCTATAGCAGATTGATAATGATAGTCATAACCATTTGATAGTGGGCCGCTCAGGGCCACATGAAGTTTGTTATAGAGAGAGGTATCTGTTGTCGTGATGTATCCATTCGTTGAGATTTAATAGTCGAAGTTCGGAGGAAGCAGATATTGGTTGGTGAAGAGCTTTGACATCATCAATTTTAGAGGAGTTTGGACTCCTAAAGGAAATATGGCTAGAGGAGATCATTCGGGAGGAATGCTAGTTGAAATCTGAAAGTAATCCATTGGAGGAATCCAGATAGAGTTTGACTGGTGGAGAAGTTCAGAAGGAGTCTGACTGATGGAGAAGTTTGGAAGAAGTCCAACTGATGGACAAGTTTGGAAGGAGTCCGACTGATAAAGAAGTTCAGCTGAAGGAGAAGTCTTGAAGAAGTTTAGTTGAAGGAGAAGTCCAGAAGGAGTTCGACCGCTAGAGGAGTTCGGAAGGGGTTCGATCGCTAGAGGAGTTAGGGAGGGGTTTGGCCGCTGGAGGAGTTCGACTGCTGAAGAAGTTTGAGAGGGGATTGGCCACTAGAGAAAGAATTTTCGATCAAAGATCTTCCGTGATTACCAGTTATATTAGGCTAAGCATCAGACTGGACTTCGGTGGGAGCGGGATTTATCCCCAACACTAGTCCCCCCTCTTTCGAGTTTGAAATTTAAAGAAAGAGAGTACAAAAAAGATGACTATCGAAGTTCTTTTTTGGACTCGCACCCATTGAGGTTGAAGCTTGGGGGAGATCTTATATTCTATTAAAGTTGAAGCTTGGGGAAGATCTTATCTTTGATTGAAGTTGAAGCTCAGAAGAGATCTTATCTCCAGTCGAGGTTGAAACCCAGGAAAAATCTTATCTCCAACCGAGGTTGACATTCGGGGGAGATCTTATCTCCAATCGAGGTTGAAGGAGATTCTATCTTCTATTGAAGTTGAAGCTCGAGGGAGATCTTATCTCCAACTGAGGTTGAAGTCCGAAGAAAATCTTATCTCCAATCGAAGTTGAAGGAGATCCTATCTTTTATTGAAGTTGAAGCTCATGGAAGATCTTATCTTCAATCGAGGTTGACGCTCGGGGGAGATCTTATCTACAGCTGAGGTTGAAGGAGATCCTATCTTCTATTGAAGTTGAAGCTTGGGGGAGATCTTATCTCCAATCAAGGTTAAAGCTCGGGGAAGATCTTATCTCTAGCCAAGGTTGACGCTCAGGGATGATCTTATCTCCAATCAAGGTTGAAGCCTGGAGGAGATCTTATCTCCAGCCAAGGTTGATGCTTGTGGGAGATCTTATCTCCAATCAAGATTGAAGGAGATCCTATCTTCTGTTGAAGTTGAAGCTCGGGGGAGATCTTATCTTCAGCCAAGGTTGAAGTATGGGAAAGATCTTATCTCCAGTCAAGGTTGATGCTGTGAGGAGATCTTATCTCCAATCGAGGTTGAAGAAGATCCTATCTTCTGTTGAAGTTGAAGCTCGGAGGAGATCTTATCTTCAGCTGAGATTGAAGGAGATCTTAACTCCTATCAAATTTGGACAAGAAGCATGCGAACTAGGGTAGCCCAAAGGTTCTTCGAGGTTGACCTCAACTTTTGGGAGGAGGAGGAAGATGACATGGAGGCGAGATTGTCTAATATGGTAGTGGACCTTTTCTTTTTGCATTTGATGTAGTCAGGTTGTTGTGGAAAAGCACGTGTAGGGATTCTCCACCGAGCTTCTTTCTTCTCCACATCTTTGGTCTACGAGGTTTTGACTTTTGCTCATGTTAGGATGAGGCTTTCCTTCTATTCTTAACATAGCTTATAGGGGTGCATTAGGATCGTCGGTACGGTCTCTTCCTCCATCTTATTTTATGTCGACGAGGTCTTTGATTTTGCTCACATTAGGATGAGCTTCTCCTCCTGCTCCTAAATAATCAAAGGTCTTCGACTTGCTCATGTTAGGATGAGGTTCTCCTCCTATTCCTAATATGGTCACTTTTGATTACTTCTTTTCTTTCATCACATAGTTTTTGTACCAAAAAATAATAATATTGAAATGAAGAAGTTTTATTGAAGGAGAATTACTGGCAGTACATTCTCAGATTTTTTGAATTTCAAGGTCATGAGAGCATTGTTCCTCCAAGCTCCTTCAGACGATAAGTTTTGGGCTGGACGACCTCCTCTATTTCATACAGGCCTTCCTAATTTGGGGCAAGCTTCCCCTAGCTTCAAGGCTAAGAGATGGCGGCTCATTGAAGTGCTAAGTCCCCCAAAGATAGTGTTGATGATGCCAAGAGGTGGCCGATCTCCTTGTTGTTCCTTCCTCATTGGTGGTTCTAGCCATGACAGTATCCTTGGCTGATCTTCTCTTGCTTCAGACCGGCATCTGAGGAATCGATCTAGTCAGCCTCTCCTGATGAGCTCCTCGATCTCATCTTGGAGCTGAATGTATTCTTCAGTATCGTGGCCATGATCATGATGATACAAATAGTACTTCAATTGCGCTTGTTTGGGGGAGATCATAATTCTTCTGGTCTTGGCAGTTGATTCTTTATTTCCATCAGAACTTGAGTTTTAGGAGCATTAAGGGGGGCATAGTTATGGAACCTTCTTGGAGAAGAACTTCTTCGCGCCCTTCTATTGGGACTTCTTTGACGACGAGCTCAAGGAAGAGTTCGGGCTCGCTTGCACTTGGGTGGAGTCCGTGAGTGTGGCTGAACTTCATTCAGCTCTCCATCAGTGGTGGGTCTATTAAACTCGCCCATCCGTTGCTCTGCTGCGACTTCCTCATTTTTTAACTTGAAGGGTTCTTCCGCTTTGGCATATCCTTCAACCCGAGCTTGCAAATCGACAAAGTCCCTAGGGTACTTCTCCCTAGGAAGAATAGCAAATCATTCTTCTAAAGGCCATCCTTGAGTGCGGCCATTGCAACAGACTGGTCTAGGTTTCGAACCTCCAATGCAGCAGCATTAAACTGGATGACATAAGCTTGGATAGATTCTCCTTCCTTCTGCTTAATATTCATCAGTTAATCTGAACCTCAGTGCGGACGTCGGCTGCTGACGAAGTGAATCACAAACTGATGGCTCATTTGATCGAAGGAAAAGATGGTACCCGACTTAAGTGTTGAGTACCAATTTCTTATTGCTCTTTTTACGTAGATAGAAAAGCTCGACATAAGATGGCGTCTGGTGCGCCATAGAGCGGCATCATGGTCCAGAAGGCCTTTAGATGGTTGACCGAATCAGAGATTCCATCGTAGCTTTCAAATTGGGGGAGCTTGAAGTTCGACGGAATGGGCTTTTGCATAATTTGGGAAGAGAAAGGAGGATCGATGCAGATGTCATCATGGTGAGCCGAGGTGACATGGCAGAGTTTTTCAATCTATCGGTCCATCTTCCATAGTTTCTGATCGAGGATGTCATCTCGATCGCAGATCTTGAAAGGCTTCTAGTTGTAGATGGGGAAAGTCTCTTCGGAGAAGAATCATGATCCGAACAAGGATCCTCTGCTCTCTATTTTTTCTTCCCAGGGGCGATGGGTATGCTAGCCTAAGTGCTCCTTCTTGGAATCGGTTTCTGACATCTCGATGGGGGGTTTCCTAGTGGAACCGCCATCGAGGGTTGCCGCATGGCCTACACCATTTCGATGAAGCTCCGAACCTGCTGTATCAGTAGGTTAAATTGCTCTAGATGTACCATGATCGTTGGTGGAGGAAGAGGTTGAAGCACCGATGATGGAGTAGGAATGGATGGATCTGGCTCAGATCTGACGGTAGAAGTAGTAGATCTCCAGGTAGTCACTTTCTTTGGAGGTATTTTTTGGAATTAAGAGAGAGGATGGAGATGAATCTTGAAGAAGAAGATCCACAGGATCGATGGAGCACTCCTTTAAGAATAAGGATGCCTCAGGAACAGAGTGCCCTTCCTCTAGCACCAATCCTATTGATGCAAAATCTGGTTGACGCTGAATCGAGCTGGAGTTGAGGAAGAAGAAGTCATCGTCGGTGACCTATAAAATAAAATGCTATCCAAGGTCGATGGTGATCGCTCCGGTAGGACCCTCCGATAATCAAGTCAGCTCTTCTGGCCAACAGGAATGGAGCGCTCAGAAAAAAATTTAGCAGAGTTTTGAGAAAGAGAAGCGAGCTTAGAAAAAATATATCTAGAGGATTTCTTTTTATTGATGGAGCTTGTAACAGACTGATAGTGATAGTCATAACTGTCTGATAGTGGGCTGCTTAGGGCCACGTGGAATTTATTATGAAGAGAGGTGTCGCTCGTAGCAAACTCATAATGATAGCCGTAATCATCTGGTAGTGGGATCGTCTGTAGCAGACTGATAATGATAGCTGTAATTGTCTGATAGTGGGCCGCTCGAGGCCATATGGAGTTTGTTATGAAGAGAGGTGTCCGTTGTTATGATGTGCCCGTTCGTTGAGATTTAATAGTCAAAGTTCAGAGGAAGCAGGCATTGGTTGGTGAAGATCTTTGACATACATCAATTTTAGAGGAGTTCGGACTCTTAAAGAAAATATGGCTAGAGGGGATCATCCAGGAGGAATGCTAGTTGAAATCTAGAAGTAATCCTCTGAAAGAATTTAGATGAAGTTCGACTGATGGAGAAGTTCAGAAGGAGTCTCACTGATGGAGAAGTTTCGAAGGAGTCTGACTAATGAAGAAGTCCGAAAGGAGTCCGACTGATAGAGAAGTTCAGCTGAAGGAGAAGTCTGAGAGAAGTTCAGTTAAAGGAGAAGTTCAGAAGGAGTTCGACCATTAGAGTAGTCTAAGAGGGGTTCGGTCACTGGAGGAGTTCTGGAGGGATTTGGCCGCTGGAGGAGTTTGACTGCTGAAGAAGTCTAAGAGTTTGGCCACTAGAGGAAGAATTTTCGATCGAAGCTCTTCCATGATTACTAGTTACATTAGACTAAGCATCAGACTGGACTTCGGCGGGAGTGGGATTTATCCCTAACAAGTGATAATCACTCAAAATGGCATCTATTGAAAATAAGCTTAACAAATCCTAGAGCTAGGATTGGAACAAGACTTCCAGCCCCAACGTTCAGGTGTTTCTCATCATTTTCAAATACCCCACTTACTTGTAGTCTTTGTAACAAATTGCATAAGACTATCGGCATCTAATACCCATGTAGTAAAATTATTTACAAAAAAATTTTAAGGTATTATTATATAACATCTTTAATAAGCAACTTTTACTCCTTTCTCTTGTTCAACCTGTTATGGTCAAGTGAAGCAAGATAATTCTTCTTCCTATGACCCTGCTTCTAACATTAGAAGCACTATACCTGATTTGGGTAAACCTTGGACTAATTATTTTTACTGGGCTTAGAAGCTCCAGTATAAACCCATTCATACTGTTGAACCAAATTCAACTCTCAATACTAATTATCGAAGTTGGATCCCATAAGTCATCACTGTCTAACAGTAATAGGAGTAATTAGGGTTTAGCCTTAATTTGAGAAAAGAGAACATTGACCTAAGTATATGAATTATATTAAGCCTAAAGACTTAGACTTTAGTCTAAAGGTTCTCCCACTATTTTATTCGAATTGGTAGCCTCTACCTCCAATTTGAAGAATTACTTTAATTTTCTAGTAGGTACTAGAATCCACATAGACTGCACATAAGCCCAACTATGGTTGGTCAACCCATGTACATCTAAGGGTAGGTTCATAATCAATTGTTTCTTCAAACAACTTCTAGTAATTTAATTTTGCCCCAGAAACCTAATCAGTAGACTAGTGCCTCCACTGTAAGGATCCGATTAGGTCCAACCATTAACATGAGCATACTTGATGCATCTAACTAACAAATGATTAAGCCTAACTATGGTTGGTCGACCTAACCACCAATAGAGTGACACATCCAAATTGTCCTATGATGAATGATAATTCTATTAGTCAATAAGCACCAGGCCTATGGGCCTCCAATGATTATTGAGTTAATGGACTCATTATCAAATACCTTAATGGGAGGCTATGACTCAGTTATCTCCATAACTTCATCATTTTAAGGACCTAATAATTTTAGAAGATTTAAATTATTAGTTATTTAAGGATAGAAAGGACATGGATCAATTTGCTCTTACTAACTTCACCGAGTCAGGTCCTTCCACTGACTTCACAAGTCACTGATAAGGATTATGATCAATTTTGGTCCATGGGCACCTATATCAATCTCACTGAATGAAATCAGTCTCACTGATTTTCTATGTGACATGGGTTAGCTTGAATCAATAAGCAACCGAATCAAAATCTAATTAACCATATTGGCCAGGTAAGTGAGATCGATGGGAGGGTCTACCAAGGCTTGCCTTAGACACTATCAGAATTGGCCTTTTAAGCGGGTTGCCAATTAAAAACCACTGATCTAGAATGCCAAACTTACCTTAGATATCAATTAGTTTGTCAGTTTTGATTTGGTCTGCCTAAAGACTCGGGCTCGACCACTGAGCCATGATCAGGTCCATTTGTTAGGTATATGGACTTTGATCAACTATAACTATTGAATTGATCTATAGAAAAGAAATAACCTAATCCTAATTAACTATTAATTAGGTTTGATCAATTTCTTAACTAAGTCCATATTTAATCTAACCCTAGGTCTAACCCAGTTAATGATCTAATCAAAACTAACCCATCATCCTTTAACCCAAGTTTTATGAAATTATCTTAGGATCTTCAAATCAGAAACCTAGATTCCAAAACAATCACTTAATTCTTAATTAAGTTCAAAGTTTGGATTTATGAAACCTCAGAACTAGTTTCTAATTTTATTATTTGAAATATTTTCAAATTATAAATATTTTACATTGAATCGTATTCAATACATGGTTTTAAATTTGATTTGTTTCATTATTTAGATCATGTCCTAGGATTTTGAATTTAGGGTTTTACAGAAAGTAAGTTCATAATTTAAAATTTTATAAAATAAATACATCATACATATTCATTCTAGATTCAAAAATAAAAGCTACATATCCAATATATGCAATATAAGGATCTAGATCTAAATATGAAATATATCACATGGATCTCATCTAAATGATCAAAATCAGATCATAAAATATTTAAATTTAGATTTAAAATATAAAAATAAATCATAAATTACTTTAGATCTCATCTAACATATTTATGATTTAGATTTCTCGGATCAGCACATATTAGGACAATCTTTTCATTGTAAGGGGTTAACCTTACAACAGGATAACCTTATGGCAGTATGTGTGATCCTTATATTATTTAGATCTAATCTAAATAATCTAAAATAGATTAAATATTTATTTAATTTTATATTTAAATTAAAAAATTAAATCATAAATTTTCTTAGATCTAATCTAAATTATTCATGATTTAGATTCAGATCAGCACATACTAGGATAACCTTTTTATTGTAAGGAGTTAACCTTACAATAGGACAACCTTATGACAATATATGTGATTTTTAATTAATTTTAATTTTTAAATTTATTCTTAAGCATACATGAACATGTTATAAAAGAACCTAGATGCTCTGATACCACTGTTGGGAAACATGCAGGGTTTTATGCATAGATTTCAAAACTTTTTCAAAATATAGAGAAGCGGAAGACATAGATTAAACTATTTAATCTATAACATGCATGTAATTAAATTACAAAACCCTACATCAAGAATCTATAATATGTTATGATGCAAATATAAATCTAAAATTAAATTAATCATAAGTGGTATTGATTATATCAATATCTAGATCTAGAACAATTCTAGATCTAATCCTAGATTGCATCTAGGTCACCAAGAGATCACATCTCTTACCTTTGTATGGATCAAAAACTTCATGATTGAATTTATTGTTATCTTTGGAGCCGCACAAGCATCCAACCTCTATAGGTGATTCATACGAACCTACAACATAGATCGAAGCTTCATCGAATGAAGATCCGCTTGAAGTGCTAGCTTCTCGTGGATCCCTCCTGATGGTTAATCAAATACATGTTCTTCGGATCTCTTGGACACTCCAAGAGATGAAGAACATGAGGAGGAATAAGAAAGGAATTCAACACTTGGATCTTCTATAAATTAGAAAATAAAATCAAGGAAAAATAAATCCTAAGAGAAGACAAAGCTTCTCCTTTCGTTGATGTCCTGAAAATATCTCTATGCTAGGATAAGAAAAGACCTTCTCCTCTAAAATTTTTCTTAAGTTTCTAGATCTAATATTTTTTATTTTATTTATATAAAAATCCCATAAAAAAAGGAGAAGAAGGGTTCTCAAAGAAACCCTAAGAGAAGACCTTCTTCTCTTCTTCTTCTCGCATCAAGACATGATCAGATCATGTCCAAAAATTAACACCATGCCCCAATAACTTAGAGCACTCATCCCCACATCCAAATCCTCTCTCTCTCTCTCTTAAATTTTTATCATATAAAAATTATAAATAAATTAGGAAGAGAGAAACATAAAAGAAGAATATAAGAGAAGACAATCTTCTCTTACCTTGTCTCTTCAAGACATCAATCTTTGATATCTTAATTGAAGGCACTTCTCCATGAACCTTAGGGTCACAAATCTTTCAACCTTCTCTTCCTTTTTCTCTAATTTTTCATAATTTTTCTAAAATTTTTTACATCCTAAAATGATTTCATTAGAGGCATCCACCTTTTATTGCAAGACTAGGTCAAAACCTAATCAATGGAGGACTTCTATGGGGTGTCCAACTCTTGGATGCCCCTCTCACTTATTTTTTCATATAATCATTGATTCTCATGCACAAAACCAAGGGAGGAAGAGCCGAATAAGATATAGGGGTATGGGTAGAGTTGGCGCACAAGGGAGGGAGGAGTTTGAGTCAAAAAAGACTCTTCCAAGTAGGAAATAATTTCCAACCTCCTTCTAATTTTGACCAAATCAAATTTAAATTCAATTTCTGAGATAATAGGGTATGAAAAATTATTTCTTAGGCATGAAAATCATAGAAAAAAATTTGGAATTAAATATTGGAGCATGGGACCATTGGCGCAAGAGAAGAGTGGGAGTCCTAGTCCAACTGTGACTCTTTATGTTTGACTAGGTCAAAACTATTTTAAACCTAAATCAAAACTAATTTAAACCAGATAAAATGCAACCTAATTGAGAGTTATCATAGTATAATTAAAAATCTAATTAAATCATATTAAACCATATTTAATTTGATTTAAATCCAAAGTTAATTTTGGAATTAGATGCACTTAAATCCTAGTCCAACAAGGAATTGATTTTCCCTTGCAATTGGCTTGTCCGATAAACCAATTGAACTTAATCCAATTAAATCTAAATCAATTCTAATTGAATCTAATTCAATTAGACTTGATCTCAGCTTGATTACTTAATCAAATTGAGCCAATTAGCAATCCAATTGCTAATCAATCCTCCTGCAACACTTGCATTAGGTCAAACATCAATCGCATTGAATGTTTGACCTCGAAATAATTTTCAATCATCGATTAACTATTTGATCATATTACAAGCTCTAATGTATGTGACCCCATAGGTTCGAACCTAAGTCAGTAATACAGGAATAAATTTTTGTATCAATCGAAGTTACCATCTAGCAATGGTTTCCGACGTCCGGATAGGTTGAATGTATGCAAAGCAATATTCTTAGAATCCTGGCCTATGGTTATCATATAATTCATCCCTATGACCAATAATGCTCAATATGACTTCGAGTATGCTATCAACACTTATACAAGTCATCGCTATTGTGTCTCAAAATTTTGCAAATTCTGTGACACCTCACATGGATTACCTAGGCCTAGGTTTTGCTAAATTGAAATACAGTGAGTCATTCTCTTCCTAAAGTTAATCAGGAGTGGTCAATCTTATCTTGACTCATACATCGACTTTACAAGTACTTGACTTTATCCAAAAATCTTTCGAACCTATATTAGAAATATAGGTAATCCGGCATCAAAGTATAGTGAGTTGCTTGCAAGTCACCGTGGTGATCTCAGGTCAGAGGCACACTTATATCCATTGGCCTTAACTAGCTACTCTTGACAATAGAGTGCTATATTGATCACATTCAGTGCAGATGTACTCCTACATCTCACTTGGATACCATACCAGTGTCTCCACATCACTTGGTTATGAGGACAACCAACACATATGACATACAATGACCTACATTCGATAAGTTATCATCCTTGTTAATAACTTATCATTTGATCGTGAATAATTTAAGAACCATCCAATAAATTCATCTTTATCGATTGATTGTGGTTCTAAGGACTTCATCATAATTTAGGAGTTTATTTAAGGAAGATAGAACTTTTATGATGAACTAGCCAAATAACTATTATTATTAGATAATATATATATACCAATTTCAATCATCTACCACTTAGATGATTGGCTTTAGGATACATTTTCCAATATATCATCCATAGAGAATTAGAAAATAAGTACTAAAAGACTCTTTCCTAAACTTTATTTAGAAAATCAATTTACAAGAAATAAAAAAAATAAAAAAAATTAAGAAAAATTATAAGAAAATAAGAGGGTTTAATTATTAGGTTTAAATTCAAGAGTAGTAGGATACTAAGACAATCAATTCATCAACTTAAATAATATAATATTCAAGTAATCATGTAAATTAGATTAATTTTATTTCATATGACAGCGGAGTCTTCTAAGATATTCACTATCCTTTGGTCTAGAAGTAGCAAAACTATCAATACTTATTAACTATTCTTTGGTCCATGTGTAATTTAAATAAATATTAATACTTTAAGTTTTATGAAATCCTCTAATTAAAATATGCTGCATCCAAAGCATACTAAAATTACCGCATGTATAAGAATCTTAATCCGATTTAAAATACAAGGTATATAAATCAAAAAGCATTGACATAGCTGTACTTGGTTCATATCATCTATGTCCATCAAATCAATTAGAAGATAGCCAGTAATTTAAAAGCATTAAGAATAAATTTATATACTTCTCATGAATAAAATTTGAATCTAAAATTCAATCATACTAAATATTGCATCAAAATAGTGGCTACACCTTAGCCTTAGTAAAAAAAATTTAATTCATGATCAAAGAAACAAAAATAGCAAATAAAAAAAAGAGAAAATCCAAATAGATGACAGCTTGTTGCTGATTTTTGCCGTCCGTTGCTCTTGGCATGGAAAACTTGATGAAGAAGAGAGCTGCTAATTATGCTGGATGATGAAAGATGGAAGAAAGAAAAGAAAATAAAGAAAGAAGAAAGAAAAATAAAAGAAAAAGAACTCTCAGCCTCTCTCTGTTTCTCCCACTCTATTTTCTTCTATATTTTTTTTGTTCTCTCTCGGTAGCAGGGGTTAAATAGAGGCTAGAGGGTGAGATTGGCAAGAAATCATGAAGAAATCAGGATTACAACTCCTGAAATAGGTCGAATAGAGCCTTTGGATCAATTTTGGTCATTGAATAGGCATCAAACGGTCCAAAAATCTCTTAAAAATCTCTTTAAATCTCTTAGATCAAGTTAGAATAAATAGTGTTGGTGCAGAAATTTGTGACGATGTCGAAGGTAGTTGGAGTTGGGAAGATGAGGCCACCGACTGGACCTGCAAGACAAAATTCTAATGAGAGGTGGGTGGCTTCGGTAGGACCCTCCGATGCTCAAGTTAGTTTTTCAGCCAACTAGAATGGAGTGCTTAGGAAAACAGAGAAGTATAGTAACGGAAGAGAAGAGAGCTTAGAGAAAAATGTATTTGGAGAGTCTTTTTTATAGATGGATTGTGTAACAAACTGATGGTGACAGGCATAACCATCTGGTAGTGGGCTGCTCAGGCCACGTGGAGTTTGTTATGGAGGATGAGTTGTCATTTGTCATGACTCATAGGCGGTGGAGATCTCTTTATTGGAGTTTGGATGTAGGTTGGAGACTTCGGTGTACACGGTGGATTATGATCGGTTGAGATCCGTTGGGGACAATGTCTAGTGGCTTTAAGGAGTTCAAAAACCTCCTGGGCCACATACAAATAGGTGCCTCCTAAATTAAGATCTAAAATTTTGCACTCCATCCTTCGTGGAGCGGTTGTTATGAATCAATGATTTGATGAGATTTTTTTGGATGGTCCCAGCTGACGGGCATAGCAGGGACTAAGTAGGTCCACAATCGGCTAGAAGAAGCACATCCTGAAAGGTATTCGAATGGAAGGACCTCGGCTGAAGGAAGCACGACTAAAAGGAGTGCATCCGAAAGGAATCCGCCTGGAAGGAGCGCGGATGGGAGGAGCATGACTGAAGGAGTTCATTTAGAAGGAATTTCACTTGAAGGAGCATTGCTGAGAGGAGCATGGCTAGAGGAGTTTGTTCAGAAGGAGCATGACTGGAGGGAGCGCTGCTAGGAGGAGTATGACTGAAGGAGTTCGTCTAGGAGGAGTTCATCCAAAAGGAACATGACTGAAGGAATTCATCTAAAAGGAGCATGACTGGAGGAAGCGCTGCTAGGAGAAGCATGATTGGAGGAGTTCATCTGGAAGGAGTCCACCTGAAAAGAGCGCTGCTGGGAGGAGCACGTTTGGAGGAGTTCATCCGAAAGAAGCACGACTGGAGGGAGCACTACTGGGAGGAGTGCGATTGGAGGGAGCGCTGCTGCAAGGAGCGTGATTGGAGGAGTTCATCTGGAAAGAGCACGACCGAAGTAGTTCATCCAAAAAAAATTTGACTGGAAGGAGCGCTACTGGGAGGAGCGTGATTGGAGGAGTTCATCTAGAAGGAGTGCAATTGGAGGAGTTCATCCGAAAGGAGCACGACTGGAGGAGTTCATCTGAAAGGAATTTGACTAGAAGGAGCGCTGCTGGGAGGAGTGTGACTAAAGAAGTTCATCCGAAAGGAGCATGACTGGAGGAGTTTGTTTGGAAGGAGTGCAACTAGAGGTGTTCGTCCAGAAGGAGTTCATCGAGGAGGAGTTCATCCGAAAGGAATTTGACTGGAAGGAGCACTCTTGGGAGGAGCATGACTGGAGGAGATCATCTGGAAGGAATTTGACTAGGAGCGCTGCTAGGAGGAGTGCGATTAGAGGAGTTCATCCGAAAGGAGTGTGATTAGAGGGAGCACTGCTGGGAGGAGCGGGACTGGAGGAGTTCATCTAGAAGGAATTCGACTAGAAAGAGAATGTTGTCCATGTATAAAACTTAAACCATCTTCAAAGCTCGTCACCAATCATGGTCGAGAGGATGGAACTTTAGTCCTATCATTTATTCTAAGTTAAAAAGCAAAGTTAATTAAATAATAATTCTCGTTTACTATTCAAGATCATTTGGCCGAGCTTCAATGTGCCTTCAATAAGCTGCATGATGTGCACTTGTTATTGGAGAGTTTAGTGAATTCTTTCAGAATGAGGGTCGATAGCTAAGGACTTCGATGGGGGTTATTTTACCTCCAACACTTATCCTCCTACTCTTGAGTTTGAATATCGAATGAAGTGGGGATAGAAAAATGACTACAGTCGAAGTCCTTTACCATCCTCCTACTCTCAGAGAATGAAACCTTTTGGCTTTTCTGAATTAGCATCAAGGTTTAATGCTGAATGATCTGAAAGGATAAATTTTCTCAAAGACTCATCTGGCGCGGAGCTCCATGTATGGTGTAATTATTATTTCATCAGGTGTCAGAAATGAGTGGGACACATGGCGGATTGGGGTTGGCTGAAGAGGTCCTATAATCATAACTTTCTCTGGTTTGGCCCTTCTATTTAAGCTTTTCTTCTTCCTTCCAACTTCTCATCTTCATCTGTGCTTTTTCTTTCTCTATCCTTCTTCATTCTTTTCTGCCTCAAAGCATTTTGCCCTTTCCATTGACTCTCTAGCCATCAACATTCTGTCCAACTAGTTCTTGCTCTCTCGAGCATCTCTCCGAGTTCTTCAAGCATGTCATTCCCTCTCACCCATGACCCTTCCAATCATCGAAGTCTCTCTCAGCTACATCTCATTATTCCAGTCATCTCCTCATATCTTCCCACTAATCTAGGTTAGTACGAAGTTATATTCCTAGCCTATAGAAAGACTGATTTCCCTCAAGAATTTTAGGCATTACAATGTGGATGGTTGCATGCTAATGCCTTTGGGAGTGGGTGCAAGCTTGATTTCAATTAATCCACAGAACAGAGTTATAGCTGAATTTTGCTATTGCACTTCGGGAGTTTTCCACTCCAAAAAAAATGGGAGCAAAATATTTTAGAGGTTTATAGTAAGATTCTCAACGTAGTGGTAGGATTAAGTCAGTAACACTTGGAAGCTCGGGCGAAGAAAGTAAATGAAGAAATACCCAAAAAAAAGAGTGAGAAAGTTTAAATTCGGCCTTTTGTCAGATCTTGGATATATCGTAAGTCCACCTAGGTAGAAGAATACCGAAACAGATCGACTTCTCTACTAATTGATCTACCTTTAGCCTGAATTGATACCCAGAAAGAAGTATATTTTAATAAAGTTCTGTAGACAGACCAACAAGATATATGAAGAAACCCAAGGGTAAAGTACATGCTAGTGAATCCAATCAGGGCGGGGAGCCACAAGCTGGATCCAATCCGTATGAATGCTCATTTATCTAGAGATGGAGTTCCTCCAGAGATCATAAAGAAGCTTGAAGATATAAGAATTAGTGACTTTCAGTACGTTTTAATATGAAAATAAAGTGGTGCAGTTCAAAAAGGATTCAGTATTTCTCTATAGTATCCTGCACTTCTCAAATAATCTCCAACCTTCTGAAGCATGAATATTTGCAGTGAGGAAAGTTCATGAAGAATATATAGATTTTAGAATACAATACTGGGGGTGGATCCTTATCATATAGTTACTTTAAGATAGAGGATACATTGATCAACGATGCACAGGATGCAGATGGATTTTAGTAAAAAAATACTGATAGATGTCAGAAAGAATGCAAATTTAGAGATAGCCACTTCACAGCTCACACCATTGAAGTGCCGCCTTGAGATTCTTTGCATAGTGGGGGATCGGAATAACTGTGGGCCTTTTTTCCTTAGCGTTAACGACGATTATAACAATAAAAGTATCTAATTGTGGCCAATTGAGAATTATTTCACTAAGTGGAAATTGAGACCGAACCTCATGACGAAGATTCTTGAAGTCAAAGTTAGACTTCAATCTAAAAAGTCATAATTTGCAGATATGTGATATTACCAACAAACATTAATCACTAAACAATTAGGTTGGCCAGTGAATATTCAGGACAAAGTTTGCCTAAGTTCGTATGAAAAATTGAATATTTCTCACAGCTCTTCGAACAATCAATAAGCTCATACACTTTGGGACATGGTTTCGAAACTGAAGTAACATATGACCAGCAACTTTACACTTCAAGGGATAAAAAGGTAGGGCTTGAATTAAGAGCAAGAGGAAACGCAGGTGGATAAACACTTTTATCAATGCAGATACTGACTTAGATGAATAACCAGCTCAAAGAGTCATGGCAATAGGGGAGATAATTCATATTCACAATTGGGCTTATGAAGAAATAGAGGCAATTCATCCAGTGGTTGAATTTTTTTAAGTTCAGTGAGTTGACCTTTTATTAGAGAAACAGATTTACAACTCTCATAATGCTTAAGAACAATTTTGAATCTTATCGTATAGAAAAAAGAGTGAGAGAAGGCTCAAAATTATGACAGTGATAGGCGCACAAATAGAAAGTAGCCCTACTATAGCCAACTTAGGATCAGAAAGTAAGACATATTCGAAGTGGATAGATCTGGGGTGCTTAAGTCGGCAAGTAGATGATTTTTAACAACCCTCAAAATACAGAAAGATTAAGCTCATCCTTCAATTGGGAAGGCCTCTATGAAGGTAGTATGGAAACTCATATTCCGGGGCTGGGAATATTTAATATTACTTGCAAGGAAGCGATTGGAAGGTCAGAGAATTATCATGACCTTGAGGAGGGGAATCGAAGAACTTGCGAATGTATTATCAAAATAAACCATACTTCAATAAAATTTTTTATTTCAATATTGTTGTTCTCTGGCATAAAACTATATGATATACAGGAAATTACTTAACCAAGCCTCCTATCCTTAAATGAAGTAGAAGACTCCAGTAATATTTAGATAGGGAGGAAGGGAGGGAGGGATATTCAAAGTGGTTTATTGGTGCATATAATTCCAAATGACTTAGTTATAAGGAGGATAGGAGGATGGACCTCCATGGGACCTAACAAAGTTGTAAAAAAATCCAATATGGATGTAGAATAAAGGAGAATCATCCATAGCATAAGTAGTGTCAAAAAGGAGGGAAGAAGGGACCTCATCCAATGGCTCTTATTGTAGGACCCACAAGTTGATCGAGATAGTTAAAGGAATAAAAGAAGGAGAAACATCATCCTAAAACAAGAGGATGGAGGCAGGAGATTCATTTGATGGAGGAAATAGAAGGAGAACCCTCTTCCTGGATAAATGGAAAGAATAGAACCTTAAAGTGTGTTTAACGCAGTGAAAGAAAGGGAAGATGAGGCCCTTCAACGGTCCTTTGGTACAGCGAATGGATGTGTGGTGATAGAGGATAGAAGGAGAGACCTCACGGTCTAACAACAAAAGAATAATATCGAATTCATAATCTAAAGAATAAGGAGGAACCTCAATATCTGACTAGGAGTGTAATAGGTTATAAGGAGAGAGTAAGGGCATCATCTTTGATATGATCCTTGTCAGCTCCGATGACTTAGTAGGATGAGGAAGGGAAATCTGTACTGAAAGAAGGAATAAAGCTAATCGTGCATTAAGAAGTAGAGGAGAAACCTCATCTTGACATGGATGATTATGATCATTCGGTTTTTGGAAGGATAGGAAGGAGGGGAGTTTAGAGTCACTATTCGAACGGTCCTTATAGCATCTAAATAAGAATTTGTTTAGGGAGTAGAAGAGAGATCACTCGTCTACAATTAAAAGATAAAAGGACCCCAAATCATGTCAGAAGAAATATAGGAACAGTACCTCAATACCTAGACAAGGTCAAAAGAGGGGAGCATATAGGCCATCTCAAATGGTCCTATTCATGTTCCCAATGACTTGATTAGATAGAAAAGACTCATACTACAAGGGTAAAGTAATCTGTCGGAAAACAAGGAGAAGAACCATCATCCTGACATAGATGAAGACCTCTCAGTTTTAAAGATGGAAGGGGAAAGGAGATCCTTGTCAATAACAGATACATTTGAATGTTACCAATGATTTTGTTAGGGATATACCAGAAGAAGAAACACTCGTCTAGATTTAAGATAAAAAACCAACTATGTCAAGAATAATGAGGAGAAACCGTGTTACAATCAACTAGCGATAAGTCTAAAAGCGAAAAGAGGCCTCTTAGAGGGCACCTTTTCATGCACGAGGTGACCTTAATTAGATAAAGAGGAGACTCTATCCTAACAAGGGTAAAGGGCTATCATGTCCGAAACTAGAGGGAGAACCGACTCGTTCCTGACTGGATGAAATATCTGTCAGGTTTTATTGAAAACAAATAGAGGAGAGAGCAATATATCAATAGTCTTTTTGCATCACCATGACTTTTGTTAAACGGATTTAGAAGGGGTGTTTTAGATATAATGTGTGCCTAGAGGAGCCAGAATTGGCTGACAACTCTCATAACTTATTCTAAAAGGGAAAATTATAGTTTTGATATATATAGTAAATGGTTATTTTCTATAACTATGTGATATTTTAGTAGTCTATTGTAGAATTTAACATCTTTTGAGTTAATGGTAATTGTAATCATATTTTCAAGAGTTGAAAAATTTAGACATAATAATCATTATTACATCATAAAATGCTTCGACCAATTGATGGTATATTCAAGAGGATAGGATAGATTGATTCTCAAGGTTGGTTGTGTACAATACGCTTCTCTTTTAGTAGATTGGGAGTTTATCTTAGAGTCTAACGGTGTGGGACACGAGAGGCGAGAGTACAGGTATCATCGTATGGGGAGAACATGAGAGCACTGAGGCGTGCAACGACCGTAGTCATTGGATGATCTAATCTTACGAAGAACTACTGATGCTTAGTCGTTAAATTATGGTGTATGTGTGGTAGTGTGTCTGTGTTCATTTGTACCTGTGCGGATGACATCGTAAAGTATCACTTAGTGTGTTCTATAGTTTGACTACACGATTAGCTTCGCATCTCACTCTAGCCATTTCGGGAGACCCTGAGGTGTTAATGTTTGACTTATAGCATAGTTCATTTGTAGGACTGAGATGGGCATCAAGATGGAATCTTATTCTACCCCGTCGGTAGTGCTAACGGAGGGCATCCCTTGAATGATCATGAAGATATCTAAGTTCAGAAGTCACAGTCGGCCTCATGGCTAAAGTGAATAATTAGAGAGTTTTCTAATTTAGATTTGTCACAATTGGACTTCCCGAATACCGGAATGATTATCAATAATATGACAGAGAGCTAGGGTTTAACGATGTTTACCTTCAATAATTCTGATCGGAGGCTCAAGATAGAGAGTGACATTACATTCAATAGGTAATGTGCACAAGAGGCTTCAATTCAGCTCTGATGGGTTTTATGCCGAACCATATACTGCTAGGGCTGTCAGCTGATGGATTTTAGGGAGCAATTAAATGATTTACAATGATGATCATCATTTAAGCTGTCGAGAATTGCAAAAAGGACTTTGGTCCATCGGAGAGTTTGATAGGTCTGTGGATAGAGATCATGCAATATCTTTACCCCATACGAACGAACCTAACTGGATACACAAGACAAGGGTTTTGAATATAGGATCATCATCAATTGAACTGGTCCCAGTTCAATTGACTCTGATATGAGATTCAATTAGGTGATAAGGAAATGTGCTTACTATGATTACCGATTGACACCAAGTTTTATTTCTTTTACTGGATATACAATAGTTGTCTGCCCTGGCAAAAGAAGTTTATGGTGATCATAAGTCAGGGCTCATATCACATACATAGGTTCTGATCATAGCGGGGTCCTTAAGAGCAGAAGGTTGTTCTTATTTTATAAGACAATTACTACCATTTATATGGTCCAATGCTACCATTTTTTTGTTCTTTGATTATCTTATGATCAAAGTCATAATACATTTGGACTGGTAAGCATGTTTGAACATTGACAAGTTCATGACTTTTGACCAATTCATGGCACCTATTTGGATATGAGCTGAGTGGGTGTTGTCTCTACTAACTTGGCAGAGAGCGGAAACGCATCAGCTAAGGGAGATGTGCACACATAGGAAGAGACATTGAAGGAGGCTGCAGTATGCAAAGTCGAGAGCCTAGGATCCTATGATATAGGACTAAAGACTATCTATACTCCTTTTTATAGGATTCAAATTGAGTATCTCCTAACAGAAAATCAACATTTTAAGACTGGCTATTAGGCACCTCATAACGGAGGAAAGTCCAGGGACTCTATTCCACAATTGCATTTAGATCTGATTTAACACAAGAGTTGTGATTGGTTGGAGAAGAAATAGGAGTTGATCACGCTTTAGTCGATAATAATAAGAACCTGTATGCGGCCAAACTATTCAGACTTATGTGATTATGTGAAGTGACTTGAAAGAATCATAATTCTCATAGTCCAAAGGCCACTTCTCTTACTGTCTCTCCTCGTTCAATGCTAAAAACCACCTTCTCTTCACTCTCCTGCTCAGACCTGCCAAAAGAGAGTTTGTGGATTTTTGGTTTGGTGGCGATACGAGATACAAGAATAGGACATTGGGGAAACGTAGAAGGCCTGGCTTGCATACCAAGACGATCTGTTGATGTTCAAAGGAGAAGATTCTTGAAGATCCTCCAGATTAGATCCAAGATTGATTTTAGAGATCGTTGTAGAGAAGAAGAGATCTCATCAATCAGGCTGAGCGTGGATACCGGTAGAGGCAGGCACTTATGTGGCTAGATCACAACCTTCCCTGACATACAGGATCATGCAAGGGTATAGGGTTACGCACAAATCAGATAAATTAAATTTGATTTACATTTACATTTTATTTTATTTTATTTATTAAAAAATAAATAAGAACAGATCTAAACATTCCTAAAATTGATAAGATCAAAAGAATTTTAAATTATCGAAATATAGTACTCTTGGATCTGATCAGATTCTGAACGAAACTGGGACGACTAAATCAGGAGTTTCTTAATGGTGGTGATCAAAACAAGTTACTAAAATTTAAGTGTTAAGAGTATCTGAGGTTTTAAATTTATTATTAATTTAGAAAATAAATGATTTCTAGGATATACACATGAGATGTGATCAGATCTAAAATAAACGGAGAAAAATGCATTAAAATTAAATGATTTGGATTCATTAAAGACTTAGGGAAATATGCTTTATAAGACTTTGTCATCAAAAGAATAATTCTATAAATAAATACTTGCATATTTTTGGATTTAATCTGAATTTAAATCATATATTTTAAGTCGTGTTATTTTGTACTAGTTTTTGATATTAGAAGGTATATAAATGAACAAGTTAAAAGAAATAGAAAATAAAAATTTTATAGTTTAAATAATCATAATGAGATAGTAGATATGATGCGATATACTTAGGACTAGTTGTAGAATAGTTCTAATAAATTGTTATACTAGGATTTCAGAATGTTATTTTGAATTAAGATTCTAATTTAATTATCTAATTATTTTAAGATTATTATGAGTATAATTAAATTAAAAATTGCATGATTCGATACAATTTAAGGTATGTATGAAAATATGCCATAGATTGAATCTGATTTATATTGAAGAATATGGGTGAGCTCACTAAAGATTCTAAACTATTTTTGATAGTATTGCATGTTCTATGATTAAGGTGTTCTTCGAGGAAGTCTGGTTCCAGATTCGAATAGAGGAAATGAGGAGAAGGATTTTAAAGGCACTCTCTTTATATTCGACATGGGGTGGTTCTTAATGATTGTAGGGGTGCTTGCGTTCACGTTCGTAATTGTATACCTTTAATCAGAAATCTAACAACTAGTTACTTTCTGAGCAAAATATCCTTAGATCTGAAACCGCTAGCACTATTTATTGTGCATATAATTTTGTTGTAGATTATGATACCCCTACTGTAATTAAAAATTTAAGATTATGCGGAATATCAAATGATGGTTAATTGAGAATTTCAGATCTTAAGACATATATACATAAACTAACTGAGAGGTTCGGGCTTGGGCTAGCTTCACAAATATAGGTCTACAGCGATTGACTCAGCAAACCAAATCAAGAGTTGGTTAGAGAATTCGGGATACAACAATGCATATAGGATGATTGAGGCCGTAAATAGGATGTTTACAATTATCTGGATCCAATGATCGGGAAGTCACATCAAGCAGAGTCCTCACTTAGGCTTCAAGAGGTTGAGTCAGGGATTGTGAGGCTAAACCAATTGGTTCTAACTACAATATAATTAATTGAGTTGTATAAAGGTAAGAATCTTGAGACTTCACATAAGAGCTGAGGATGAATTATTTAATTTGAAAGCATTGAGCGGTGCGATACTTGAATGCATTCTTTATACGAGATTTAGAGTTGACAATATTTCTTCCAACCGATCTCACTTACTGCCAATTTATTGACACGATTCTGATCTGCAGTGTGGTAGCTAATCCGAGCTAACCCAATGCACTAAGGTTAGTCAAAATATTGTTATGACTATGAAAAGTTAGTTTATGGCACCTGAATTCAATTTCTCCCTAAGAAAGGAATTAAGATTGAGAAGTCTTTCACCATTGTAAGACGTGTGGGTCCTTTTACGGAGTTGATTGTTGTCGTCAAAGACTGAGGATACAGTGGCCTCCAGTACTTGCACGGGAAAGACCACATATCTATAGCATTGGATAGCTATGGGTAGAGATGATTGGGTTGGCTCAATATTGCTAAAAGATACGAGTGAAGAGACCTTCAATTAGGACCCAGTCTGTGCAAATGAGTGGGTCTGCTTGAACTAAGTGAGTGGAATACTGTGTGTGTGGGATGAGGTGCAGCACTTCATGAATTAGAGATACAAGATATTTGGGTGCAGCAATGATTAGAGAATCATATCGAACAAGAGTTGTTAACTATACCGCTGTTACCGGCATTGAGCTAACATCACCACTAACTGCCTTAGTAGAGGTGAATGAAGTCACGGTTGGTGAGCACGCACCACCCAACATAGAATTCATTATCGTGGAGCATTTTTGCATCTCTACAGAGGAGTGTAGGGATACTAGAAATATAAGTGAAGCTAAAATCTTTATTTTAAAAAATAATTTCTAAACACAAGATTGAGTCAGTCAGAGTTAATAAGTACATAACTAGAATCTTTGACTCTCTACATGGAATAGCTCTGCGTCCAAAGCCAATCTACGGCAGTATCCGGACACACAATAGAACTTAGAATGGACCAATTATATAAAGGAATTGCTCAAGAACTCAAATAGTTTTTGGGTTCGAGAAGTTAACCCATGTAACTTAGCAGACCAGGACCATCCACCATTACCAGCGTCCAGTCCATGAGATTGAACAGAGATGAAGTACCTTCTAGGGAAATTAGATAAAACGAAGATTAATAAGGCCAGAATATTAACATGATTGGGCTTTCGATGTATTTTTGATGAGCTCTCAGCACCGATTAACAGTGAAGAGTGATCGAGAGAGCTACGACGACTTCGCAAATGTGGCTCATGTGCAGAGATGTTGATGGGGTGACACTTAAGCAGGAATGCCGCGCGAAAGGTTCCATATATTTATTGTCAACGAGAATACTATATCTATTAAGTTGCTAAGAAGAATGGATGAGTGCATCAGTCCCCCAGCTCAAAATGTCTGACAACTGATCAAAGGACATGGAAGAGTCTTAGTTAGAGAGCTAGGATGTGAATGATTAGACTTGGACTGCAGAATGATAATAATCTGCAATCTTGACTGATGCATATTAGGACCAATTATCAAATACATGAATGTACCGACATGCATAAACTTCAAAATTTTTTATGGCGAATTAAATGAATATGCTGGTTACCTGCTGACGCTTATTATGAAGGTTTAAAGGCTCAGTTCTTGCTATGGCACGGACTTCTTCCCAAAGAGAAGTCTTTATGGAAAGAAAGAAGAAGTCTACGAAAAAAGCAAAATGGAAGGCACAAATAAGAAGAAGGCAGAACCGAAAAGAAAAGGGCCGATGTCAGAAGGAAAGTGTTCATTGCACACAGCGACGGCCATTGGATAAAGCGGCACTGCCATTATTACTGGTCCACAATGCTGATGAATAAGAAAGTAAGGGTCCTTATAGAGGTATGCTCATTATGAGTTTCTAACCTTACGGTTTCTATCTGCATCCCGTTGGGTGCTTGACTTCTGGTTCTAGCTGCTCATAACTGTGCACTTCATGGCAGGGTCCTTGAGGAATAGCAGGACGAGTTGAGGGATGGAGACAAGATGAGTGCCTAAAACGGTGATATGCGGAGCACAGGAGAGAGTTATGCTAGCATCGTAGCCAGAGGAAAATACACTTTTCGAATTAAACGACATCTAGGTTTAGAACTTATGGTTTTGAAAAGACTGTTGGTTAATGGTGCACTTGCAGGTCTAGCAAGCAACAAGAATTTATTTTTCTGTGTATTCAATGCTTAAGCATAAAGAAGCTATGATGATATATTCGGTTCTGTGTAAGGACCATTGGTAACATTCACATTATATGAAAGAAATAACTTGCAAATGTTTCCTTATTAATGATTTTATCAGCTACGATATTAGATGTACTGTTCTAAACTATTCGAAAGCAATAACGTGAATGCCAAACAACCTAGGGATAGGTCGCAAATGATTTTGTGTAACTAATGTCGGCATCCATAGAGATTAGGTCGGTATTAGCAGGAGAGGTTTAGGATCTTAAACATATTGGAGAAAAATGGACTATTGAGTCCATTGACTTTCGAGTCCAATATCTTCTCGCAACCTTGTGATCCCTGCTTCAAAGGCAAATGACCAAAATCTCCTTGTTGTTGGACATGGGGAGCAGGGGCACAGACTACTCTTATAGCCTCAAAGATACAAACAGATGTTGTGCGGACCCATTTTGGTATGTGCCGAACTAAGGAAATTTTGTTGTAATACTTCATTACTTTTACCGATGATTGGCTATCTAGGTATGGAGATAATGTAGTACTTTATGAGACAACTAAGTCTGAAGTTCTTTTGAAAAGATTTTTCAAAAGAAATTCATACATAAATGAATAAAATAAACCTGGAAAAACCCCGGATTAAGGGTTCTTCGATCAGATAGAAGATTAGGCTTAAATACCTTAGCCGAGAATTACTAGACTATTCTACAAGAAAATAGAGCATAGTCTCATCAATGGACTCACTAGGATAGCCTCCAACT
>QRFJ01000399.1:0-31321 GCA_006176705.1 Cocos nucifera | reverse complement strand
AGAGAGAAGTGATCTTCAGATCCAACCTGCAGTGGGCGGGATACCGTAGAGGCAGGCACTTATGTGGCTAGATCCACAACTTCCACTGCATACAGGATCATCAAGGGTAATAGGGATTACCACAAATCAGTAAATTAAATTTGATTTAATTTATATTATTTTATTTTATTTATTAAAATAATAAAAAAATAGATCTGAAACATTCCTAAATCTGATACAGATCAAGAAAATTTTTTTGAAATATATTCTCTTGATCTGATCAGATCTGAACGAAATCTAGGAATCGAAATAATAAAAATTTTCTCCTTCCCAGGGAGTGACCTCGTCTTAAACAAAGATAAAAGTCATCCATTCAAAAATAGGATAGAAGAATCTCATCTAGCATGAGTCAAAGGGGCATGAGGTCCTCCTCAACAGCCCTTTCGTGCCCCTGATGATCTTTTCAGAATTTAGAATAGAACCTTATTAATATAGGATAAAGGCTAATATATCAGCAAATAGGGGGAACTTATCCTGACATGGATTGAAGACTTCAGTGTTTTAAGACATAGAGAAGGGGAGAGACCCTTCAATGGCTTTTTGACATTCCAATGACTTTGTTAGGGGACAGAGAGGAGACCCTCCTCACAAAGATATAAAAGTCAACTATGTCGTATGAGTATGAGGAGAACCTCATTTGGCATCGATGAAAGATCTCTGATTATTTATCAGATAGGAGATGGGAGACGGGCCCTTTCAAAGCGAGCTCTTTTCGCATCTAAAATTTTTATTAGGAATAAGAGGAGGGACCTTCATCCTACAAACATAAAGGCCAACTCTATTCAGGAAGCAGGAGGACCTCAACCTTAACAGAGGCGACACAAGGAAAGACCCTTTCAATAATCCTTTCGTGCCCAATAACTATTTATCAAAAAAGGAGGAGGCTCTCATCCGGGACATAGAAGACACAAAGGGCCTCAATTTTACAAAGCCAAAATAAAAAAAACTTTTACCCAAGAGTTATTCTATGATTAAAGGATATTATGTGCTACGGCAAGCTAACAACTACTTACTGAGGGAATTAACTCCACCAATCGCAAAAAAAATAATTACAAAAGCATGCATCTAAAATGAAATGATCATAGTATTTCATTGAAATAAAAGTTTGGTACATGGAAAGGTCTACAAGACCAACTTTAAAAGGGGAGAGAAGAGAAAAAAGAAGAAGAGGAAAGGATGCTAAAATCCTATTTTGAGTCAAATTTCGGACTGCCAGCACTAGCCAATACCAGGGATAACTTCAAGTCCTTAATCTTCACTTTGAGCTCCCGTCGAGCTGCCAGGCTTTCACTCAACAACTTCTTATGCCTTCGAGAGTCATTCTCAACTTTTCTCAGCTTCTTTCTTAACACAACTGACTCAACCTCCACATCTTTTATAGCATCTTGTTGATAGGCCATTTGCATCTTCAACTCCTGCACGTCTGTTTGGCTATTCCCATACAAAGTAGACAAGCTCTCCAAAGAGCTCTGTAAAGATAGAACCTCCATCGAGTCCCTACTCGAGCTAGCTCAAGCTCTTTCAAATAATTATCATCAGAGTCGAGCGATCTCATCATCGGCTCTTCGAAGCTTTTCCTTGAGGTTGGTGACTTGGCCACATCAATTATGTCTATATTCGTTATGAGAGTCCTCAGCTGCCTATAATTAGTTTTGGAGTTCGGAGAACTTTTTTGTGCAGTCCCAGCCATATTCCTCCTAGTTGGTGGACCACGCTGAGCTTCCTTCAAGTAATCAAATTCTTTCTTGCACAGCCTTCAACTTGACTTCTAGAGAGCTTGCCTTAGTCGTTAAAGTCCATGCCTTATCACTATCGAGCTTCTTCACCCATTCCAACTCCTTTGTCAGATGGCACTTCTTATTGATGTAGTCCATGGCATCCTTTTTATGGACTTGTCAAAGATGAGTAACTTTAATTGTAGCTTCCAAATAATGCTTTATCAATTTTTGAAGCTTGTCCTCTGCTTTCATTAGTTTTCTCTTAGTTTGATGAACTTCACTCTTCAACTCCTTAATGATAGGTCTCGGGGAAGGCCTTGGGGTAATGATGTGGCATCAGCAGGAGGAGGTGAATTATGATTATCTTCGCTATGGGCATTCTAAAACACAAGCATACCACGCCATAAGTATAAAGAAAAATTTCTTTTCATTAATTCAAAATGTCCAAGTACAAGAAGGAAAAATGATAAAGAAAATACAACAAAAAAGGTCTCAGACATCTGGGGGAGTAGACGAGGAGTTCGTCATAGCATCAGTCGGCCCAGGCTCTTCAACAGAAGGCTTGATAGGGGGAAGGTTGACCGCGGTAGTGGATTGTTCCGCTCTACCTTCAGGAGCTTCTTCATACAAGAAGCAAAGGTCAAGCTCGAGAAACTTGCTGGTCACTCTATCCTCACAAAGCTTGAATCCCTTATTGAAGGCCTCTTGCCTAAATTTGACATTTAGGTCTCTCATTTCGGAGGAGACCTTGAACTCCTCTATCGCCTGGGCTGTCGCCTCCGAGATCTGTCTAGAAATCTGCTCCTTCAGTTCGGCAGTCTTGGCTTTAGCTTTTTTCCTCCTCTCCTCTTTCAAGGCCAAAGTGATCTTTAACCCCATCAATATTTCTTTCTCTTCATGGAGTGATTCTTGAAGACCCTTAACCTTGATAGATTTTTCCCTTAAAAGATGGTTGACTTCATCTTTCTCCTTAATAAAGTGCTCGACCTTGGTTTGATGATCCTCTTGAACCTTTACCAACTCTGACTTTAAATGATTCAGTGATCTGATGTAGCCAAGCAATTGGTGGCTCGTCTGTAAAAAAAAAGAATGAAAAGTGAAGTGGATTATGCGGATGAGAAAATATTAAAAAATTTAAAGAGAAAGGAAAGGATGAGGTAATTATCTCTAGAAAGATCTGAGTGAATCCCAAGCACGTTGATCGACGTCGGCATCAATGATTCTATCTATAACTTCGGGCATGGTGAACCCGTTGACCAAATCTCTAATGATTTCATGATTATTGAAGGCATTCTCTCCCAACTCCTCATCTGAACTATTGGGTCCGTTGTGGTGGGTCTTTCGCTAGGACTTTCTTTGGGCCCTTTTCATCATCTTCTCCGCCTTCTTCTCCCTTTCGGTAGGAGGCTCTGGGACTCAGGACTCGGTAGGAGGGCTTAGCGGCATCGGAGGCCTAGCGACCTCGATGGTGGCATTGAATTTGGCAGTAGGGGGAGCTTTGGCGATAAGGACAACCTCGGGGGCATCCATGGCATTGATAGGAGCCGCAGAGCTTAGAACCTCAACTCTTGCTTTTTTTGAACTCTCGCCAAGTGCCTTTCCTTTCCTCTTGTGGGCTGAAAGCCCCTCTTGAGCATTTCAACCATCTGAACGTCCATTTCTACAGTGAAGAAAAGAAAAGTATAGTTAGAGAGGAAAAGTAAAAATAATAGTATGCAAACTTCAATCGATTACCTGTTAGATTAAGAGGACCGAGGCTGAAGTTGAATAGGAGTTGCTTATAGAGAAATTCGAACAGTGGTGGAACTTTGTAATCCTTCAGTTTACTAGAGGAATCAAGATCTTGCCTATCTAATCTGGGAGCTCGGTGAACTGATTCTCCCAAAAGGTTTTAGGAAGAAAGTCCTAATTCTAGAGTTGGACAGCACATAAAGAAGAACTTCTCCTTCCAGTTGCAAATGAAAGAAGGGGCTCCTTTCAACAATCCTTTCTTATCAAACTTAGACGAGAAGTACCACCAGTCCTTCATAAAAGGATGACGCTTGAAGGTATAGTAGGTCCAGAACAGGAAGATGGTTAGATGAACTTCAGCGGAGAGATCAAGGGAGATGAACTCAATAATAAACCTAAAGGAGTTCGCACTACTGAAGCAAGTGAGATGTTCGAAAAATGAAAAAGCGGAACTATGAAAGGAGGGAGTGGAAGCTTAGTCTGATGCGAAAAGCTTCTAGGTATAGACAAAAATGGCCTGGAGGAGGATAACAAGCCTGGTCGCTTGGCTCGGGGAGTTCTAGTTCATACTCAGGAGGTATTCCATATAGGATTCTAATTGAAGAAAGGTCATCAGAGGATAAGGAATAAGAAATGATTCCGGGTATGAAGTTCAGTCAGGGTATGTTCCTAAGTTTGGTCTCTTCTTTGAAGTTAGGATTTTGGAAGGATGGACTAGACGAATTCCTAGAACCAGACGTCCACAAAGTTTTAGAAGACATTTAAATCGGAGAGAACTTGAAAAATCCTCAAAAAAGCAACAAGAAAAAAGGTGGTTGTAAAACCTTGTGGAAAAGTGACAAAGCTTATATGGAAGATTAAAAGGCCAAAAAATAAAAGAAAAAAAAGAGAATGATGGAGTGGGTGCTCTGATTCGATTGCATCTAGAATGGTGCACTTCACTATAAAATCGTCAATATTTGAGCTTTAATGGATGGTCGAGGTTGAAAGTGAATGTTAAATTTAGTTAACTCAATCGCTAACTTTTCTATTCTTCCAAAGGTATCAGGCCGGTGAAGAACTATCTTAATGAGTTGATCAGTAAGGAGAGTAATAGTGTATCCTTGGAAATAAGATCGGAGCTTTCGAACTATAATCAATAAGGCATAAGTTAGTTTTTCTAATTTAGTGTACCTTGTTTCTGCATCTCTCAAGACTCTGCTTATATAGTAGATCGGCTTCTGAGCTTTGGCTTCTTTCTTAACCAGTATAGCTCCAATAGCTACGGGGGACACAGCAAGATACAAGAACAGCTCTTCTTTAGGTTCAGGTTTGCCTAGAAGCGGGGGCAAACTAAGATAGTTCTTCAATCCTTCAAGGACTTGTTGGCACTCAGGAGTCCAGTTAAAGTTCTTAGGCTATTGAGTACTTAGAAGAAGGGCATGCAGCGCTCCACCAACCTTAAAATGAAGCAATTCAGGGCCGCTACCTTGCCCGTGAGGCATTGAACTTCTTTTATTATTTTTGGGATAGTCATCTCTTAGATGGCTTTGATCTTTTCTAGGTTCGCTTCAATGCTGCAGCTCGACACCATGAATCCCAGAAACTTTCTTAAGGTTACTCCAAAAGCATATTTTGTAGGATTCAACTTCATCTTGTACTTTCGAAGGATGCTGAAGGTCTTCTCAAGATCGACAATATAATTTGGTGAAGATCGGCTTTTAACCAGCATGTCATCCACATAGATCTCCATATTTTGGCCGATCTGCTCCTTGAAGATTTAATTTACCAGGCACTGATAAGTTGCTCCCACATTTTTAAGCCCAAAGAGCATGATCCTATAATAATAAAGACCATGGTCGGCGATAAAAGTAGTCTTCTCCTCATCCTCCCGTGCCATCCAGATTTGATTATATCCAGAGAAGGCATCCATGAAGGTGAAGAGTTCATGGCCTGAAGTTAAGTCCACCAGTTAGTTAATCCTAGGCAAAGGATAGCTATCTTTTGGGCAAGCTGTATTTAAGTCTGTGAAGTCTATGCACATCCTCCACTTGCCATTTACTTTTTTAACAAGAATAATATTTGTAATCCAATTCAGATAAAGCACTTCTCAAATGTACCCTACCTTAAGGAGCTTATCGACCTCGTCCACTATAGCCTTCTACCTCTCTGGTGCAAAGCTATGCTTTTTCTTCTTTACTGGTCAACATTTAAGGTCCACACCCAGACGATGCTTCATTACTTCTACATCAATCCCGGGCATGTGTGTGACGCTCAGGCAAAGATATCAGCATTCCTTTGCAAGAAGGTGATGAGTTGCTTTCTAACATATTTTTTTAGATTTGAGCTGATCTTTATAGTATACTCTTTACTCCCATCATTCAAAGAAACCTCCTTTAGGTCATTCATGGGTTCCCTTTTTTCTTTAGATAGGTCATCACGGGCATCGAGTCCATCCACTGGACAAGAGTTTGCTTGTCTTTCTTCCTATAAGGCAATATTATAGTACTACCAAGCTAGTGCCTGAACTCCTCTAACCTTTCTGACTCCATGCCTTGTTGAAAACTTCATTTTTAGGTAGTAAGTCAAAACTATAGCCTAGAGTGCATTCAAATCAGATTGAACAAGGATCGCATTGTAGGCATAAGGGGCTTTGACTACTAAAAAATTGACTTAAGCTCTAGATTGCTTTGGATACCGATCCGCTACTATGGGCAATGTTATTATTCCTTCCACTGGCATTGCATCACCTATGAATCCTACTAATGGAGAGTTTATCGGGCCTATCCTACTATCAGATATGGATATTTTAGAAAAAAATATCATAAAATAAGATATCAGTAGAGCTTCCATTATTAATTAAAATATGACATACATCATAATTAGCAATATTTAAAGTAACTACAACTACATCATTATGTGAAAGCTGAACTCCCGGGCATCTTCTTTAGTGAAAGTAATGGGCTTTAGTCCACTACTTTGCCAGTTTCGTCGACTCATTGGCCTCGCCCCACTAATGTGCCCGAATTATGGTGTTGATGATTCCAAGGGGAGGCCGATCTCCTTATGGTTCATCCCTCCGAGATTGTTCAAGCTGTGGTGGCACTCTTGGACGATCCTCCCTTATTTTTGGTTGGTGCCTTATAAATTGATCCAACTGACCTCTTCTAATTAGTGCTTCAATCTCATCCTAAAGCTGGATCCATTCTTCAGTATCGTGACCATTGTCACGATTGTAAAGATAGTACTAGCTTGGGTTGCACTTGGTCAGATGAGTCTACATCCTCTCCAACCCTGGCAACTGCTCCCTTATCTCCATCTGCATCTGGATCTTTGAGGCGTTCACGAGAGCATAGTTGTTGAATCTTCTAGGAGGGGAGTTCCACCGACTCTTTCGATTCAAACTTTTCTGTCGATGAGCTCGAGGAGGTGTTCGGACTCGTCTTCACTCGAGAGCACGATCGAGCTTCACTTAACTTTCTTTCAGGTGTGGGCTTGTTGGATTCACCCACTTGTCACTCTCTTACGGCCTCATCATCCTTCAATTTGAAGGCCTCCTCTGCTCGAGCATAACCTTCAGCTTGGGCCAACATATCAGCAAAATTCCTAAGGTACTTTCTTTCCAGGGAGGATAGAAGATCATTTTTCTAAAGATCATCTTTCAGTGCGGCCATGGCTATAGACTGATCCAAGTTTCGGACCTCCAGCATACCAGCATTGAAGCAGCTAACATAAGCTCAGATGGACTCTTTTTTTCTGCTTTATATTGATGAGGGAGTTCGAACCTCATCTTGGACATCGGTTGCTTATGAAATAAGCTGCAAACTGATAGCTCATCTAGTCAAAAGAGAAGATCATACTCGGCTTAAGGCTCGAGTACTAGTTTCTTGCTACTTCCTTTAGGGTAGATGCAAAAGCTCGGCATAGAATGGCATTCGATGCGTCATGGAGTAGCATCATCATTCGAAAGGCCTCAAGGTGGTTGACTAGATCAAAAGTCTCATCGTAGCTCTCGAACTGGGGGAGCTTGAAGTTCGGCGAGATGGGCTCCTACATGATTTTGGCAAAGAAGGGGGGATTAGTGTAGATGTCATCATGGTGGGTCGGGGCGGCATGGTGGAGCTCCTTAATCCATCGATTTATGTCCTAAAGTTTTTGATTAAGAGCATCATCTCGACCATGGATCTCAGAGGGCCACTGACTGTAGATAGGAAACGTCTCCTCTGGAGAAGGGTCATGATCGAAGCAGGGGCTCCCAGCTTTTTGCTTTCCTTTCTCGGGGGTAATGGGCCTGCTGACCTAGGTTGCCCTTCTCTCCATTGATTTTTGAAGTTCTGGTGAAGGTCTCTTTAGCTGGACTGCTACTGGGGGCTGGTGCATAGCCTACACCATTTTAGTGAAATCTTGAACCTACTACATCAATAAATTAAACTACTCTAGATCCATCATGGCTATCAATGGAGGAGATTGAGGAGCTGGTGATGGAGTCAAAATGAGCAGATTTGGCTTGAATTTGATGGTAGAAATGGTAGACCGCCGGATGGTTATCTTCTTCAGGGGCATTTTTGGAGCAAAAGGAGATTAAATGAAAGTGGATTCAAGAGATTAGGAGAGAAAAAAGGTAGATAGAATCGACTGAACACTCCTTTTATAATAAGAGCTTAGATTTTCTTCCTCTAGTGCCAATCCTGTTGGTGCAGAAATCTACGAAGATGCTAGAGACAGCTGGAGCTAGAAAGATGAGGCCACCGACTGGACCTATAAAATAAAATCCTAACTGGAGGTGGGTGGCTCTGACAAGACCCTCTGATACTCAAGTCAATTTTTCTGCCAACTAAAATGGAGTACTTAGGAAAATAGAGAAGCAGAGTAATAGGAGAGAAGAGAGCTTAGAGAAAAATATACCTGAAGGGTCTCTTTTATGGATAGAGCATGTAACAAACTGATGGTGATAGCCATAACCATCTGATAGTGGGCCGCTCAGGCTACGTAGAGTTTATTATGGAGGATGAGTTATCATTTATCACGATTCGTAGGCAATGGAGATCCCTTTGTTGGAGTTCAGATGTAGATTGGAGACTTCAATGTATACAGTGGACTAATGATCGGTTGAGGTCCATTGGGGGCAATATCTAGTGACTTTAAGGAGTTCAGAAACCTCCTGAACCACGTACAAGTAGGTGCCTCCTAAATTGAGATCTAAAGTTTTGTACTCCATCCTTGATGGAGTAGTTGTTATGAATTAATGATTTGATGAGATTCTTTTAGATGGCCCCAGCTGACAGGCGTAGCAGGGACTAAGTAGGGCCGTAATCGACTGGATGAAGTCCGTTCTGAAAGATATTCAAATGGAAGGACCTCAGCTGAAGGCAGCATGACTGAAAGGAGTGCGTCTGAAAGGAGTCTGCCTAGAAGGAGCATAGTTGGGAGGAGCGCGATCGAAGGAGTTCATCCAGAAGGAATTTGACTTGAAGGAGCACTGCTAAGAGGAGCACGACTGGAGGAGTTTTTTTGGAAGGAGTGCGATTGGAGGGAGCACTACTAGTAGGAGTGCGACTGAAGAATTTCATCCAGAAGAAGTTCATCCTTCATCCAGGAGGAATTCATCAGGAAGAAGTGTGATTGGAGAAATTCATCCGAAAGGAGCGTGACTGGAGGGAGTGTTGTTGAGAGGAGTACGACTGGAGGAGTTCAACTAGAAGGAGCGCTACTAGGAGGAGCGCAAGTGAAGGAGTTCGTCCAACAAAAGCACGACTGAAGGGAGCACTTTTGGGAGGAGCACGATTGGAGTTCATCCAGAAGGAGCATGACTGGAGTTCATCCAGAAGGTGCGCAACTAGAGAAGTTCATATGGAAGAAATTTGACTGGAAGGAGTGCTGTTGGAAGGAGCACGATTGCAAAAGTTCATCCAAAAGAAGCATGACTAGAGGAGTTCATCCGAAAGAAGTGCGACTGGAGGAGTTTGTCCGAAAGAACCATGATTGGAGGAGTTCATCCGAAAGGAGTGCGACTGAAGGAGTTTGTCCAAAAGAACCATGATTGGAGGAGTTCATTCGAGATAAATTTGACTGGAAGGAGAGCAACTCAAGGAGGAGTTCATCTAAAAGGAATTTGACTGGAAGAAGCACTACTGGGAGGAGCGCGACTGGAGGAGTTCGTCTGAAAGGAGCGCAACTCAAGGAGGAGTTCATCTAAAAGAAATTTGGCTGGAAGGAGCATTGCTGGGAGGAGCGCGCCTGGAGGAGTTCATCTGAAAGGAATTTGATTGGAAGGAGCGCTGCTAGGAGAAGCACGACTAGAGGAGCTCGTTCGGAAGGAGTGCGACTGGAGGGAGTGCTACTGGGAGGAGCGCAACTGAAGGAATTCATCTAGAAGGAATTCATCTAGAAGGAATTCGATCGAAAAGAGTGCATTGTCCATAATATAAATCTTGAACTATCTTCAAAGCTCATCACCAATCAAGGTCGAGAGGGTGAAACTTTGGCCCTATCATTCATTCTAAGTTAAGAAGCAAGATTAATTAAATAATCAATCTCTTTTACTATTCTAGACTGTCTGGCTTAGCTTTAATGTGCCTTCAACAAGCTCCATGGTACAGACTTGTTGTTGGAGAGTTTAGCAAATTCTTTCAGCATGGAGGTCGATAGTTAAGGACCTTAATGGGGATTATTTTACCCCCAACAAATAGGATCTATCGGATCTTTGTCGATGATCAACTACTGACTGTCTAATGGCACTTCAAAAGAGTATCATTCATTTAATCAAAACCAAAGTCCATAGCCATCATTGGATTAAGATCAGCATAAACCTAGATCGTTCGATCATGCAAAAGGATAGATGCTATTTAAATCAACCTAGAAATCATCCCATCCATCTTATCAAGATTGGCTGCAATAGCAGCTATTGGATCACGCAATTCCCCTGTGTAGACTATGTGAACCGCATACTACGTAGACCCATGATAAGAGCATGATGTTGTCGTTAAGACACCATATTTATTAGTTTAATTCTAACTTCTTAAATTAATTAAAAAATAGATAGTAAGTAGTGAGTCGAGTCGAATCCACAAAGAAGACAGTGTTTTAGTTTTAAAATCTTTGATTTTTTTATTAAAAAAAAGATTTAAAAATGAAGTTGAAGTTGAAAAATAGAATTATAAATAAAAAGTAAAATTTAAAAGATGTAGAAAGATAAACTTGGTACTAAGATCTACTAGTTAGATCCTAGCATCTACTTGCAATAAAATAAAATTTACTATAAAAATAAATAGCAAAAATTAAATTTGTAGTTAAAAGTAAAAAACTAAAATTTAAATAGTAGAGAAACATGCATTAATTTAAAGTTCAGAATTTAAATACATGAAATTAAAAAGATAGGAAAAAGAAAGAAAAAACTAAAAATAGATGATCTTGATCTTGGATTGGCGTTGGCATGAAGATGGTGTAGAAGACAACTATTCTTTGTAGCACTCGTTGCCTTGAAGCATCCTTAACTCAAGCATAGCTCTAACCTATACCATCACCTTTTCTTGATCGAAGATGCTTTGATTTGATGGCCTGGTATCCTTTAAATACAATTAGGAGGGCTGGAACCTTTGCTTCTTGGCAATGTGGGACTATGGTGGGCTTTTGATCAGCAAATATGAAGAAATCCCATGAAAAATCAGATTAAAACCCTTTTGGGATGAATTCTATAAATTCTGGCCATTAGATCCTGATCAAATGATCCAAAAAAATGCCAAAAATTGACATATAATAGCCCAAATTCGATCGAATTTAGTTCTAACCATCGGATCTCTTTAATTAGGTGAATCTGGGTCATCAAATCAATGCCTGGGTGTTTAAATCGCCATTAGGAGCTTTGTTGACCGTCGGATCACCGCCTAGAGCATCCAGAGCCGTCCGATCGTGCATTGGAGAGCTGACTAATTCGAATCAAATCAAGAATTAACCCAGACTATTCGATCTTGATCGGATCAACCATAGCCATAGGATGGTGCAATTACTGTTCATATGGACCATGTAGACCGAGTGTACCACACACCGCAATCAATCACGATGGCCCTTAGCCTATGAAATTACCATTTTGCCCCAATGAGCCACATGAGAATTTTTATAAATCTTTTAAGGGTCTTGGTGCACCATGTGTCACATTGTGATTCACTGAATTTTGCTGAGCTAGCAGTCTATGCCTGGATTCATGAACCGATAGGCCGGCTTCTGTGGTTGGGTCAGCTTGAATGGCATGCTGATTAGGCTAGGATGCACCAACTAAGTTGAATATGGTGGCTTGGCTGAGCACGCCGGCTTAGCTTGGCGAGCCGGTAGAGTTGATTAAATTTTTTTATTTTTTATTTTTTTTGAAAATTTAAATTGAGTCTATTTTAACTTCGATTTGCTCTAAACTTATTTTATTATAATAAAAAAATGATCTCTTTCCAATGATGAATATATTTCCTAAAATAAATGAATAAAAGTATTTAATTTTTAAAAATAAATATAAATTAATTAATAAATTAATACTTTTAATGATGCATTTATCGTAATTATCACATTCTCCAACTTAAGTTTTGCTCATCCTCAAGTAAAAAAAAGATTAGGTTTAGATATCTTTTAAGCTTTAGAGTTTTGAATTTTTTTTAAGTAATTTTCAAAATGGCCATTGATGTTTAATAGAATATGAGTGAGCTATGTCATTGGAGTATTAATACTTACCAATAAAAATTAAGTAAAAATCTTAATTTTTTTAAATTTTTTAAATTATCCTTACTTTTATCTAAATTGTCTAAACTTTCATATGGATAAATGTATTGTTACTTCCACCCTTCATTTATTGATTTTTTATTTACATTGTCCACTTTTTTATGCGAATATTATTGCTTACTTAGGCAACATGACCCGGTTACTCGATGAAAAATCAATGTGTATATTTTTTTATATTTATTTATTTATTTAATATTATACCACTATTTAGTGTCTTAATCTCTTAAGCTTTCTATTTGATCCATGTAGCGAGTCTTGGGCCAATGACTTCCAAATCAATTGGCTTTAGGACACTAGATATAAAATACCCCTCGGACTTACTAGCTCGAATCAAATAGGCTACGAGTTAAGACTAGCTTTATAATAAGCTTTTTTGCTCTTCCCATCTTTTGATGTGAAACTCAATGCTTGCTTAGACAAAAAGGCCTGGTTACTTGTGAGAGATACTTAGAAACTATTTTATTTTAATTTTTTTATGAAAAAATGTATTGTTATCCTACACAAATCCATAAAAAGTAGACTCTTTTTTGATGCTGATAGAAAAAATCAGAAGTACTCAAAGAAAAATTTTTTATGTTCTAGACTTAATTCTTTTTTGAATTTTCTTAATACTTGATCCCTCAATATCTCATAAATTCTTTGATCTGTGCATCAATTTTCTTTCAAAAATTCTTAGTTCAACTTGATTCTTAAGCATAATCGGATGTCTAAATACTAACTTTTTTAAGAATATTAAAAATTTTAAAAAATTATTATTCTTTCTCCTAAACTTAATCAATATTATTCTCAATGAAGAAGAAAAATAAAGAATGTAATAAAGAATAGAAAAGAATACACCTGACTAAATATATTTTCGTGGTCCAACATGATTTTGAAAATTTAGCTCTCCCTCCAACTTATTCAAAATATCCTAAAAAAATAAACTAAAAAGATAAATTAGATGCAAGAAAACTAAATATTAGATTATCTTCCAACAAGCGCTAAGTTTACTGTCTTTAGCTAGACACAAGGTAGCTTACTTATCCCATATCAAAAATTAGATTGATAAATTCCAATGATTTTAGATTATCAATCTTAGGAAGATAGCTTGTGATCCTATTGTTGATATATTCATTGTTAATTATGGGATAATAGGATGTGACCCCATTCTCTAACTCTTATTTATTAGAAATTTCTCCTATTTGTTCTTCTAGAATGCTCATGAATTGAGTTTTTGGGTTAAGAGTTAAGTTTGATGCAATGGATACTGGAAGAATGACTAAAGGCGGCTTTAGTTCTAGAGGTAAATTAATATGATCTTATTTAAACAACCTCATTGGCTCTTTATTGCATGCCCCTTGCTCTTTACGAGAAGAACCAGCTTCTAGGGCTGAAGAAAATATGATTTTAGGTTTATAGGTCTTAGGTAAATCATCTATTCTCTTCTTTCCTTTGTCAGTCTCATTTAAATTGGAACTAGCATCAGCACTAGTTCTGGGCTTTGGTTCTTCTATATGGTTAGTCTCAGTACTAACATCTTCTTCTAAATTTTTATTTTGACTAGCATCAGTACTATCCTCTTTCATATGGTCTTGATATGGGTCCATAAGAATCCTATAACTTTTAAATTTAGAAATTACTTTGGCATTCTCTAATTGGAGATTCTTAGGTGGAATAGTAGATTGATAATTTGGTCCAGGTGATTGTTGGAGAATAGGTAGATTATTTATATGAATTGATTGGCTTGGTAATTGACCTAGTTCTCTTCTCATAGTAGACTCAGCTAATTATCTAATTTGAGCTTCTAGTTTGGTGATAGATTATTGTTGAGTCAGAATTGATTGTTGTTAAGATAGGATCAATTGTTGTAATTTATTAAATCTATCATCGGCTAGATTGGTCTGTTGATGAGGTGGGTATGATGTTTGATTATAATGCGATGGCTGGGTAGTATGACTAGGCTGACCACTATTATAAGCATAGTTCTGATATTGGGTCTAAGCCTAAGTCTGTTGGGGTATCCAAGAAAAATTAGGATGGTTCCTCTAATCTAGGTTATATGAGTTTGAAAAAGGATCATTAACCATCTTGGAGTAGCCTTGCATAGCTTGGACTTGTTCTTAGATAAAAAATAAAAATTATGCAGTCGTAGGACATTCACTCATATGATGGGTTGAGCTAGAACAGATTGAACAAATCTCCTGATAATTAGAGGGTGATGTGAATTGTGTAAGAGATTATTGACCTAGGTTTAGGAGTTGATTTAATTTCTGGGCAAGAAGGTTCACTTTATTTATCAGATTCAAGTTAGCCTTAGAACTAGATTCAGGATCAAAGATTCCTGCCCATTTTTGGTAGAAAGAAAATGAAGCATGATTAATTGAGTTTTTACTCAGGATTTTAAATAAGGTATAGGCTTCATCCTCACTTTTATTAATGAATGCACCTCCACAAGATACATCTACCATTTGTCTATAATGAACTCCCAAACCCTCATGAAAAGCTTGAACTATTTGCCACTTAGATAAACCATGATGTGGGCATTTTCTAAGAAGTTTCTTAAGTTTTTTTCATGACTCATGAATTTATTCTCCTAGAAGCTGAGCAAATCTAGTGATAGCTCGTCTTATGGTGTTGGTTCGACCTATGGAATAATTTTTTTAAGAAATTCATGTTGTAATTCAGTCGAAGTTTGGATTGGTCTCTCTATTGTGTTGAGCTAATACTTAGCTTTATCTTTTAATAAAAAAGAAAATAAGATTAGTCCAAGGGCATCATCAGTTAAATTTTGGATTTTCACCAAAGAGCAAACTTCTAAGAATTCATTCAGATGCTTGTAAGGATCTTCATTGATATTTTCATAGAAAGATGGGAGCATCTGGATTGTGGTCGACTTGATCCTATAGTAGGTAGTATGAATATTAGGTAACTAGATACAAATTGATGGATTATATATGGAAGAAATAAAATATTTCCTCATCTATCTAGATGGTTCTCTATTATTTTTAGCCATTTAACTATTGAGTTTATTATGGTTCAACCATTCAATTTTATGATTGGGTCCAACTAGGTCAGAAAAAGTGATCTCCTACCGTGCATATACTAGTGCAACCATAACGTGTAGTTCAGACCTTTTTTAGAATTTTCTTAAATTTTATTATTATTATTATTATTATTTAATTTTTATTATTATTTTATTTAATTTTTTATTATTTTTAATTTAATTTAATTTAATTTAATTTAATTTTTGGAGGAGAGAAGGAGAAGAAAGAAAGAAGAAGTCCTAAGGAGTCCTAGAACTAAGATGAAAGAGAAAAATTAGGTTTAATTAGGTTTGATGTTTTAATTAGCAATCAGGTTAGGTAAACAATATTGACTAAAGGTTGTCCTAGATCTAGACAGCTCCTAACTACCAAGGTCATCTTCAAGCCCTTCAAGTGTAAGATCAGCCACTCAACTCTGATTAGGTAAGTGTAAGGTTGGTGGGAGTCCTCCCATTATTTGCCTTAGACACCAATTATCTTGGCCAGGTAAGCTAACGGAATCAATTAAGTAACCATCTTTCTTCGGAATGTAGTTTCTGAACCACTTGTCTTAGACACCAATCAAACTAACTAACCCTAATTTGGTCCAACTTTTAGGCTTTCTTGTTCTATTGAGCTCGAGTTTCTAGGGCTGATGTATAATTGATTTTAAAATTAAAGGCTTAGGTCACTGTAGGATGCTGGTTGGTTGCTTGTGGGCCAAGGAAGGATGATTAAATTTTCATCTTATCTTATTTTATGGGTGTTGTCCTTAAGTTGATTTAGAGATGAGTATGCACAATCACTTTCAGATAAGGGGTTCTATGCAACTAACATAAATGCATGAAATTGATTGAACTTGAGAGCTTACCTTGTCTCCAGCAATCATCAAAAGGAGAATAAAAAATAAAACTAAATCTAATATGATGGATGCTCTAAGCAATTAGGATTTCTACTCGTGAAGCTTTGAATTAGGTTTAAGTAAGTATTTTTAAAATTAATTTAAAAATAAAGTAAATAATAAAAAAAATAAAAGAGATCTAGGGTTAGGATTAATCTCAGCAAGCCAAATTGAAAGTTTTCCTCCTTGCCCTTATTTGGTTCTTTTCCTCTCTTTTTTTCCTACAAAAGAAAAAAGAAAGTTAGTAAGCTATATTTGTAGAAAATTTTAAAAAAATTTAAAACTTATTTATAATTAATTTATAAAAAAATTAAAGAAATCAAAAAAATTTAATGCTCGTGTCTTTCTCAGCAACGGTGCCAAAAATTTGGTGCATTTGTTAGAATTATTCTTAATTTATAATAAAATCAAAGAAATCAAAAATTTTAATACTCATGCCATTCTCCGATAACAAAGCCAAAAATTTGGTAAGAGCACGATGTTGTCGTTAAGATACCATATTTATCAGTTTAATTCTAACTTCTTAAATCGATTAAAAATAGATAGTAAGTAGTGAGTTGGATCGAATCCACAAAGAAGAATGTGTTTTAGTTTTGAAATCATTGATTATTTTTTATAAAAAAATAAAAAAAAAGATTTGAAAAAAATCAAAGTCAGAAAATAGAATTATAAATAAAAAGTAAAATTTAAAAGGTACATAGAGATAAACATTATACTAAAATCTACTAGTTAGATCTTAGCATCTACTTAGAATAAAATAAAATTTATAATAAATATAAATAATAAAAATTAAATTTGTAATTAAAAGTAAAGAACTGAAATTTAAATAGTAGAAAAATTTATATTAATTTAAAATTCAAAATTTAAATACATGGAATTAAAATGATATAAAAAAGAAAGAAAAAATTAAAAATAAATGATCTTGATTTTGGATCAGTGTTGGCATGAAGATGGTATAGAAGATAGCTATTCTTCGCAACACCCTAATGCATGCAAATTTATCGCTATGGCAAGTTTACTAGTCAATCAAGCAATAAAGTGTATGAGTAGAGTATCATCCCTAGAGGATTAAAAAATAAGTACTGAAAATATTCATTCCTAAGCTTTATTTAGAGAATCGATTGATGAGAATTAATTAAAATAAGAAGAAATAAAGAAATAAATTAATAAATTATAAGGAAATAGAGAGTGTATAATTTTTAGGATTTTAAACTCAAAAGCAATAGGTTACTAAAGCAATCGATTCACCAACTCAATCAATACAATATTCAAGGATTTATATAAATTAGATTAATTTTATTTCATGTGACGGTGGAATCTCCAAGATTATTCACTATCCTTTGGTTCGGTATAGCAAAATTATCAATATTTATTAACTATATTTTGATCCAAAAGTAATTTAAATAATACTAATGCTTTAAGTTTTGTGAAATCCTCTAATTAAAATACGCTATGTCCAAAGCGTACTAAAATTCTTGCATGCATATGAATTCTAATTTAATTCATGATACAAGGTATATAAATCAAGAAGCATCGACATAGACGTACTTGATCTATATTATCTATGTCCATCAGATCAATTAGAAGATGGTCAGTAATTTAAAAGTATTAAGAGTAGATTTATATACTTCTCATAAATAAAATTTAAATTTAAGATCAAATCATACTAAATATTATGTCAAAAGAGTGGCTACACCTTAGCCTTAGTAAAAAAAAATTTAGTTTATGGTAAAAGGATCAAAGATAGCAAATAAAATAAAAAGCACAATAAAAACCAAATAGTAGATTGCTTGTTTGCTGAAATTGGTCGTCCATTACTCTTGGCATGGATGAAGGTGAGTTGTTGCTTCATGTACTGGTCATCAGAAGAAGAAAAGAAGAAGAAAGAAAAATAAAGAAGAATGAAAATGAAACTAAAAGCTCCCTCTTCTTTGTTCCCCCCTCTCTATTTCTCTCATTCTCTCTAGCTCTCTTTGTTCCCTTATTTATTCTTTGTTCCCAGACTCTCTCTCGGTTCTCTCAGTAGTAGGGAATTAAATAGACTTTTGAAGGAGTGTTTTGGCCAAAATCCTATAAGAAATGGGTTTAAGACTCCTAAAACAAGTCAAAGTAAAGCGTGGATAATTCTGGCCTTTAGATCAGCATCAAATAGCTCCAAAATCATCCAAAAATCTCTTAAAATCTCTTAAATCCAGATGGATTTCATCGTGACCATCTGATTTCCTTTGATGATTGACTTTTGGTTGTTGGATTGCGTAAAAGGAAGCTCGTGTAGCTTATTTAAAATCAGAATCCATCCCGACCGTTGGATTAGCATCAGGAGGAAGATCAGCCATCTGTCAGCACAAAAATCTTGACCGTTGGATCAAATCCCAACAACTGTAGCCATCGATCTCGCCTTGGGCTTGGGTAGACCGGTCATGACCCAAGTTTACCATGGACTACCAAATTTGCCAACTAATTAGTGCGCACCGCTCTATGTGAAATTTTCACCGTGCCCCTAGCCAGATTACTATTCTGGTCCACTGTACGCCGCGAAAAATCCTGACATCGGTAATGCATCAGTAGGGTGTTAGTGGGCAGTCGGGCTGGCTAAGCCGATTTTCTAAACTAGTTTGAATTGGACCGATCGGCTCTTTTTTATTTTATTTTATTTTAATTTTTTTCTTTTTCTTTGAAATTCGATTTCGGACTCAATTTAACTCTATTTTTCTTGAAATTTATTTTGTTTGAACCAGAAAATTTAGATCTTCATATTGGTGGCTTTTTTCTACATAAAATTAATAAAAATATTAATTTATTTAAAATAAAATTAATTATTTTATAATTTAATAATTTAATTATTATATTTATAGCACTTATCACATCCTTCAACTTAGTCATTGCTAGTCCCTTACCAATGCTTTATTTATCACCATATTTCAATAAGATCCTCTTTCATAAAAATAAATCTAGGATTAAAAATTAAAAAGTTTTAAAAATATCACTAACTAAGTATCGAGCTTCAGAAATAAATTTTGTAGTCAGTATAATCAGAAACTTTCTTAGAGTACATCTAAAGATCTATAGCACTTGTGTTCATGATGACTAACTTAGCATTTTGGTATTAACTTAAAGAACAAAAGTATCTTCTTTTATCATTTATTTTGATTAATTTTCTATACATTTCTAAGTTAAGCTCATGAATTAAGGTAGCTTTCACACTGCCTCTCTTTTTTTTTTTTCTTTTTTCTTGTGCTGAGCATCCTGACCTTCCCTCCACCATTTGATGCAAACCTCCATACTTGACCTAGGTGTAGATATCTAGTTACTAAACTTTAGATAATCCACATATATTCTATCTTTTGTACTTTTATTTTGGCAGGTAGCTTTTTTCTTAAATTCAAATTTCTATGATTGGAATGTATATTAACCATTAATTTTCAGTGATAATTGAATTCTTAGTTGGTCTTATAATTAACAGCTACTTTGCCTTGTTAGTGTGCATGTGCAATTAGAAGAGCTAATAGTCTTTAGGTGACCTAAGTAAGCTGCTAAAAGTTAGACCAACTAATCTACTTCTTTAGCTCGCTACATTCATTAGAAAATACTTCTAACTTTTATTACTTTTTCTAGTCTATCTTGCTCAAGATTTTCTCTCTTGACACATGTTTATATATATATATATATATATATATATATATATATATATATATATATATATATATATAATATTCTTTTAATTAAAAAAATTTTCTATCCTCCAACTTATTCTACATTATCTCAATGAAGAAAGGAAAGTTAAAGGTGCAATAAGAGACAAGAAAGAATACACTTGTATTATTTGTCCAGACTGGTTCTTTGAAGCTTTGCAAATTAGCTTGAGCTCTCTTTTTCTTTCTCCACAAAATTGAAAACACACACCAAAGCAATAAAAGAGTAATAAGAATTTACTAAAAAAAAAAGAAAAAGATCAAAACTAAAAAGAATAGAAACAACCTATCTAATAGTTTTGATTTATAGTCTTCAGCTTGACTTTCTTAAAGCTTTAATCTGGATTAATTTGGTGCCACATCAATAGGTATACTTTTATATTTGGTCGAATGCTCTTTCATTTGGATACTACTAGCTTTACTAGTCTCAAACCTATTTTCTACAGAATTCTCATATACTAATTTGTCAATAACATCAATTCAGAAATAAGTTTGATTATCATCAGGATGTTTAGTATCTTTAAAAATATTAAAAGTCACTTGTTCATCTTGGACTCTAAGAATTAATTTTTCTTATTGAACATCTATTAAGGCTCCTCTAGTAGCTAAAAAGGATCTCCCTAAGATAAGGGGTACATTAATATCTTCTTTCATATCAAGAACAATAAAATCAATAGGAAAATAAACTTGTTTATCTTTACCAAGACATCCTCCACTATACCTCTTGGATATTTAATGGAACTGTCAGCTAGCTGAAGAGTGATAATGGTAGTCTTCGATTCTCCTAAACCCAATTTTCTGAAAATAGAGAAAGGCATGAGATTAATACTTGCTCCTAAATCATATAAAACTTTATCAAAACTACAATCACCAATAATGCAAGGGATAGTAAAACTCCTTGAATCTTTTAGCTTCTATGGTAATTTATTTTGAAGTATTGCTGAGCACTCTTCACTCAAATTTATTCTCTCATGCTCCTTCAGCTTCTTCTTATTTGTCAGAATTTTTTTGAGAAACTTGGCATACCTGGGCATCTGAGAGATAACATCTATAAAAAATATATTAATATATAAATTCCTTAAAATTTTGAAAAAGTTAAAAGATTTCTTATTTGGATGTTGTATTTATCTCTCTGGGAACGGTAGTGGTGGCTAGTAAGGCTTCACATTTGAATCAACAAATTTTATTCCTGGGGACCATCCATCTGCTGGTTGTTTCGATGACTGACAAATTTTAATTGATTATTTTATAGTTTTCTCTTCATTCTTTTCATCTTGATGTGGCTCCTCCAGCTCTTTACCGCTTCTTAGGATGATGACATTGACTTGCTCCCTTGGATTGGTCTCCATGTTGCTCGACAAGGATCCCTGTGGTCTTTTGAAGATTATCTTGGCCATTTGACATACTTGCATCTTCAAGATTTGAATTGCTGCTACTTGGTCTTGCCTGAGCTTGGTTTCTAGATTTCTTATGGCTGCTTTTTGACTTTGCATAAATTTTGTCTCCATATTCTTCATAGCTATTTCTTGATTCTACATAAATTTAATGAGCAACTCCTCCGTATTGGACTTCTTTTCAGGTGCTTGGAATCCCGAGGGTGGTTGCTGTGCTATATTTTGATTGCTCCATGAAAAGTTCGGATGCTGCCTCCACCCTTAGTTGTAAGTGTTAGAGTAGGAATTGTTTTGCTGAGGCCTAAAAAAATTACCAAGATAGTTAGCGGTATCAAAGGCTTTAGCAAAAAGATTACCTATTTGGTAGTCGCTTGTATCATGTCCTCCTCCACACAGGTCACAAGTGATGCTCTGGATGTTCATAGCTGTTCCCTTCATATTATTGACTTTGGCTCTAAGGGCTGTAATTTTAGCTAATAAAGTTGGAACGCAATCCACTCCCTGCACAACTACTGGCCTTCTCAGCATCATGCATTCTATTTGCCACTGATAGCTATTTAATGCCATCTCATCGATTAGATCAAAGGCTTCTTCCTCCATTTTTCGATTAGTGGTTGTCGCCTAGCAAGACAACCCAAGAGGAGGGGGTGAATTGGATTTTTCAAAACTTAAAGCTAGTTGGGTGATATTTTTAAAAATAAGTGATGTGATAGTATATGCTTTAGTTCTAAATATGCAGAAATATAGAAATATAAATGAAATGAAGTAAACAAGGCAATCACAAACACTAAAAAATTTATTATGGTTTGGTGCCCCTTGCACCTACGTCCACTCCCTAAGGCCCACCTAAAAATTTTACTATAATCTCTTCGAGATTATAGCCGGATAAGTTTTCAAGGCTCACTATCCAAAACCTAATTGGTTTTTACACTAGCTCACCAACCACGACCAAATTCTGAGCCAATCCTTGGCTTATAATCCAATTTTTAGGCTTGGATAAGCCTTCCCCTTAGTTTTAAAATCCTATTGAAACTAAGTTACAAGAAAGAAAAAAGTTGAATAACAAAAATGAACAAAAAGCTCTTTTGATGAGCAAATAAGTTGATGAAGCTTTTTGGAATCTTCTTTGTTGAAGGCTTTTGAGCTTTTGAGCTTGTCTTCTTATTGAATGGAATCTCTTGTTTTGATTTTTCTTCAAGATGTGAGTTGAATGCTCTCTATTCAATGCTTTTTGGACTCTTTTCTTTTACTTTTTATTTCTCTCAATGAATGAATAGTCATGTCTCTTCCTCTAGGTGTTTTGTAGGTGATTTTCCATGTTTGGTAGGCTGGAGAATCTTATTTGACCGTTGGAGAAGCAAAAATGATCGTTTGAACCCAATCTGCATAATTCTGGACAATCTGCAGAAACTAGCCATGGAGCTCGAGTCGAATCTCGAGTCAACTCGAGCCTCAACTTAAGATCCTTTACTCTTCTCATTTCTCTGCTCAAGATTTTTTACTCTGCTCAATCCTCAGCTCATGGACCTCGAGTCGACTTGAGCCTCCACTCAAGACTGTGCCAAACTTTGCTTCAAAATTATCATCTTTTGTATTTCTCCTAAGACTTCGACTCGAGAATCTCGAGTCGACTCGAGCCACTGCTCAAGACCTTGCTCCAAAATCACCATTCTCTGAATTTTCACTAAGACTTCGACTTGAGAACCTCGAGTCGACTCGAGCCTCCACTCAAGACTATTCCTTCTGAAACTTCTGTGCGCCACTCTGTGTATCAGCTCGAGCTGAATAACGAGTTGAACCTCAAGTTGACTCATGGGCTTTTTATGCTAAAAAATTTTAGTTCATCCAAAAGTTTTTCTCTTGAATTTTGATTTTGAGATATCTTTTTCAAGTCTTGTTTCAGGTGTGATTTATGCTCCAAATGCCTCCAACTCTTCTCTATCAATTTTCAAATGCACTTATATGGATGTTTTATTTGATACTCTAAAATACATCCTGAAACATGATCTTATCAACTTCATTAGTTCAAATATATACTCAAATATTTTGTTACTCATCAAAATCAATCCTTGGGGTCAATAATCTTCCCCTTTTTGATGATAACAAAACTTTGAGTATATGTGCAAGAAATGTGCAATATTAAATAGACTAAAGATTTAATTCTTTTTGTATTTCCATATTTGGCTCCCCCTCAATTTATGCTTGCATTTTTAATATGTCTTTTCAATTCAAGGTTAAGTTTTTTGCTCGTACTTATTAGAATGATAAATTACCAGCATATATCTGTGTGCCAAGCATTAGTATTAAACAATTATTTATAGAGTATGTATCATGGCACAAACTCCAAACTTATAATGCACATCATATATGCTGAAAATTTCAATCCTTAACATATCCATATGTGTGTGCCAAGCATTAGTATTAAACAATCATATATACTGAAAATTTCAATCCTTAACATATTCATGCTTAACACATTTAAGCTGGAAATTTTTAATTTAACATATTCAAAGTCAATGAATTCATGCTCATATACATATTACTCTCCCTTTTTGTCATCAATCAAAAATATAAAGTTAAGGCAAATGTTCAGAATGAGTGTAAGAGTAAGTGATCATGAGTTTCATTGCTTTAACAAAATGAGTGTGTTAAGCCACCAAAATACCTTATGATACAATGAAACATCAAGTTCAAAGCAAGACTAGGTTAAGCAAGTTTACATCTATAAGTGCCAAGTACTTAGAGTCAAATACAACCATATACTCCTAATACATAGATCTAAGTACAAGAAGTGGACAGACATTAGAACCTATGAGGCTACTCATCATCAGATGGAATCTTTAATGTCTGGGATGAGGCTCGTGAGGTAGAAGGTCTGGCTCTCCTACTCCTAGTCCTAGCAAAAGATCCGGCTACCTACAAGAGAGGAGGCCCTCCATGAGTGTAAACTCTGAGTGGTGGTCTGCTCTCACTCATGGATACCTAGGTGGTCTGACCAGGTGACATAGGTGGAGAAGGTGGATGTCATGGCATGACTGCCCTAATTGCGGCATCTACTGCTGCTACCACTGGTATCGCACTTGGAGTGTCTCTCCTTTTCGATCAAACTGCCCATGGCTCCAAGTACTGAAATGATGCCCTGTTACTATGCCTAACCCAAGCTACTGATCGCTGCCATCATCTCAGTGCCTCCAGACTCAATGCTCCCCCTGAGCCGAGCAATCTCCTCAATGATGTTAGAGTGATCAGTGGATGTGTCATGTGTGTGCTCCCTCTGCTCCAGAGTAGAAAGCCTCTAAAAGATAGACCACATCTCTGTCTATATAGTCTCTACTCTCTCAGATAGTCCTGAATCTCTCTACTAACTCTGATAGATATCATGTCTGCCAGTCTCTCCATAGATGTAGAGTCAGCAGATGGTGTCTGAGGGAACCTCCCCATGGGTGGAGCTCGAGGTGTCATAGGTGTAGCGGGGTCAGTGTCAGGTGCATCTTGGGCTACCACTGGAGTAGAGGGCTCTCCTGCCTCTACAACTCTGGGTGCTCTCCTCTCTTGAGCAGAAATGTTCTTGACCCATCTTTCATCCTCTACGTGATACTGCATTCTGGTCAAGGCTTTCATGTCATATACATCATAGTGAGACTGTTTCTTACTTACTTCATTTTCTAGTGACACTCCAGCAGTCTCAAATATCCTGGTTAGGGCCATGCCATAGGATAAACATACTTTGTTTCTAGATGTTGCCTCTCTCATTTGATGCATCATAATGCTAGGTGGATTTATCTAAGTTCCCTGAACCATCAAATACATCATGCACAACTCTCTTTCAAACACAAAGTCATATCTACCTAATTTTGGAATAAAAATTTCACTGATGATATGATGAAGAACTCTTATTTTCATTGATAGTGTGAGTGCCAGTACATCTTCTATAATATCATCCCTACCTACAATCAGTCTCAAACCCCTCTTTTTGTCAGATAATTTATTGGGAACAAAACCTTCTTTTGTGATACCAAAAATCTAAGCCAAACTCTCCTCAGTCACTTCAATTTGTATACCTTTAACTGTACTTATAATTTCAGAAAATCACCTTTTAAGATTTTCATAGAACTCTCTAACCAACTTAGGATACATGGGAATATCTATTGTACAAAAATTTCTCCTTCCCATCCTAACAATCCAAGTCTCAATAGAAAAATTATAACTTTCAAAGAAATCAAAATCAATTCTCTTCCCCATTGCAATGGCTCTAGTGACCATCCTACCGACTGGTGAAGGTGGTGGAGGAGGTGAGTTCGGTATACTTTGATCCTATTGAGGTTCTTCCTGAATGGGTTCTTCCTGAGTGGGTTCTTCCTGAAAGGGTTCTTCGAAGGGTTGAGAAACCTCAGATGGTTGGGATGTCGCTCATTCCATTCAGGCTTTTCTTCTCCTCTCCCATTCTTCGACTCCTCGAGTATTACAAACTTTCCGCACTCCATGCCTTTCTTCAACCATTTTACCCAAATCCGGTTCCTAAATTTATGAATTGAAGGAAAGAGGTAGTAGGAAAGCAAGCAGACACTGTTAGATTGAGTTTGAGGGGACGAAAGGCCCTCTACTCATTGAGATGAAGAATCTCTAGTGCATCGCGAATAGTCATGGATCCATTTTAATCGCCTGTGGCCTGGACACTCGAGTCGACTCATGGTTTTGAACTAGTTTGCCCGAGTCAACTCGAGCAATAGTTTTGAAACTTCTAGAGTTTTAAAGGATATTTGATATTTAGATAATGTTTAGTTATTTTTTAAATATTGATCATTAATTTTGTACATAAGATTTTAATTCTTTTGTGTTTAATTTGATTTACTTAGAGATTTGGAGAATGACATTTAATCAAGTTGGTAGCATAGTCCTAAGTCTCTTCTAATAATACTAAATTTTTCTTCACTCACGGGTTTTGTGAATATGTCGGCTAATTATTTATCAATACTAACAAATTCAAGCACCACATCATTATTTTGTACATAATCTCAATGTGTTTGGATCTTAAGTGTTAAATTGGATTCTTGGTTAAATTGATTGCACTTGTGTTGTCACATCTTATGGGTATCTTATTAAGTTTAAATCCAAAATCTTCTAATTATTGTTTAATCCAAAGAATTTGTGCACAATAACTCTCAGTAGCTATATATTCGACCTCGGTCATTAAGAGTGCTACTGAGTTTTGTTTCTTACTAAACCAAGAAATTAAATTTACTCTAATGAATTGACATGTGCCACTAGTGCTTTTCCTACAAGTTTGCATCCAATAAAATCAACATCAGAGTAACCAATTAATTCAAATTGAGAAGCTCTATCATACCATAAGCCAACATTAAGTATTCCAAATAAGTATCTAAAGATTCTTTTGACGGCAAGCAAATGTGATTCTCTAGGCTCTGATTGATGCCTAGCACACATGCAAACACTGAATACTATATCTGGTCTACTTGTAGTAAGATAAAGAAGTGAGTCTATCATACCTCTATATAATTTTAAGTCTACTTTCTTATATTTCTCATCTTTGTCAAGTTTGCAAGATGTACTCATTGGTGTGCAAATTTATCTTAAACTCTCCATCCCAAACTTCTTGAGTATTTTCTTTATATATTTTATTTGGTTGATGGAGATCCCCTCTTCATTTTGCTTGATTTGAAGTTCGAGAAAGAAGTTTAACTCTTCCATCATGCTCATCTCGAACTCATCTTGCATTAGCTTAGCAAATTCTTGACAAAGAATTTCATTAATGGCACAAAAAATAATATCATCCACATAGATTTGTACAACTAATAGATTCTTATCTTTTCTTTTTAAGAATAAGGTTTTATCAATATTTCCTCTAGTGAATTTATTATCTAGTAAGAATTTACCTAATCTTTCATATCAAGCACATGGGGCTTGTTTTAGATCATACAGGACTTTATGTAATTTGAATACATGATTTGGAAGTTCATGATTTTCAAATCTAGGTGGTTGTTCAATATATACTTCTTTTGCTATATAACCATTAAGAAATATACTTTTTACATCCATTTGGTATAATTTGAAGTTCATGAAACATGCAAAAGCAAGCAATAGTCTAATGGCCTCTAATCTAGCTATAGGGGCAAAGGTCTCATCAAAATCAATGCCTTCTTCCTGATTATATCCTTTTGCTACTAATCTAGCCTTATTTCTTATAATGGTTCTATTTTCATCTAATTTATTTCTATATACCAATTTAGTTCTAATTATTGGATGGTCATTTGGTCTATCGACTAGGATCCATACTTTATTTTTTTTAAATTAATTTAATTCTTCTTGCATGACATCTATCCAATATGGATCATTTTCAGCTTCTTCTATTGATTTAGGTTCAATTTATGAAACAAAAGCTATATAATTATTTACATTTCTAAGATAATATCGTATTCTTATCCCTTATGATGGATCACCGATTATAAGATCTTTAGGATGTCCATGTGCATACCTCCATTCTTTTGGCAACTCCTCTCTTGGATTGTGAGAGAACTCTTCATTCTTCTTTTCTTCATTATTTTGAGGTGGAGCATCCTTAAGTGTTAGATTGTTCATCTTGTCACAAAGATTTTCTGCATCCTCATCTAAAGCATCTTCTTTTCTAACAGATTTATCATTACATTCATCAAAGATAACATGAATTGATTCTTCAACAATGAGAGTTCTCTTATTGAAGACTCTATATGCCTTGCTTGATGAGGAGTATCCTAAGAAGATACCCTCATCGGACTTGGCATCAAATTTTTTAGATTATCTTTTTCATTATTAAGTATGAAGCATTTGCAACCAAACACATGAAAATAATTGATATTTGGTTTTCTATCTTTCCAAAGTTCATATGGGATTTTCTTTAAAATAGGTCTTATTAGAATATAGTTTAATGTTTAACATGTAGTATTTATTACTTCAGCCCAAAAATATCTTGGTAAATTACTTTCACACAACATAATTCACACCATCTCTTCTAGTGTTCGATTTTTTTTTCTACTACTCTATTTTGTTATGGGATTCTAGGTGCTGAAAAATTATGATTAATTTTTTTTTTCATTACAAAATTTTTCAAAGTGCTAATTTTCGAATTCTGTATCATGATCATTACATATGCAAACTATTGATGTGTTCTTTTCATTCAAAATCTTTCAATAAAATTTAGAAAATGCATTGAAGGCTTCATCTTTTTGTAATAAAAATATTATCCAAGTGAATCTTGAAAAATCATCTACAATTACAAGACCGTATTTTTTACCTCCTAGACTAGTGGTCCTTGTGGGTCCAAACAAATCCATGTGTAGTAATTCTAAAGGTCTAGAGGTTGAAATCATGCCTTTTGGTTTGAAGGAATTTCTAGTTTGCTTTCCAAATTGACATGCATCATATATTCGATTCTTTTCAAAATTTAGTTTTGATAATCCTCTTACAAGATCTTTCTTAATTAATTTTGAGAGTAAGTCCATACTAGCATGACCTAATCTATGAGGCTACAATCAACTAGTTTCATTGACCTTAGCATCCATTGCCACTAGACATTGACCATTCTTCATGTGTAGATCATCAAGATCTACCATGTAGACATTGTTATGTCTATGTCCTATGAACATGAAACCATTATGATTTGGATTAGAAATAATACATAACAGAGATTCAAAAGTTAATTTAAATTTTCTTATCACAAAATTGACTAATGCTAAGCAAATTATGTTTCAACTCATCAACTAGCAATACATTTTGAATACAAGTAGAAGGAGTGATACGAATGTTATCGATGCCAATGATACATCCCTTTCCATTGTCACCAAATGTAACTACTCCTCCTTCTTTAGGCTCAAAAGTGATAAATTGAGATTTATCACCCGTCATGTGCCTTGAATATCCACTCTCAAGATACCAAAGCCCTTTCTTATCTAGGACTGCAAGATAATCCTACACAAGGAAATCAAGTCGAGTTTTTAGGTACCCAAGTCATCTTGGATCCTTTGGAGTTAGTGCTCATGGTTCCCTTTGAAACCCAAACCATTTTAACTATTTTTCTATTTAATTTTCTAAAATCACATGCATAAGACTTATAACCAATTTTGCTACAACAAAAACATGAGATATTTGAGGTAGAGTTTGATGAGGCTTTAACAAATAGATTTTTGAATAATTTTTATTTCTTATGAGGTTTAAATCCTAATCCAACCTTGTTAAAAATAGCTCTTTGCTCATTTAGTAGCATATTTAATTTTTTGCAACTATAGGTAAATCTTTCTACAAATGGTTTGATTTTTGCTAGTTCATCATTCAATTTCTGATTTTCATTAGTAAGCAAATTCAATTTTTCTAAAAATATTTTCTTTTCATGAGTAAGTTCTGAATTTAACTTTCTCAAGTCTTTATTTTTTAAAGTTACTTTCCTATATTCAGCCATAAGTTCAGAAAAAGTCTCTTATAACTCATCAAAAGTGAAATCAAAGAAGTTTTTAGCATTTACCTCCTCATGATGTGCCATCATGCAAAGGTTGGCTTCTTCTTGTGATTCTTTCTTGGAGCTAGAGTCCTCACTATTACTCCAAGTGGCCATCATCATCTTTTTCTTAAGCTTTTTGGATGATTTCTTGAGAAGAGGGCAGTCCATCCTAAAGTGGCCAGGTTTCTTGCACTCGAAACAAATTGGTAGCTCCTTCTCTTTCTCCTTACTTGGTTCACCTTTGAAGGTCTTCTTCTTGAATCCTTGCTTCTTCTTTCTCATAAACCTCTTAAACTTTCTTGCAATCATGGCCAAGTCTTCTTCTTCCTCCTCTTCATCAGATTTCTCACTCTTATCATTCTTGGGAGTGGTTGTCTTAAGAGCTATGATCTTTTTCTTCTTGGTTTCCTCCTCCATGTTTTGCCTCATATTCAATTCATAAGTCATTAAGGACCCAAGAAGCTTTTCCAATGGTAGCTTATTGAGATTTTTAGCTTCTTGGATGGTGGTGACCTTTGCTTCCCAAGCTTTTGAAAGTGTCCTAAGAATTTTATGAACAAGTTCACTGTTAGTGTATGATTTACCCAAGCTTTTTAAACCATTGATAATATTGATCAATCTAGTAAATATTTCAGAAATAAACTTATTTAACTCTATTTTAAATAATTTATATTGATGGACAAGCATATTTATTTTAGACTCCTTTACTTGATTGGTACCCTCATGGATAATCGCTAACCTATCCCAAATCTTCTTGGCCAAAGCACAAGTAGAAATTTTATTAAATTCATTAGGATCTAATGCATAATATAGGACATTCATAGCTTTAGCATTTAATTCTATAATTTTCATATCATGCTCATCAATCCTCTTCCAATACCTTCTTCCGATTTGGGAACATCATCTATCCTCTATTTTGATTGTAAAAGTGTGGGTGGCCTTTGATTATCACTCTCCAAATTGATAATCAAGTGCTTGAATGTAAATATGCATGTGTTGCTTCAATAAGTATATTTTGTTTCATGAATAAGGGTGGGTGGTTGTCAATTGCCCTTCGGCAAAGAGATGCACTCATATGGATTGCCATTCTGATCTTAACTCCTGTTGCTTAAATTCAAATGAAGTGAGATACTTCAAGCTCTGAACCACTTGTTATCAACAGGCATCCAAGAGAGGGGGTTGATTGAGGTTTTCAAAATTAAAGCCTAGTTGGATGTGTTTTTAAAAACAATGATTGTGTGATGGTGTATGCTTTATTCTAAATATGTAAAAATACAAAAATTTTAAATGGATGAAGATAAACAAGACAAATTCACAACAGACTAGAGAATTTATAGCGTTCAGTGCCCCTTGCACCTACAGCTCCAATTTCTAAGGCCTACCTGAAATTTTAACTATGACTCTTCAAGATTACAGCCAGATAGTTTTCCCAAGGCTTACTATCCAAAATCTAGTTGATTATTTACATCGACTCACCAACACAACCAAATCTTAGCTTAATCTTTGCTTACAATCCAATTTTCAGGCTTGGATAAGCTTCTCCTTACTCAAATTCCTATTGCAAGCTAAGTTCAAGGAAGAGAAAAGTAACAACAACAATAACAAAAAGCTCCT
>QRFJ01000398.1:281820-520596 GCA_006176705.1 Cocos nucifera | reverse complement strand
GCTCAACCAAGCTGGCACGCTAAGCCAAGCCGCTGAAGCCGACTAAGCTGTAGAAGCCACTTGTTAGTCCACAAAATTAGGCATGGACCACCAGCTCAGTAGACGGCAGTGAGTCATAGGCTGCCACGTGGTGAACCAAGATTCTTAAAGGGTTTACAGAAAATCTATCGCGGCTCATGGGATATTTTTGTCATTTCAAGTGGCAAAGACAGGCGCTGATTCATTACGGCTTATGGTGCACTCGGTCTATGTGGTCCACATGAACAGTAATTGTTTGATCGGATGGCTACGATGGTTTGCAATCCAGATCCGATGGCTGATGTTTTTTCTTCTTTGATTCAAATTTAATCAGCTTCCAAACTTCAATCGGACGATCGCACGCAATCCAAGTAATGATGGGATGGTCAACGAAGCTCCCGACGGTGATTAAGCTCCTTACGTGTGATCCAATGATCGAAACATCATCATCAGGCATGATCCAATGGCCTATGTTTAATCCGACTGGGAAAAAGATTTAAAAATGATTTTTTATGCGATTTGATGATCGAAAATCATCCATCAAGCTCCATCCAATGGACAGAACTTAATCTAACCTGATCTAGGCTATTATGCATCTATTTTTGGTATTTTTTGGACCATTTGATCCTATTTGACGGTCAGATTTCATCCAGAGCAGCAGAATTCATCCAGGACTCCTTTTAATCCAAATTTCACTTGGATTTCTTCATATTTTGATGATTAAAATGACCCTTAGTCCCATATTGCCTGCAGAAAAATCCTCCAGCCCTCCAATACCTATAAATAAGACTCCAGGCATCCAAAATTAATTATCTTCGATCATGGAAAGAAGTTTGGTGAAGATTAGAGCCATGCTTGGGTTAGAGGCTACTTTAATATAATGGGTGCTGTGAAGAAGAGCTGGCTTCTACACCATCTTAACGCCAACATCAATCCAAGATCAAAGATCAGCTATTTTTATTTTTTTAAATTTTATATATTTAAATATGAACTTTTAATTATTATAAATTTTATTTTTATGCACTTTAAATTTAGCCTTGTATTTTAATTATAATTTAATTTTTATATTTTAATTATTACTCTTTATTTTATTATAAGTAGATGTTAAGATCTAACTAGTAGATCTTAGTACCAAGTTTATTATTCTGCACTATTTAATTTTTGCTTTTTATTTATAATTCTATTTTTCAACTTCAATTTTTTTTTCTTTTATTTTATAAAAATCAAAAATTTTAAAAACTAAAATACTGCTTTCTTTATGGATTCGATCCGACTCACTGCTTCCTACCTATTTTTAATTATTTTAAGAAGTCAGATTAAATTGATAAATACGGTATCTTAACGACAATATCGTACTCTTATCAGCCGGCACCTAGGACTTAAAGTTGGAACCAGAGAGAGAAGAGTAGAGAATTTTAGAAAAAAAAGCTCAATTATATTTCACTCTATTATAAAGATACAATACTTGGATTTATATATCTTAGAATTTTTGCTATACCACATGAAGTCTAATAAATCCAAACCCCAGCTGAAAACTTTTTCTAAGCTAATCCAATACATAAAAGCACTCACCGAGCCCATGTATATATGTCTCACATGCTCTCATCTCTTAGATCTGAACCTGACCCATACATGAGTTAGCCTCAAAATCTTATTGGTCCAGGCCTTAAGATCCTAGGATAAAAGTCTATCTTAGATCCAAATAGAAAATCTTGTATGACTGCATCTCGTCTGAACCCTATCTTCTGTTTGTCTGAAATAGCTGGCTCGACTACATACCGAGTTGGCTCGGTCTTAGCCTGAGCTAGCTCGACTGCGTATCCTAGCCGGCTCGTCTATGTGTCAGCCCCTATCTTGGCTAATTCTTCTTCTAGCTTTGGTTCTTTGCTCCATCTTGTGTTTTAGATCTTCGAAGCACCTACTAAGCCCCCCTCAAGATCCTCATAGCTAAACCTCGAGCCCCATACAAGACTACACGCCACCTTCACCTAGGACAACTTCTGTCCTAGTCTTAGGACTCACATCCATCTTAGTCTCCCGGAGCCAACACCCTGGCTTCTCCTATGGCCTTCCAAGCCTTGGAAGCACCACATGAAATCTTACAATCTCTATCTTGGTGTGCCCAAGCCTTGGCATACCTAGCAATATTTTTCTGCATGAACTTGCTATTGATGCATGTCTTGACAGCTACTTTGTACATCTTGCCACCGCCATTCTTCTTTAGCTGTTGAGCTCCCATTGAGGCCTTTGGGATGACCACCTTCACCGTTGAAGATCTTGACTTGCTTCTATGTACCACCCTTGGAGTTGTAAGCATCCTTCTGCTTGACAGCCGTATCAACTATCCTGGACTTTCCTGAAGAATTTACAGCAATCCTATGCTGGTTCCTACTGCATACCTTGACATGATCTTCTTAAAATTTTACCTATCCTTCTGCACGTGCTGCTCCATCTAAAACTGTGCATCTCCAGTGTTGGTGCTAGGATATTGATCCTCCTGCACTCCTCCACTCTGAACTCGTGTCACATCTCTCTCCATCTATGAAGCCATCTTTTGGTGCTCCATTTGAAACCAAAGTCTCTCTGATGCTACATAAGTCAATTTTATAATCGAGTCCTCTGAGGACAACCACTCAACGCTGCATTGCTGAGCCTGCCACTGTACCTCAAACATCGTTGCTATCCTTTCGATTCTCTACACTCTATAGATCTATTCGAAACCATCTCAGATATATCGCACCCTATGGGCTCCTTCGAGACCACCAAGAGCTCATCCGACTCTTTACTTGCAGTGACTGAATCGATAGAATCTGAGTTTTCTTCTTTCTTGCACTTCTTCCAAAGCAGACATTTTCGCTTAAAGTATCCTATTTCACTACACTTGAAGCATCTCTTGGATCCCTTGCTGTCCCTTCGTCGACCCTTCTTCTTTCCTTACCTAGGCCTCTCTGAAACTATGAGACCCTCTTGGAAGATCTTCCTCTTCGTCATCTATTCCTACTGCTCATTGGATCTTAGCACTGATACGATCTCCTCATATACCAGTGTCTTCTTTTCATACAGTAGTATGGTTACCAATGGATCGAAGCTCTCGGATAGCGAACATAGCAGTAATAAATTTTTATCCTCCTCTTCAAGATCCATCCTAATATTGAGCAAATCCATGCTCATCCGATCGAACTGCTGAATATGCCTGGCAACATCCTCGCCCTCTTACATCTGAAGGCTATACAGTTGCTTTTTCAGCATTAACTTATTGCACATATTTTTTTTCCATGTACAACTAATGTAATCTCGATTATAAACACTTGGATGTCTTCTTCTCCAACATGCCATATAGCACCTCATTTGCCAGACAAGCTCTAATCATGGCATATGCCCTTTTCTTCAAGAACATCCACTCCTTGTTTGTCATCTCCTCCAGTCTATCTTTCAAAATCGAATCCAATCTCATCTAAACTAGTAGATTCTCCATCCTAACCTTTCATATTGTGAAACTTTTCTTTTCATTAAATTTTTCAAATCCTACCTTCAACCCACTATTCTTCATGATCATACGAATCAAAAATAGCAAATAGATGGATCTGAAAAAATATCTTGACTAGAAATAGTGGATAGCAGTCCTGTGATCTCTTTCTTCCTCATGAAGCTTAAAGAAATTCTTTAGATCTGAATCTCACTATTGATCTCTACTGAAATCTGATCTTCTTCCTCTTCCATGCTTAACCAAGCTTTGATACCACTTGTTGAATCCTGGTACCTCTCTGATATCAATTATTTGAGAGAAGAAGAACAAAGTAGATAACCGACACCTAGGGCTTAAAGTTAGAATCAGAGAGAGAAGAGTAAAGAGTTTTAAGAAGAAAAGCTCAATTATATTCTACTCTATTGTAAAGATACAATATTTAGGTTTATATATCCTAGAATTTTTGCTATACTATATGAATCCTAATAAATTTAAATCTCAACTAAAAAACTCTCCTAGGCTAACCCAATATATGAAAACACTCACCGAGCCCATGTATATATATCTCACATGCTCTCATCTCCTGGATTCGAACCCGACCCATACATGAGTTAGCCTTCTTAAGATCTTATTGATCCAGGCCTTAAGACCCTAGGATAAAAGTCTATCCTAGATCCAAATAGAAAATCTCGTATGTTCTGTACACCACTATCGAGCCAACTCTATTAGGAGCTGAGCTGGCTTGACTGCATCTCGTTCAAATCTTATCTTCTATCTTCCTAAGACAATCAGCTCGACTGCATCTCGAGTCGACTCAATTTCAGCCTGAGCTGGCTCGACTACGTATCTGAGCCAGCTCGCTTGTGTGTCAGCCCCTGCCTTGGCTGATTCTTCTTCTAGCTTTGGTTCTTTGCTCCACCTTATGTTCTAGATCTCTGGAGCACCTACCATGCCCCTCTTAAGATTCTCATACCTAAACCTCGAGTTTCATGCAGGACTACATGCTACCTTCACCTAGGATAACTCCGATCCTAGTCCTAGGACTCACACCCATCCTAGTCTTTTGGAGCCAATACCTTAGCTCCTCCTGTAGCCTTCCAAGGCTTAGGAGTACCACATCAAATCCTATAATATTTAATATCTCATCTAAACATAAGTTTTTGTAAGAATAGAATTTATTACTATTTATTTTATTTGAATGAACCAAACAAATAGTACATTAGAACTGTTTTGGTCTTAAAAAGAAAAACTTTCTTTGGATAATTTTTATTGATTAAAAAAAAACTTTTTTGGCATTTTAAAGATACATGTAAGGTTATAAACAATCGAACATGCATGCGCCAAGATTTGCTTGAGCTTGAGTTCAAAATTATATTGGGCCAACTTGAACTTGGTTAGAACTCAAGTCAAGCTAGGAACTTCCTATTCTAGCTTGGCTCATTAGGCTCGAGCTAAGACACTATGAATTGGGAGAGGAGAAAAGAATGAATAAAGAGAAAAGAATAGGAGAGAGATTCATTACTACAGCAAAGGAGAGCAAAGCAGACATATGGCAATATTGGACAACAAGGGAGTTATGGTTCGGTGGTGAAAAATAGTCTAAAGAATCATAGTGGTGGCAATAGGAGAACAAACAAAGGGATGACATGGAGTATGGCCCCAACAATTGGGTAGTGATGGAGTATCACATTGGCAAAGAGGGGATGATTATAGGTGGCATAGGCAAAAGGACATCACAATTATTGGGACATAATATGAGAGGAGATTTGGTGGAGATCTTGGGGAGGGGGAAAGGAAGGTGGAAGAGAGTGTCGATGAAGAGAGGAAGATCTAGAAGGGAGGTGGAGCGGGGTAGGGAATAGAGGGCTTTAGTGTTTCCCATTCATATATATATATGTATTATAATCCAAGAGCAAGATAATGAGTAGTTGATTAAGTTATTGGAATAAAATGTAAAAATCAAAAATTTATAACATCTATTAATCAATGATAAATATAAATATTATATTATATGATATTTTTGTATAAAAAATTGAGTTAATTTTGAGTTGTGTCCAAGCTAGTTGTTAGCATAATTTTAGAGATCACATAATAACTTATATTAGACTATAATATTTTTCTTTGTTTCTATGATCCTATATCAATCTGTATTATATTTTTTTAATTAGCATGATCTTATTATACTGATTTTAGGGATCACACAACAACTAGTATTAGCCAATAATAGTTTTTTTGTTAGCACCATTCTCTATTTGCCTATATTTTTTTTCCTTGTATGGAGTTTTTGTACTGGTATAAATAACCTGTGAGATATATTGAATGTGATGGAAACGAAATCTAAAGTCCTCTCTCTCTCTCTCTCTCTCTCTCTCTCTCTCCCACTTTCTATATTTTATTTTTTTTATAAATATTTTAATATGGTACCAAAGTCGCCGATCATACATCTAATCTGCCACTACCCTCTATTTCTTCTTTGTTGTGGTCATCGTTAGCATAGCTAGACCCTTATTACCAATCCATTGATCTTTATTTTTTTATGAACCAACACTTGAAGATCCTCTATTTTCTCTTGAATTTGTAGATCCTATGTTTCCTCATAAATCCTCTATTTTCTAGTCAATCAACACTCGAATATCTCATGTTACCTAATAGATCTACAGGTCCTTTATTTTTTAGTAGATTAATACTTAAAGATCTTTTATTTTTGGATGGATCTGTAGCTCCTCTCTACCACTGTTCTCCCCAACTTTAGATCTTTGATTGCATCATTGCTCATCCACTCTCTCTATTTCTAATTTTATTTGCTATCTCTAGCTCTTTCGTAATCTAGTTTGAGGTCTTCTCCTCCTCTTCCAGATGCCTCCATCTACAAGGATCATTGACCTTCAGCTATCTTCTCTCTAAGAATTGGTCCTCACTGTAACTACCATCTTCTATATCTTCTCACCGCCATATCATCTAGAGAAGCTACAATAAATAACACATCACTCAACCACATCAACGTAGATAAAATATGTCATCTAGCTACATCATTATTATTTAGTTGTGAAATCCTACCATGTCATTGTCTATCCAGTCGCAAAGCTTGTCACATCAACCATTTTGCCATATCACTTCAATGTGAGAGCCACATTAACCACTAATCAAACACAATAATCTACATATATAATCAAATATGTCAATCAGCCATATTAGTTTTTTTATATCATTAGACACGTCAATCAGCCATGTTAACGAGTATGTTAGTTTGTCAAGTCAATTAGATATATCAACAAGCACACTAATTTGTCATGTTAGTCAAGCAATAGCATCAGGTAGCTACGTCAGTATTGCTAAACTTATCGACCTACTACATTAGCTTTTTAATTTGCCACATCAGTTTTTGAGTTGTTATGTCAGCTCCTATTTTTCCATGTCAGATTTTATATTAACACATCAACTTACATGTTAGTCTACCATATCGAATTTTTATCTATTAAGTTAGCTCATGATCTGTAACATTAACTTCAGAGATGCTATAACTACTCTTGATCTGCTATACTAGATTCTATGCTGTCATATCAACCTAACACATCAGTCTATCATATTAATTCTGAGTTGATATATCAACTCTTGATCTGCTCCATCTACTCCTGAGCTATTATATGAGTTGTTGATATGGTATATCAATCTTTGTGATATTATGTCAGTTCTTAATCTATCATTTCATCCTTTAAGCTACCATATTAGCTCCAATCTATCTCCATGCTAGCTTTTGAGCTTCTATGTTAGCTTTTATTCTATCACATTTACTTCTAAGTTGCTAGTTTAGCTCCAAATCTGCCATATCAACTTATGGGTATATTTGTAATCTTATTTCTAAACTTAAGTTGGCACCTATGGTACCACCTTAAGTTTATAGCAGTTGTTGGTATAATTTCAAGAATCATGTAACAACCTATATCAGATTAGAATATTTTTTTTATTTCTGTGATCCCATATCAGCCTATATTATTTTTCTTTATTAGCATGATCTTGTTAGAGTAATTTTAGGGATCAAGTAGCAACTCGGATCAACCCATAATATATTTTTTTATTGTGTGATCCTATATAAACCTATATTGTGTTTTTTGTTTGGAGCTATACAGCAGTATATACTGAATATGATGGAACAAAAATATAAAGTCCTTTCTCTCTCTATCTCTCTCTCTCTCTCTTATTTTTCTCTTCTCTAAATATTTTAATACTAGCTTCGTTATTCTTGAGCTTAGGAAATAGCTTACTCCCTACTCATTATTAAATGAGCAAGGTGAAGCAAGCTAAATTTCAAGCCCAAAGCAAGCTCTCGATGATAACTTGTCCATTTGCTTGTCACCCTTAATAGAGCTAGATAGGATGCCATGGGTTGTGTAGGATGTCACATTTATTAACAAAAGATAAAATAAAAAGAAAAAGATCATTGAGGCTTAGTGTTGAAGTTTTTTATATTGTCTCTCTTCAAAATAATATCGTTTCATTTTTATCCGCTAAAAGTAGTTTAGTTTTGAAATTTTGACTAGATGTTTTCTTTTATGGTAGACACTTTGTTTCCTCTTCTTATCCCTTAGGAGGAAGTTTGAAATTTTGACTGACTGCATTTTTCGATGAAAAGTCACATTTCTCTACTTCTATATAATATAGTGCACTTCGACAATATCACAAAAAAGTCTTCACTTCATTCTTGCAATATATCCCTTCTTTCTTACAACCATTCTCTTTCTCTCTTACAAATTAGGGTGTAGGTATTGGTGTGTTATACTTTAGGTGCAGCCTAAAGTATAGGATGTGGGGGCTTTGTTTCTTGTAGAAAATATTTCCACAAAACTACCTGCACAGTGGAGAAATAATTATCTTTAAGAAAGTACCTTAAGTGGTATGCCTAGCCCAAAATTAATTTCTCATTTGTAGATCTTCCTTCAACTTGATCTATGTTTCTCCAGCAGTTTAAAGACAATTGGCTTCGATGATCAAAGTAATTCCTTTGCATGAAGTCAAAGTTTTGGGTCGATTAGATGGGCACAATTTTAAAAGATGGCTTCTTAAGGTTCATTTCTCCCTTACCAAGGAAAAGGTGGCATATGTGCTTCAAACACCATGTCGAGAAAGTTATTTGGAAGATGGTTTGTGCACACCATGCAACTCAAATGGTTGGAGGATGAGCACATCTATAGAGAATGATTTTGGGTGCAATGTCCAACAATCTTTTTGACATTTATTGGCACCATCAAAACATGGTAGAATTGTAGAATGCATTTCAAGCAACGTAGTTGACCAAAGATGTAGGACTCAATCATATTTGATTAATCGATATATCAAATTTAAGATGGTCGATGAGAAGCCTATTTTAGAGCAAGTTCAAGAAATGATTCATATGGCACAAGACATGCTGCAATTGCATAACCAATGACTGCAAATTTTCAAGTGTCTATCATCATTGGCTAGTCACCTCCATCTTGGAAAGAGTACCCAAAAGCATTGAAGCATAAGCATCATCTTCAAACCTTGGAAGAATTACTTTAATATTTGCAAATAGAAAAAGGTGCATGTGTTAGATATAAATTGGGGGAAATGCAAAAGCTCATCAATCTTTCCAAATTTTGTACTAATAATATGAATTTAGCTGATACATCTTATTCTAATAGTTCTAAGATGACTAACAAGGATAAGAAAAGGGCTCAATCAAAAAAGGTTCAATTTTTTAAGAGAGATAATAATCCCAAGCAAAGAAAATAAAAGAAGAAGGGCTCTTGTTTTGTTTGTGGAAAGATTAGTCATTTGACTGAAGAGTGCCAACATTGTAAAGGCCAACAAAATCCACATGAAAATAACAATGTGGAAGAAGATCAATTTATAGCAATGATTTTTCAATCCTTCATGGTTAATGTAAATGATAGATAGTCAGTTGATATATACTCAATCAATCAACATGTCATGTGACTCCTCATTGCTAGAGTATGTTCAAATCCTATAAAGCCATGGAAGATGATAATAAGCTTTACATGTGAAACTCAACAACAAGTTTGATCGTCGGCTATGGAGTAGTGGATCTTCAACTTTCATCAGGAAGGAGTCTCACTCTAAAAAATGTACTTCAATATATTCCTAGAATTCAAAAGAGCCTTATTTCTATAATCTTGTTAGGTCCTCATGGTTTTTGTGTTGTATTTGAATTCAATAAACAATCCTATCTAAAAATGGACAATTTATTAGAAAAATTTATGCAAAAGACAAAGATATATCTCTTGAGCACAATCAATAAAAATGATATCAATTCTTCTTATGTGTGTGATTTGCATGATATTGGGCATTATAGATCAGACAATGTTAATAAGAAGACATTAAAGCAAATGTTATTAATAGAATTGATACATAAAACTAATGCTATTACTTCTCATGTTAAATGTAAATATTGTGCACAAGCCAAATTAACTAAGAAATCATTTAAATCTATAATTAGATCTTCTAGTATTTTCGAGTTAGTATACAATGACATTTGTGATAATAAAAATATTTGATACTAGAGGAGGTAAAATATATTTTATAACCTTTGTTGATAATTTCTAAAGTTTTCTCATGCATATTTGATAAGAACTATAGAGATTTAAAATTTATAAGAACAAAGTGAAAAATTAGCTAGGAACAACTATTAAAATACCTAGAAGTGATAGAGGAGGTAAATATTTATCTATTGAATTTGTGAAATTCTATGAAGAGAATGAAATAATACATCAAATTAGTACTCTCTACACACCCCAACAAAATGGTATAGTAGAATGAAAAAATAGAATATTGCTAGAAATAGTTAGTGCTATGTTAATTAACTCTAAGGAGAGAAGCATTATTGACTGCTAATCATATTTACAATAAAATATTGTATCAAAGTTTTCATAAAACACCATATGAATTATCAAAGAATAGAGAACCTAATTTAAATTACTTTAGAGTATGGGGGTTTCTTGCATATGCTTTAGATCCTTCACAAAAGAGAAACAAGATTGGTTCTAAGGGTATGCAATCTATTTTCATTGGTTATGCTAAAAATACTAAAGCTCAAAGATTTTAAATCTTAAGACAAATACTATAATTGAATATGCTACTATAGAATTTTTTGAACATTTAGCAACCTAAGATTCTAAATCATTTATACGAAAAAAAAAACTAGATGAGGATATACATGAAAATATATGTAGTCATATTTAACAAGATAGAGTAAGAGAACAAAATCTGAATAACTTTAGTGAAACTAGAATGGATACTTGAACTTTAGAAGACCCAAAACTTAGAATAAGTAAAAAAGGAAAAAGATTGAAAAATATTTAGGTCTTGATATGTTTGAAGGAAAAAATGGATTTTCCTACCATAGGATGCATATGATCGGATCAGATTTGCAGCAAAATAATTTTTAAAAAATTTTTATGATTTGATCAGATCTGAGAGTTCTCAGATCTAATTAGATTAATCTAAAATTAAAAATAAAATAAAAATAAAAATAATGATAATAGTTATCACTTGATCGGATAAATCGTTTATCCGTTGTGATGATCTGACGATTGATCTGAGATTCTGATTGAGCCGTGCACATGCCCGACCTCTACTGGTATCTACTCGGATTAGATCTGAAAGTTTTCTTCTTTTGGATCTGATCTCTAAAGATCAGATCTGATGTCTTTTTGTAGAACCTTCAAAATAAACTCTGAAGGCTATGCGTTCATCTCACGAATACCGTCGTCTCTCGCTGATCTTCATGCCAATGGGACTTGATCTTTGCTCGCAGGTTTTGTCCAACTCTTGGGCATGGAGAAGAGGGAGAGGATCAGATGAAGAAGGCATGGAGATGAAGATTTTGGTAGGACTGTGCCATAGAGAAATTGCGATGCACAATAGCGTGCGCAGGATCCTATTTATAGACCTAGTCAAGAGTCCCTTTGCATATAACTTTGAACATGTCAAAGTTTAACATGCAGAAGGACTCCTCCATGATCTCCATGCCCACACCCCCTTTTTTTCAGATTTTTGTCACACAAAAATGAAGGAAAATGGCATGGAATAATTTGGGATAAGATTAAGTTGGTGCACAACTCTTATCTCCCAAGAGTTTGAACTATTCAAACTTTTGACCAATTCAAACTTGATTTGAATGGAACACCTCCATACATATCAATATGGGGTGCACGGTCAAAAGAGGAGTGCACCTCTTATTCCTTACATAAATCCTATATAGACGTGCATCCTTAGATAAATTCTAGGGAGCGCATGCAATATCTCTTCTTTCTTGTATACTGGGTCAACATTTGATCCTTGTCCTATTTCCATCTTATGGAATTAAGATATAATCTTTTCAAGTCCCATCTAATGGATTTATGTCAAGTCCTAATCAAGTTAGAACAATCCTTGATCAGATCAGGACTCGATCCAGTCAGATCAAGAAAAATTCATCTAGAAGTTTTGGGAGAGGCTTGTTCAAATTTTATCTCATGATTTTAGGATAAGCCCTAATATAGCAAAGACAACTCTTATCTTGTTCTCATCCTATGGGATTTAGAATAAGTCTTGATTAGGCCAGAACAAGGTCTAGTCAGATCAAGATAAATTCCTATAGAGTTCTTGGATTAGCCTTATCTAAAAAGTTTAAATAATTAGCAGGTCTTATCCTATTTCCATCCGATGGATTAGGACAAGCCTAGATCAGGTTAGGACAAGATTTTTTTGATCTAGACAAGTTTCAGTCAGGCTAGGTCAAACCTATACAAGGCTCTTGGATGAGCCAAATCTAATTTGGTTCAGTTGAGATGATCCAGAAAGACTACAGAAGGAGAATGTTAGGCTTAATCGTGTGCTAGCATGATTTTCTTGAACCTAATTGGATCTTATCCAAATTAATCAAATTGGGTTAGCTCAATAGATGACATCCAGATCTAAATTCTTATTTGTGTGACCCAGTTAGGTTCAGTTTTGTATGGTAATGGGACACGTCATGATCTCCATCATCGACATCATCGAAATACCTTTTGATGGACCAAAATTCTTCCAATTCACTCAATTAGAATCATCGATCATCAAAATAATTCTGATTGATCCTAAAATCTACTCATGATATCTAGCAGTATATGGTAGCAACCCATCAAAATTGAATAGCGAATCTCTCGGTGCAGCTACCAGTGTGATTGAATTCTTCTATTATGAGCTCCGATGGGATTAGGGTTAAGGTGAACTCATCAAACCAATACCCATCATATGACTGAATTATTTGATTTGAGTCCGATATGAAATCCTAATAGAAACTCCTTTCTATTATTTCACACTACCATGGCTATGAATTTTAGGACTCAATTTTATGATCATCATAGAACTACTACTCCTCTACCGAGGTTGATAGATCCCATCTTGGTGTGATCCAATTCCTACAATGAAGATGCTATAGCCAAAATACACCTTAGGATTTCAAATGGCTAGGAGATCGAGTTATGGTGTAGTCAAACTATAACACCATCAAGGTGAACTATCGATGCACCTTAGATCAAAGAATCAGACACACGCTGTAGCATTGAGCTAGTCATCGACGAGAAGGTAGACTTTCTTATGATTGCTCGAGGTGGTCACGCTCAGTACCCTTATTCTCTAACGAGTATCTATACTCTCGCTTCGGTATCTCCATATCATAGACTCAAGACTCATTTATCCTAAGAAAGCGATCATACACCGATCTTCCAGATCTATCACCATCTTTATGATGATCCTACGATCGAAAGTAATTTATGAGTTAATTATGATAACACATGCCTTAAATTCTCAACTCTTGAGAATATGTGTTATTATGCCTAGTAACTCAATGAATGTATCATAGATACTTTAATACATAATGTGATAGAATAAATAATTTTTTAATTAATTTTAAGTAGTTAAAATTATAAAAATACTCCTAAAAAGTATTTAACAAGTGTCAGTCAATCTGACTTTTAAAGCACACATCTAACAAACTCTCACTTGATCTAAAACCAATTGGCTACAAATCTAAGTTCAATCTTCTCAAGGTGGGCTTGGATCTTCTACGGGCCTAAAGGCTTCATCAGTGGATCAACCGCATGGTCTGTGGAGTTGACTTTCTTAACCTCGATGTATTCTTCTCGAGGTAATCATGGATTAGGTGAAACCATCTTCTTGGAACTCTTCCAACTTACAATACCACCAGTGCACAGGATCAAACTTTTAGATGTCGACTTTCAATCATCTTAATCAGACATAAGGTCTGAGTCTACATACCCCTAGACCTAGAGTTCGCCATGCTAGACCTCTTCAGCACCTCTTCTATTTGAGAGACCCAGCATCTTCTTCAGTCTATTCCTATAGACTTTAAAAAGAAGGATGCTTTACCTAGGTTTGTCATAGAAAATTTCTTAGATAACCATACTTTGACCTATGTCAGCATGAAAATATCATTCCCAATCAAGAGGATGTCATCCACATACAATATAAGGAAGACAACAATGCTCCCACTAACCTTCTTGAACACACTTGATTTCTCCTCATTCTTGGTGAAATCAAATAATTTGATTACATCAAGCATTCCTCTCCGAGATGCTTGCTTGAGTCCATAGATGGATCTTTGCAGTTTGTAGATCTTTGTGATCACCATCACTAGATGTGAAAACAAACGACTATTCCATATAAATATCTTCCTCAAGATATCCAATTATGAACTCCATTATCACATCCATCTGCCATATTTCGTATTTGAAATATACTACAATGGCTAGCAATGTGCGGATGGTGGCCACTGACAAGAAGGTAACCTAATATCCTTTCGCCACTAGCCTAGCCTTGAATGTCTCTACATTCCCATCTGCACATATCTTTCTCTTGAAGATTCATTTACACCCAATAGGTACTATACCTTAAGATGGATCTACCAAGATCCAAATTTGATTCGAGTACGTCGAGTCAATTTCTGACTTTATTATTTCTAACCATTTCTCAGAGTCGCTATCTGATATCATCTCATCATAGGTTCTGGGATCATCACCATGAATCCATTTTTTATGAGGAACATTTTCTCTACATCCTCTAAAATAGTACCTAAGTATCTTCAGGAGGATGAAAAATCCTATTTGACCTACGAGATGGAGGAGGTAGTGAATTATGGATCGGCTCAGACTAACTGGGTTTCTGAGGTTCCTTGGCTCATTGCTCTTTGGAGACTTTCTCCTCAAGTTTAATCTATCTTTCGATGCCATCATCTTGAACAAACTATTTTTCAAGTAAAATGATGTATCAACCCACAATCATTTTATGATTTTTCGAAAGATAGAAGTAATATCCTAATAACTCTTTAGGATATCCAATGAATCAAGCTCTAAGAGACCTAGATTCTAACTTGTCCGCCGTCGGACAATCCCAATTCTGAGATGACTTAGACTTGGTTTCTTACTATATCATATCTCATATGGTGTGGTAGGAACGGTTTTAGATAGAACCCTATTAAACTATGTCCCTAAAAAAAGTCAGAAAGATCCGTGAAGCTCATCATGGATAGACCATATCTAATAGGATCCATTTTCTTCATTCTGAGATTCTATTAAGTTGAGATATTTCAAGCGAAGTCCATTATGAGACTATACCATTATCTTTGAGATAGTCCAAAAATTTTCAACTAAGATATTTACCTTCTCGATCTGATCGAAAAATCTTAATAGGCTTTTTAGTTTGCTTTTCTACTTCGTATCTAATTTCTTAAACTTTTTAATGGCTTCAGACTTATGTCGTATCAAGTATACATACCCATACTGAGATAGATTATCGATAAAGATAATAAAATAGATATAATTGCCTTTGGCCAGCACATCGAATGGGCTGCACATATCTATATGTACCAGGGCAAGTAGGTCTGTGGCTCTTTTTCATATCCCATAAAAGAAAGCTTGATCATTTTGCCTTAAAGGCATGATTCATAAATCGGATATGACTCGAAAGTCAACGGACCCATTAGTCTGGATTTCTCCAATTTATTGATCCTATCTTCAGCTATATGACCTAGCCTAAGGTGCCATAGGTACCTTTCATTAACACTATCTCTAGATCATTTTGATCCTATGGCATTCACATTTTCCTCACAGACTCAATAACGAGCATTCCTTCAGAAGGTCCTTCTTCCTGCTTGTTCTTCAAGCTGGCCAAGTATGCAGAGCAGTCCTGCTTCCAATGGCCATCGGAGTTACAGTGAAAATACTTTTTCTTCTTCGTGGCCTTCTTTTTTGGCTCTTCCTTCTTTTCTCCTTCTATTTTCTACTTCTTTGTAGACTTCTTCTTCTTTCTGAAAGACTTTCTCTTGGAAGAAGTCTGCTCCATAGTCAGAACTAAGCCGTTTGAACCCTTCAAAATTTGCTCAGTAGTAACCAATATATTTATTAACTCAGCCAAGATATACTGGAGCTTATTCATATGGAAGTTTATAATGAACTATCCATACAAATCAATCAAGGACTACATGATCACATCAATCTATAGTTCCTTGTCCATCAAGACTCTGAGCTTCTCAAGCTCTTTAGGTCCTTGACCATTGCCAAGCAATAATCTTGGACTAATTATCCATCATACATTTGCACCTTAAAAAATCTCTTCAAGACTTGATAATGCGCTACGCAACTCTATTCACCGAACAACTTTTGCAGGTGCTCCAACGTTTGGTGAGCAGTCCTGATGTCTTCATGTTGGTGCTATAATTCATCTGACATTGAGCCCAACATGTGGCACCTTACTTTGTTATGATCATCAGACCATTTCTCATGAGACATTCTCTGATCAGCAGTCGGATGGGCTGGTAAAGAGGAGGTCCTGGTCCAATACATAGGTCAACTTTTTTGAATCCAAAATAATTTTGAAGTTCTTTGGCCAATCCTTGTAAATTAGTTTGGTCAACTTGTGGGTATCTAGGATTTAGACTAGGAATTTTGATGCAGACATTTTTCTATGGAAAGTCAAAGTTTCTAGTTATACTTGTAATTTGACTCAACCAATATATTTAGGGGCTTCATTTTTAAACAAATTAGGCTTCCACTATTTTTTTGGATCCCTACACTCTCTTGGTAGAGATGTAAAAATCTTCATGATCATTGATTTTTAGTAGGTGGTACGGTCACACCAACTAGATCACCACCTCGTCTAACGGTTATTGATGATGGATCAACCGATGAGTGGATAACTCTTGTCCAATATTTTTCTAAATATGATGCATCCAAACCTGATTTCTAATTCATGAAGCTCACCGTGTTCGAAATATTGCTCTACTCCTTAGTTAAGTTATACCTACCATTTGCATAAATTGGATTCCTGATTGGGTCCCTTACCGTATTCAAAATATTGAGCCCAATCCATCCTCCAATCCATAGCATCCAATGCCTAATAGACATTGTTGCAACTTTTCGATGCAACTGAACCACTATATCCAGTCGAAAATAATCAACCCTGAGAAGGGCCCGCACATCTACAATGGTGGAAGACTTAGGACTTAATATTTTCATAAGAAGATTTGATTTGATCTCTTAGACTCAACTAGTCATAACATTTATGACTAACCTAATGGCATAGGCTAGCTCGAATCATTAGCCACCTCAAATCAGAACTGGGTCGACTCAATCGGCTAAGTAAGTGAGATCAGTGAGAGGAATATGCCATTAACTCACTGTGAATGCATTCAGATCGAATAGCTTCCAATTAAAGATCGCTGATCGTATTTGGCATACTTACCTTAGACACCGACTTGTCTGACCAAAACTGATCGAATTAGCTTACAATCCAGGCTCGAACTGTAAAGCCAAATTAGGTCTTAACTTAATCGATCACATATGACTGTGAGTCGATCTTGATCTAGACTTAATCCTATTAGATTGGTCAAATCTAAGCACTCTTGATCCTACCTAACCAACTCTTAATTTGGTTTGATCAACTGTTAGACCTAATTGAGCTACCCACACCCGAACTCATGATTTATGAAGGTATCTTAGATATGAAAATTTATAATTTTTAAATCTAATTAATTTCATAAACTTAATTCTTAATTAAGTTCAAGGGTTCAATAACAAAATATGTATCAAAAAATTCTAGAGTTTCAGGATCTAGAATTTTGCAGAAAAATAAATTTTTAATTTTTGATTAAGGACAAATACGCAGTATCCCCACACACCATAAGAGCATCCCATCGAATGGAAAGAGAGGACTTTTAAATCCTTCTTACTCTTATGATCGGACGACCAAGGAGAATGCCTTAATCTAAAATATGAACTATACTAAAAAACTATTAGATCTAAAGCATATAACTATTACATGATTTAAGATCTAATCTATACATGCTTTGCATACATCTCATGTATCAAATTTAATATTTAAATTCATGTTTTAGATTTGATTATATCTGATGTAATATCTGAAAGTAAAATTTTAAATGATCTCATTATAAAAAAAATTAATCTAGACTACTCATGGCATAGATCTATGTAACTAGTCTAGATATGTATTGCATATGTCATACATATGAAAATTTTAAATGCATCTCATATTTTTAGATTTAATTATATCATATATAATATCTAAAATTTAACTAATCTAATCACATAATTTTTAAAAAATTAAATAAATATTTTATCAAATTTTTGATTTAGACTATGAGATTAAACTAGAGATCTAGTCTAGACATATGCTACCTATATCACATATATCAAAATTATAAATTAGACCTTATGTTTTAGATCTGATTATATCTAATGTAACATCTAAAATTTAAATAATTAAATCATAAAAAAATTAAATCAAATTAAATCTAAAATATATTTGAAAACTATCATGATATGGAACAACAGAGACTAGAACATGCATTATTTATTCAAATATATATATTTAAAATATGCAATTCTTAATTTCAGATCTGATTACATCCTATGTAACATCTGAAAATCAAATAATTAGATCATAAAAAATAATTTTAGATCAATCTAAAGATAGATTTGGAAGCAGCAACTAAGCTCTGATACCAGTTGAGGGAAAAAATAGATTTTTCTACCGCAAGATGCATCTGATTGGATCATATTTATAGCATAATAATTTTTAAAAAAAATTTATGATCTGATTAGATCTGAGAGTTCTCAGATATGATTAGATTAATCTAAAATTAGAAATAAAATAAAAATAAAATGGTGATGATAGTTATCACCTGATCGGATAAACTGTTTATCCATTGTGATGATCTGACAACTGATCCAAGATTCTGATTGAGCCATGCATGCGTCCGATCTTTACCGATATCCACTCGGGTCAGATCTGAAAGTCTCCTCCTTTTGGATCTAATCTTCAAAGATCATATCTGATGTCTTTCCGTAGAACCTTCAAAATAAACTCCGAAGGCTGTGCGTTCATCTCATGAACACTATCGTCTCTTGCTGATCTTCATACCAACGGGACTTGATCTTTACTTGTAGGTTTTGCCCAACTCTTGGGCATGGAGAAGAGGGAGAGGATGAGATGAGGAAGGCATGGAGATGAATATTTTGGTAGGACTTCGTTATAGAGAAATTGCGATGCATAACAGCTTGTGTAGGGTCCTATTTATAGACCTAGTCAAGAGTCCCTTTGCATATAATTTTGAACAGATCAAAGTTTAACATGCAGAAGGACTCCTCCTTGATCTCCACACCCCACACCCCCTTTTTTTTTCAGATTTTTATCACACAAAAATGAAGAAAAAATGTGTGGAACAATTTGGGATAAGATTAGGCACACAACTCTTATCTGCCAAGAGTTTGAACTATTCAAACTTTTGACTCATTCAAACTTGATTTGAATGGGACACCTCCATACATATCCATATAGGACACATATTTCAAAGAAGAGTGCGCTCCTTATTCCTCACATAAATCCCATATAGATGTGCCCTCAGATAAATTCTAAGGGGCACACGCCATATCTCTTCTTTCTTGTATACTGGGTCAACATTGACCCTTGTCTTATTTCCATCTTATGGGATTAAGACATAATCTTTTTAAGTCCCATCTAATGAATTTATGTTAAGTTCTAATCAAGTTAGACAATCCTTGATCAGCCCAGGACTCGGTCCAGTCAGATCAAGAAAAATCCATCTAGAATTTTTAGGAGAGGCTTGTCCAAATTTTATCTCATGATTTTAAGACAAGTCCTAATATGGCAAAGACAACTCTTTTCTTGTTTCCATCTTATGAAATTTAGGATAAATCTTAATTAGGCTAGGACAAGATCCAGTCAGATCAAGATAAATTTCTATAGAGTTTTTGGATAAACCTTATCCAAAAAATTTCACAAATTAATAGGTCTTGTCATGCTTTTATCTAATAGATTAGGATAAGCCTAGATCAGGTTAGGACAAGACTTTTCTAAACTGAACAAGTTTCAGTTAGACTAGGACAAACCTATACAAGGCTTCTAGATAAGCTAAATCCAATTTAGCTCAATCGAGATGATTCAGAAAGACTACAAAAAGAGAATGTTAGGCTCAATCATGTGCTAGCACGATTTTCTTGAACCTAATTGGATCTAATTCAAATCAATCGAACTAGGTTAGCTCAATTGATGACATCCAGATCCAAATTTTTATTTGTGTGATCCAGTTAGGTTTAGTTTTATATGGTAATGGGATATGTCATGATCTCCATCATCAAAACATCTTTCGATGGATCAGAACTCTTTTAATTCATTCAATTAGAATCATCGATCATCAAGATAATTTTAATTGATCCCAAAATCTACCAATGATACTTAGCAGTATATGGTGGCAATCCATCAAAACTGAATAGCGAACCTCTTGATGCAGCTATCTGTGTAATTGGGTTCTTCTACCATGAGCTCCGACGGGATGAGGGTTAAGGTGAACTCATCAAACCAACATCCATCATATGAATGAATCATTCGATTTGAGTTCAATGTGAAATCCTAATAGAAACTTCTTTCTATTATTTCACACTACCATGGCCATAGATTTTAGGACTCAATCTTATGATCATCATATGACTACTCCTCTGCCGAGGTTGATAGATCCCATCTTGGTGCGATATCTTATGATCATCATAGGACTACTCCTCCTCTATCGAGGTTGATAGATTCTATCTTGGTGCGATTCAATTTCTACAATGAACATGTTATAGCCAACATACACCTCAGAATTTTGAATGGCTAGAAGATCGAGTTATGGTATAGTCAAACTATAACACCCTCAAGGTGAACTGTCGATGCACCTCAGGTTAAAGAATCAGACACACGCTGCAACATCGAGCTAGTCATCGATGAGAAGGTAGACTTTCTTATGACTGCTCGAGGTGGTCATGCTCAGTGCCCTCGTTCTCTAATGAGTACCTATACTCTCGCTTTAGTATCTCCATACCATAGATTCAAGACTCATCTATCCTAAAAAAGCGATCGTACATCGATCTTTCGGATCTATCACCATCCTCATGATGATCCTACGATCAGAAGCAATTTATGAGTTAATTATGATAACACATATCTTAAATTCTCAACTCTTGAGAATATGTGTTATCATGGCTATTAACTCAATGAATGTACCACAGACACTTTAATACACAATATGATAGAATAAATAATTTTTTAATTAATTTTAAGTCAAAATTATAAAAATGCTCCTAGAAAGTATTTAACAAGTGTCAACCAATCTGGCTTCTAGGACACACATCTAATAGTGTTCATCTTTAACGTAGAACATCCTAAAAATTATAAAGAGGCTATGTCTCTTCGTCATGCTAATAAGTAGAAAGAGGTGATTAATGATGGAAGCAAATCTATTTAAGATAAGAATACTTGGACTTTAACAAATTTACCATCTAATACAAAAACCTTAGCAAGTAGATGGGTGTTGAAGAAAAACTAAAAACAGATGGAAGTCTCGATAAATTTAAAGTAAGATTAGAGGTTAAGAGTTTCAAAGAAAAGGAGTTGATCATTTTGAAGTATTTTCTCCTACTACTAAGTTGACAACTATAGAATAATGTTGGCAATAGTTTTGATCTATAACCTAGAAATACATCAAATGGATATAAAAATAGCTTTTATATAGAATAAGAAATGTACATAGGTCAACCTAAAAGTTATGTTGAAAAAGGATAAGAACAATTAGCATACGAACTTAATAAATCTTTATATGGTCTTAACAGGCTCTGAGAAAATGGAGTAAAAAGTTTATGAGGGAAATTAAGTAGTTTGTTTTTAAGAGTAATAAGGTAGATTATGTATTTACAAAAATTACTCAAAACTCTTGTATAGTGATAACTCTTTATGTTGATGATTTATTAATATTTGCTTCAAATATTGAATCTATAGATGAGACAAAGGAATATATTTCTCAAGCATTTGAAGTTAAAGATTCAGGACCTATTAATTTGATTTTAGGTATTAAAGTAATTCAACATGATGGTAAAATAATTTTATCTCAAACACATTATATTTAGAAAATCTTAAGAAAATTTAATCATTTTGATTATAAGGCTAGTAATGCTACTTTAGATTCTCATAATACTTTAATACCATACAAATGTGAACCGGTGGCCCAATGCGAATATGCCAAAATTATTTGAAGTTTGAAGTATTTAGTAAATTATACTAGACCCGATATTGCACTTGTAGTTAGTAAATTAAGTAGATTTAGTCATAATCATAAATATGAGCATTGAAAAGAAGTTGATAGGGTTCAAGGTATCTTAAAGGCACTATGAACTGTGATTTACATTATTCTGATTTTGGATCTCTTTCGAATATTATAGTAACGTGGATTGGGCTTTTCGTAAGATAGATTCTAAGTCTACTAGAGGTTGGCTATTCACAATTGGTGGAGCTGTGCTTGATCATCTAGGAAACAAACAAGCATTGTAATGTCTTCAATGGAAACAAAATATGTGACTATGTCACTTGCAAGTAAAGATTTGATCTGGATGAGGCAATTTCTGCGACCAGTAACTTTGTATCGCGACAATAAAGCAGCTATTCACTTGGTAAAGAACAAAGTCATGTTATTATATTAGAAAATTAGTAAGAAAGGGCAAAGTCATGTTAGAATATTTATGGACTAATGAGATGCTAGCTGACCTTCTTACCAAAGCATATCAGGAGAAAAAATACGGAAAACCTCAAGAGAAATGGGATTATTTCCAGTATGGTGGGATTACCATGGTTGTAGCCTAGCGTTGCTAGTCATATCAGCTAAATATCTTAAGTCAAGAGTTCAAAGGAAATTAACCGTAGGTATTTCTAATTGGATTTTTAATGAGGTTATATTTCCTAAGTACATTAAATCTTTGAAATTTGAGAGTTTATAGCAAATTCCATTTTTATGAGGTAATGTACTTTTTCTTTCATATGAATCGGAGGGATAAACTTAGAGTTTTTAACAAGCTTATAGATATATTTATTGAAATGAGGTGTGGTAGTCATGATTGCTTTCCATGGACTTAACTGGTAAAGTCCTAAAGCACTTATGAATAAAGAAAAAAGCATCTAACCTTTTAAAGTGCAGTCTTTTAAACATCAATGCCCAAGTATGATATGAATATATATAATCCTTCAAACAACTCTATTACCAAGATCAAGGTTTAATCCTTTTGTTTTTGGAGCCTGATTGAATTTATTCAAACCATAATAAGTTCTCTACTTACAGCATTACATCATACTAACACTTATGAATTCATATTAAACTTTATTTATTTCGAAAATGGCTAGGGATTGTTAAAGTTCTTCATATTTTTAAAATACTATGCTTTCATTTTTATCCCTTAAAAGTAATTTAGTTCTAAAATTTTGATCGAAAGTTTCCCCTTACGATGAGATACCTGGTTTCCTCTTATTATCCTTTAGGAGGATGTTTGAAATTTTGACCAGCTGTATTTTTGGATGAAAAGTCGCGTTCTCCACTTTTATGTAGTACGGCGCACTTCAGTAAATCCCAATAAGTCTTCATTTTATTCTTGCAATCCATCTCCTTACAACCATTCTCTTCCTTTCTTACAAATTAGTAAATGTGTATGTATTGGTGTGCTATACTTGGGGTGCAGCCTAAAATAGAGAACCAACGATCGAGATTCTCTTTCTTTTTGATCGTCTAATTTCAGCTGGAGCATGAATTTGGAGTCTGTTATTGGTATGCAAATGACACAACCATCTTCCACATGAAAGAGGTATACTGATTACTGGTTGTAAATATTGGCATTGGTGCTCTTCATATGATTAATTTGATTCCTACCAATCCTCATACTCTTACATGGTATTTGATGGCAGTTGATTGTCTGAGGCTCGCATGTAAGAGTATAATGGAATGGAAGGAGGTGCCTTCTCCTTCTGTGTCGGGCAAAAGTGGTGTATAGCTGCAACGATTTGAGGCAGGGTTGAGGAACGGCAGCTACAACGGTGTTGCGGGTGTGTCCATGTGGCAGATTTTTCTTATCAGATTCTACATTGCTAAAGATGGAGGTGGTGTCGCCAAGTGGTGGCTGAGTTGCGGCTAGACTGATCATCAATTTGGACAAAAAAATATTAAATTTTAAATAAGCCTGGCTCCAAGTTTGACTGAAAATGAACAGTTTAGATCTGAGATCCAGCCCATCATCAGCTCTAGCAGAAATCAGATGGTGGTTAGAGATTGGATTTTGATGATGGTTCTTTTTTTTTTTTTTTTTTTTTTTTTTTTTGTGTGTGTGTAGAGAATATTTGGAATTTGTTTTGAAATTTCAAATTCAGTTAAGTTGGGCTGCCACCTGTATAAATTTAAGCTGAGTTTTCTTTTGGGACTCTGGGCTCGTGGCTTGTCTTTTAGCATTCCTATTAAGCTATGCTGTATCTAATTTTGTTATAAAGTAAATTAAACCACCACAAAAGGAAAGAGATGCATCACAAGAGCAGCTTCGATCTTAATTTGATGAAAATACTGGAAGTACACAAAATAACGTACCATAATTGTTAAATTCTGCCGCATGATCCACGTGATCCAGTCTCTCAGGAAGGCTCTAACCTCGCTTGTGCAGCATAACCCTCGCCTATATGAGAGTCTGTTGGTTGGTTAATTACTGGAGTGAGTAATTTTATGGGGCTCCTATTTTGTGCACCTTGCCAGGTATGCAAGTAGATTGGCGTAAACTGCAGGATAATCGATCATTAAATTTTCAAGCTTTTCATTTTTTTCGAGGTATTTTTCAATTCGAGACCTCTATAGTCATGATGGCCTAAACTAGAGAGGATCAGGCGTTTCAATGAACCACGTATACCTAAATAAAAAATGTAAATAAAACATAAATAAAGAGTATAAAGTTTGTTCTGCTGAGCACCTTGGTGGCAACGGAGAACAGCCGAAGCTGCGCTCCGTAGGAGGACGGGGGATGAAACGGGCATGGAAATGGGCTCGAGAGTCTTTCTTGGCTTTGTTTGCGGGTGCTTTTGCTTCCACGTGCACCATAGAGCGCGCGCATGACGCCGTTAATGGCCTCCTTTTGGCACCATACTCGCCGGAAGGAGGACGATGGCCCTGCTTCTAGGTGAAACAAATGGTGGAACCGTGAAGAATGTAGTTGCGTCCATGACACCCCTGAAGAGCATGGGGAGTCGATCAAGACAGCGACGACGGAAAAAAAAAACAGAAAAGAAAAGAAAAGAAAAGAAAAAAATAAAAGGTATCCAGCCGCCCAATTCTTTAGGTGGGATGGTTGTACCTACTTTTTTTTTTTAATTCTTTTTTTAATTTTTTAATTGCATAGACGAAATGACCTTTGTAGACTATATAAATTAACGGTGGTTGGTATTGCTATTGGAAATCAATTTGATTAGATTGTCTATGGCTGATGTACTGGAGGACTCAATGAGGTGTACGAGAACCCAAGGAGCTGATCGAAGATCTCGATGCATCTTGAAAGATGGATAACCATGGTTGGATCTTTGCTCCAAAGTCAGAGTCAGCACATGAGAGAAGTCTGCTTGCTAGATAGTGTTGGACAAGGCACCCTTCAATGCCTAAGTTAGATAACTCGAGTGGTTCTAAGTAAGAGGTAGAGAGCACAAAGAGCATACAGAGTTTTGCCTTGGATGGACTTTACTTCACAAAACTTCTCTTAGATTACTCTTGGATGGACTTTACTTCACAAAACTTCTCTTAGATTGGCTTAACTTAGAGGATCCATATAGTGCTTTATATAGGCAAGGGTCCAAGTCTACCAATCTTGGGATGCGCAAAGCAATCATTTGTATGACTACTCATATGTTTGAAAAATATAGTGCGGATGGTTCTCTTGTGCCTTTCACACTTATGGATGTTGATTTACTATTATAGGCTAGCTATAGCTAAGTGATATGAGATTCAAGCATCTTCGTGCATCTCTAGGCTAGCAACATGAACTAGTTTGTCAAGATAAAGGCTTCATGATACGCTAGTGGCAAGCTTTGATTGGTTGGTTCTATCATATCGGCTGTGGTCAATTTGAAGGTATATCACTTGCTCCTAACTTTTGAGGCTAAGGTTAATTATCAGTTCAGACAAAGAAAGTAGAAAAGTTAGTGAGGATGACCAGTCGTCACACTATGAACCTAAGCTGTAGAGTAGTTGAGCCATGATGCCGAGCTGTAAAACTATGTTGCTATAGCTGCCTTTTTGAGCCTATTATAAGAAGCTTCTTCATATTGCATTTATAATAGACATGCTGGCATCCACGATTCTCAAAGTAACCTCATGAGTAGCAAAACTTCTAATATGATGATTGGGCGCTTTGCCAATTGCGATCCTTATGATGATTCTGATTTGAATGGCTAGCTAGTACATGATTGACGGTTAGAACATTGGTTTTGAATGATCACATCGATTGAAGCCTTCTGAGGCCCAATATAAGGTCTAGAGTATGTGCTTTTCCATTATTTGGCATTTTGGTTACCAGCATCGAAAAAGAAGGAGAATGAAGGGAAATCCTAATTTTTTGGATCAGGTTCGTTCAGATCTAATCGGATCAAGAGATATATTTCAAAATTTTTTCTCTTTGATCCAGATCAGATCTTGGATGTTTCAGATCTAATTCTTATTATTCTAAAAATAAAATCTAGATAAATTAAATCAAATTTAGTTTATCTTGATGTAGGATAATCCTATTACCCGTTGGTGATCTTGTAAGCAGCAGAAGGTTCTGGATCTAGCCACGCAAGTGCCTGGCCTCTACCGGTATCCACTCAGGCTAGATCTGGAGATCCTCTTATTCTCTATCATGTCTCTAAAAATTAGATCTGGATCTAATTTGGAGGATCTTCAAAATACCTTTCAAAGATCAGCAGTTGTCCTTTGCAGCAGCGCAACCTTTTAGCTTTCTGTCGTCTTTCTCTCATTTGGATTGCACCAACCAAGATCCCAAACTCCTTGGGCATGGAGAGGAGAGGAAGAAGATGGTCTTGGCATAGAGGAGGAGAGGAGCAGCCTTGGGCATGGGAATTTTCTATTCTTTTCAATTGCTCTTTGGGTTGGGCACAGGGTCTTATTTATAGACTATGCGTGATCCAACTCCTCTTCTTTCCATCCAATCATAATCCTTTGTAAAATCAGATCTAAATATGATTGGTGAAAATAGAGTCCCCTGCATTCCTCCTTAGATGGCACCTAAGACTAGTCAAAGTTGGTTCTTAGGAGGAGTCTAATTAGAATCCAAAAAGAAGATGGAGTTTCTGTCCAACAGGGACTCCTAGGCGCCTCCTGCTTGGGCACACGCCAAGGGTGGCGTGCGCCCTCCTCCTTGCCAGGTTCTGGCAGGGGGACAAGCCCCACCAGCCCTTCAATAGGTGCATGACATGTAGACAAAAGTCAAAGTATCCATGGTCAATATTTAATCAGTCAAAGGTCAACTTTTGACCAAAGTCAAAGGACGAGAAATGGCAGGTGACCAAAAATGGCAGGTATTATCTTACAAAATAAGACCATCCTTTTCTGATCTGGACAAGCTTCAGTCAGACAAAGTGAAGGCCTCTAATCGAGTACAAACTTCTTTGGCTCAGTCAGGACAACTTATTTATGATAGTAAAAGAAGAACGTTAGGTTCAATCGAGTGCTAGCACGATTTTCTTGAACCTAATTGAATCTCATTCAGATCAATTGAACTAGATCAGTTCAATTGATGATCACCAGATTCAAACCCTTGTTTGTGTGATCCAGTTAGGTTCAGTTCTGTATGGTAATGGGATATGTCATGATCTCTATCATCGACATCATCGAAACTCCTTTCGATGGATCAGAACTCTTCTGATTCGAACAGCTAGAATGATCGATCATCTAAATCATTCTAATTGCTCCCAAAATCCACCAGTGACACCTAGCAGTATATGGTGGCAACCCATCAGAGCTGAATGCGAACCTCTTGGTGCAGCTACCTGTGTGATTAAGTTCTTCTATCTTGAGCCCCGATCAGATTAGGGTTAAGGTGAACTCGTCAAACCCTAGTTTCTGTCATATGATGTAATCATTCGATTCAAGTCCGATGTGAAAATCTAAATAGAAACTCTTTCTATTATTTCACTCTGCCATGGCCATGGGCTTCTGGACTTGATTCTCATGATCATCATAGGGCTGCTCCTCTACCACCGAGGTAGATAGATTCCATCTTGATGCTATCCAGTTCCTACAATGAACATGCTATAGCCAACATACACCTCAGGGTTCCATATGGCTAGGAGACCGAGTAATGGTGTAGTCAAACTATAACACCCTCAAGGTGAACTGCCGATGCACCTCAGGTCAAAGAACCAGACACACTACTGCAGCATCGAGTCAGTCATTGACGAGAAGGTAGACTTCCTAATGACTACTCGAGGTGGTCACGCTCAGTGCCCTCGTTCTCTAACGAGTATCCTATACTCTCGCTCCGGTGTCTCCACACCGTAGACTCAAGACTCATCTACTAAAGAGAAGCGATTGTACACCAACCTTCTGGATCAATCACCATCCTCGTGATGATCCTATGGTCGGAAGCATTTTATGAGTTAATAATGATTATTCATGTCTTAAATTTTCAACTCTTGAAAATATGAATTATCATTACCATTAACTCAAAGGATGTATCACAGACACTAAATACACATATGTGATAGAAAATAATTTATTTTATTGATAATTAGTCAAAATTATAATTTTGCCCCTAGAAGTGTATTACAAGTGTCAGCCAATTCTGGCTTCTAGGGCACATATATCTAACAATCTCCCACTTATCCTAAAGCCAATTGGCTATAAGTCTAAGTCCCATCTTCTCAAGGTGGGCTTCGATCTTCTGCTGGCCCAACGGCTTTGTAAGTGGGTCTGCCACATTATCTACGGAGTCGACTCTCTTGACCTCGACATAATCCTTTTCGAGGTAATCGCGGATGAGGTGGTATCGCCGCTCAATGTGCTTGGATTTTTGGTGAGACCTCGACTCCTTAGCAAGGGCTATGGCGCCATTGTTGTCGCAGTATAGAGGAATGGCATCTGATGGCATTACTCCGATTTCTACAGCAAACTTCTTATACCAGAATGCTTCCTTCGCAGCCTTTGATGCAGCGATATATTCTGCTTCCATGGTGGAATCTATTATCACGATTTGCTTGAAACTTTTCCAGCTGACAGCACCATCATTGCACACAAACAGACTCCCAGATGTCGACTTTCGATCATCTATATCGGACATAAAATCCGAGTCGGTGTATTCCTGGACTTGGAGTTCTCCATTATCAAAGACCAACATCATATCCTTAGTTCTTCTTAAGTACTTAAGGATACATTTCACAGAAGTCCAGTGTTCTTCACCTGGATTTGACTGATATCTGCTTGTGACACTCACAGCATGGGCTATATCAGGTCGTGTACATAGCATGGCATACATGAGGCTCCCTATTGCAGAAGCATAAGGGATCTTGCTCATGCATTCTATTTCCTCAGGTGTGCTAGGGCATATCTTCTTGGAAAGATGAATACCATGTCTGAAGGATATTAATCCTCTTTTAGAGTTTTTCATACTAAACCTCTTTAGTACTTTGTCTATGTACATCTTCTGTGAAAGTCCTAGCATCCTATTCGGTCTATCCCTATAGACCTTAATTCCTAGAATAAAGGATGCTTCACCTAGATCTTTCATGGAAAATTTCTTGGACAACCATATTTTGACTGTCGTTAACATGAAAATATCATTCCCAATAAGGAGGATGTCATCCACGTACAATACGAGGAAGACAACAGTGCTCCCACTGACCTTTTTGAAGACACACGATTCCTCTTCATTTTTGATGAAATCAAATGTTTTGATCACATCATTGAAATGAGTGTTCCAGCTCCGAGATGCTTGCTTAAGTCCATATATGGACCTTTGCAGCTTGCAAACCTTGTGATCAGTATCACTAGATGTAAAATCTAGCGGCTATTCCATAAAGATATTTTCCTCAAGATATTCATTTAAGAACGCCGTTTTCACATCCATTTGCCATATTTTATAATCGAAATAGGCTGCAACAGCAAGCAATATGCGGATGAATTTTAGCATAGCCATTGGAAGAAAGGTATCCTGATAGTCAATGCCTTCGCATTGACTATAACCTTTTGCCACTAGTCTAGTCTTGAATATCTCCACATTTCCATCTGCACCAATCTTTCTCTTGAAGATCCATTTACACCCAATAGGTACTATACCTTCTGATGGATCTACCAAGGTCCAAACTTGGTTTGAGTGCATCGAGTCAATTTCTGACTGCATTGCCTCTAGCCATTTCTCGGAGTCGATATCTGATATCGCCTCATTGTAGGTTTTGGGATCATCACCATGAGCACCATTACCTACGAGGAATATTTTCTCTACTTCTCTGAAATAATACCTAAGTATCTTTCAGGAGGACGAAAAACTCTTTTCGATCTACGAGGTGGAGGAGGTAGTGTTCTTATTAGCTCAATCTGATTTGGTTCAATTGGTCCTTAGCTCGTTGTACTTGTGAGACTTTCTCATCAAGCTTAATCTACTTTCCAATGCCGCTATCTTGAATAAACTATTTTTCAAGAAAGATGGCATGTCGACTCACAATCATATTATGGTCTTCTGGAATGTAGAAATAGTATCCTAATGACTCTTTAGGATATCCTATGAATCGAGCTCTGAAGGACCTAAACTCTAACTTATCCGCTTGTTGTCTTTTGACATGAGCCGGACAACCCCAAATTTCGAGATGACTCAGACTTGATTTTTTACAATGCCATATCTTATACGGTGTGGTAGGAATGGTTTTCGAGAGAATCCTATTCAGTAGGTAAATTAAAGTTAACAATGAGTGTCCCCAAAGAAAATTAGGGAGGTCTGTGAAGCTCATCATGATCAGACCATATCCAATAGAGTCCGATTTCTCCATTCTGAAATTTCATTGAGTTGAGGTGTTCCTGATGGAGTCCATTGAGAGACTATGCCATTTTTCTTGAGATAGTCTAGGAATTCTTGGTTAAGGTATTCACCTCCTCGATCTGATCAAAGAACCTTAATGAATTTTTCAGTTTATTTCTACTTCATGTCTGAATTCTTTGAACTTTTCAAAAGCTTCAGACTTGTGTCTCATAAGATACACATACCCATACCTAGACAGATCATCGATAAAGATAATGAAGTAGACAAAATTACCTCTAGTCGGTACATCAAATGGGCCGCACACATCAGTATGTACTAGGGCAAGGAGATCTGTGGCCCTTTTCCCATGTCCTACAAAAGAGAGTTTAGTCATTTTGCCTTGAAGACAAGATTCATAAGTTGGATATGACTCGAAAGTCAACGAACTCAATAGCCCATTTTTCTCCAATTTGTTGATCCTATCTTCTGCTACATGACCTAATCTTAGGTGCCATAGATACCTATCGTTTGGACTATCCCTAGGTCATTTGGCATTCACGTTTTGCTCGATAGTTAGAACAGATACATCAATATATAGCTGATAAAGATCGTTAATAAGAAAATCATTTATAATTTTATTTCTTTCATAAAGAATATTACAATAGTCCTTAAAGATGGTAATCATATAGCCTTCTAGTGCTAAGCATGAAATAGAAATCAAATTCCTGCTAGCTGCAGGCACATAATAACAGTCTTTCAAAACTAAGTCTAAATCAGATGGTAATCGAAGAGGGTATGTTTTCACAACCACTGCAGCAACTCTTGTTCCATTACCGACGCATAGGATCATGTCTCCATCCCTCAGCCTCCTGCTATCCTCAAGACCCTGCATGGAGGTGCACAGATGAGCACTAGAACTAGAGTCAAGCACCCAACTGGATGCAGAAGAAACCGTAAGGTTAGACTCAATAACGAGCATACCTCCAGAAGGATCTTCCTTCTTGTTCTTCAGGGTGGCCAGGTAAGTAGGGCAGTTTTGCTTCCAATGACCGCTGCTGTTGCAATAGAAATACTTTTCTTTGACATCGGCCTTTTTCTTTGGCTCTGCCTTCTTCTTCTTTGCTCCTTCCATCTTCTGCCTTTTTGCAGACTTCTTTTTCTTTTCATAAGACTTTCTTTTGGAAGAAGTCCGTTTCATAGCAAGAACTGAGCCTTTAGAACCTTTCATAGAAAGCTCAGCGGTGACTAGCATGTTCATTAATTCGACCAAGAAATTTTGAAGTTTATGCATGTGGTAATTTATGATAAATTGCCCATATGCATCAGTCAAGGATTATAGAATAACATCGTTCTGTAGATCCAAGTCTAACTTCACACCGAGCTTCTCAAGCTCTTCTAAATCCTTAATCATTATCAGACAGTGATCTTAGACTAACTGCCCATCACGCATCTTAGCCTTAAAAAGTTGTTTCGTGACTTGATACTTGGCTGCACGACCCTGTTCACCAAACATCTCTTACAGGTGAGCCAATATTTGGCGAGCAGTCTCGATATCTTCATATTGGCACTGGAGCTCATCAGACATCGAGCCCAACATGTAATATCTGGTCTTATTATCTTCATCTATTCATTTTTTCAGAGACGTTCTCTGTTCAGTGGATGGACGAGCTGGTAAGGTGGGAGGATTCTGATTCAATACATGAGTTAACTTTTTAGAATCCAAAATAATTTTATAGTTCCTGAGCCAATCTTTATAATTGAATCTGGTCAGTCTATGTGTGTCCAAAATACGTACCAATGGATTGGAGGCAGACATTTTTTTGTAGAGAGTCAAAGATTCTAGTTAGATACTGTAATTATGACTTGACCAATTTATTTAAAAATTTTATTTTTAAATAAATTAGCTTTCACTATTTTCTCGGATCCCTACACTCTCTCTGTAGAGATGCAAAAATCTTCATGATTAATGATTTCTACTGGGTGGTGCGGTCTCACCAACTGACTCATCATCTCACCTAACAGTTATTGGTGATGGGTTAACCAATGAGTGAACAACTCTTATTCAATGATTCTCTAATCATGGTGCAACTAAACTTGGTCTCTAATTCATGAATCTTACCATATCCGAAATATTGATCACTCCTTAGTTAAGTCAGACCCACCATTTGCACAGACTGAATTCCTAATTGAGTATCTCACCATATCCGAAATATTGAGCCCAACTCATCCTCCAGCCCATAGCATCTAATGCCTAATAGACATGGTTGCATCTTTCTGATGCAACTGAGCCACTGTATCTAGCCGAAAACAATCAACCCCGGGAAGGATCCGTACATCTACAATGGTGGAAGACCTCAAACTTAATCTTTTCTTAGAAAGAATTGATTCAGGTCTCATTAAACTAGACTTATCATAGTCATAATAATTATGACTAACACAGTGGCATGGGTTACCTCGGATTATTGACCACCTTAGATCAGAACTGTGTCAACAGATATGGTCAGATAAGTGAGATCGGTGGAAGGGATATGCCATTAACTCATATAAGAATGCATTCAGATCGAGTAGCTCCTAATTAAAAATCAGTCAGTCATATGTGCCAAACTTACCTTAGACACCAAATTATTGAGCTAGAATCAATTGGATTAGCCTACAATTCAGACTCTAACCTCTGAGCCTACACTATATTTCGATAGATTATAGTAAAATTTTTAAGAGAAGCTTGGAAAGTAGATATAGTGCTGGGTTGTACTAAACCCTTATAAATTTCTTTATATTTGTGTTGTGCCCTTTTCTATTTATTTTACTTGTTTTTAATTTCTACTTAGCATTGTTTTTAATTCTTGCATAGCCTCTTCTACATCTTGATTCCACTGCTGCATATATTATGCACATTACAATCATTCAAAATTAGTTTAGTTTTGATGCAAGTATTTTAGTGCGAAGACACATTGATTTGAATAATTAGAACCAAAAGGTTAAAAAATCATACTAATTATATCAAATCCTTTTGATTTGATACTATTGTACTAAAATGGCCATAATTTTCTCATCTGATGTTAGAATCTTTATTATAATCCTAGTTCTTAAAGCATTTTTTTGAGCTCTGAGTTATAGTTAATTTGGAGCCTAATTTAATAATTTGATAGGTTAATGGAAGCTTGAAAGATCCTACATGACTTCATCTCTTAGTCTTTTCCTATTTTAATTGTACTTTGTATTCTTGTTTAAGTTTGTTAGTATATTTTTTTCTATAAATAAGATCCTTTAGGTCAATGTTGTAATTAGATTTTTTGAGTTATTGAATTAAAATTTTTAGATGAGAGTTCTTTTCTTCTTTTTTGTCATTTTATCCTAGTTTTTGCATCTTATTTTCTCTTCCCAAGCCTTCTAACAGCCAAAAGTCATTCTTCAGCAACTCCTAAATATATAAAGAGTAAGAAAAATATTTGAGAACAAGAGATAAAAGAATTAAAGTAAAAAATATTCAATTTGTGAGGTTTATCAAATATTAAAAGAAAAAGAGAGAAAAGATAGGATTTTGTATGTTAAATTTAGAGAGCTTCTAAGTATGATCATTCTCAATCATTCAAGCTTTCTCTTAGCCTTCAAAGAAAATAATACAAAGCTTCAAGAGTCATTATTTAGCTCCTTTAAACTTCAAAAAGAATTCTTTTTCTTTTGCTTTGCACTAAATTTTTATACCTTGTATTCATGTTTCTTTATAAGTTTTTTCGAAAGAAAGAAACTTAGGATGTAGGCTGGTCTAAGCCGATAATTAGATGCTATAAACATTGTGGTTGGTGCTTCTGGGTTAAAATCAATTAGGTTGATCATGAATCTAAAAAACTTTCGATGTAGGATTATGATTGGTAAGACTGGCAAGATTAACTAAATTTATTTATGATTCTAGATTAAAACAAATATACTATAATCTAAGGATTATAGTAAATTTTTTAAGGAGATAGCTTGGAGAGTAGATGTAGGAGCAGATTGCTTCGAACTACTATAACTTTTTTTTATTTTTGTGATGTGCTTGCACTATTTACTTTTCATATTTGTCTTGCATCATTTTAATTTAAGTTTTGCTTGCTTATATCTTAATTTCACTATTGCATATATCATACATAATAACTATAAATGGTGTGACTCTTTCCAAGCTGGAAAAGGAATGGAATCAATTTGATAAAAGGATGGCTCAATTGAATAAAAAAGCCATCAATGTGTTTTATTATTTCTTAGATGTGCATGAGTTTAATAGAATATCATCTTACACATGGACTAAAAGAATTTAGGATATATTAAAAATAACTCATGAAGGATCAAGTCAAATCAAAGAGTCTAAAATTAACTTACTTGTTCATAAATATAAAATATTTAAAATAAAAATATAAGTCTATTTCTGATATATTTACCAAATTTACTAAAATTATCAATGCTTTTAATGGCCTAGGCTAAACTTATTCTAGCTATGATTTTGTTTGCAAGATGCTTAAGTCTTTGCTTAAAGAATGGGAAGCTAATTAAGATGACGGCAATACAAGAAACAAAGAATTTCACCGAGCTATTCTTAGAAGAGCTTATGGGTTCTTTTATGATCCATGAGATGTATATGGCTCAAGAAGAAGAAGAGGCAAGAAAAATGAGGACTATCACCTTCAAGTGTACTACTAATTTTCAAGGAAGCGATAAGTTAAAAAAAGATGAAGAAGAAGATGATGAAGACATGATACTTCTTTCAAAAAAATTCAAGAAGTTTCTCATGAAGAAAGATATGAAGAAAAAAGAAAGAACAAAAATTATCACTAGCCATTAAATGCACCCCAAAAAGATGAAGAAGAGTGTATTACTAGGAATTTAGGAAAGTGGTGACATGTCAAGCTTAGATGAGAAAGAAGAAAATATAAACCTTTGCCTTATGGTCATAGAAGATGAGATAAATTCTAAAAACTCATCTAATTTTACTATTAATGAATTACTTGATGCTTTTAATAAATTAATAAATAAATTAAAAAAATTAAAATAGAAAAATAAGAAGCTTAAAAAAAATCTTAATCTAATAGAAGAAAATAATTCTTTAGCTAAAGAAAAAGAAGAATGGATTAAATCTAAAAATTCTTTAGTTGAAAAAAATACTGAGCTAAAAGAAAATATTTTGAGATCCTTCCTAAAAAAAATAAAAATATTCTAAATGAAAAGAAAGAGCTCTTGAAAGAAAATAAAAAATTAAAAAGAAAAAAAAGAGGTTTTGAAACCTATTGCTTAAAAGTTTACCATTAGTTTTCAAAATCTCTAATCATGATAAAAATTAATGAGGCTATTATCAATAAAATAAAAATTAATTTTAATATTTTAAGAAAATAGAAAAATAATAAAAATATTTTTACAAGAGCTTTAACTAAAGATTGTACTATTAAATACTTTAAATATAATTAAATTGGCCATAAAATTTTGGAATGTAATCTTAAAAGATTTGGCCAAACCTTGATTAAATATATTTGGATTCCAAAAGAAATCTTGAACACTAACTTTTATAGACTAAAGATGGCTTAGATACCAAAATTTAAGAAGTAATTTTGCAGATATACTAAAGATCCAATGAGTTAAGAAGAGAAAATTTTCTTTAGTTGGATGCCTTGGAAGTGAAAGATGATGGGTGATGATTTTGATACAATCTAAACTTTTCTCATATCATACTATCAATAATTATTTTATTAAATATATTTATTTTAATAATCTATTATTGTAGTTTCATATTATATTTTTTTGCTTAAAATTTTTTTTATATATATTGGTAAGATTAATATGATTGATTTTAATGATTTGAATCAATAAGCTCTCCTCTATGAATCATGCTTTGAATCAATATGAAATGAATTTATCTTGGATTTCAGCATATGGTATCTCAACTTTTCCTTATCAATTGTATATTTGAGAAATTTAAATTAACATAAGCTTAATTGGCTATGAATGTCTTTGGTTGCGAATGAAATAAATTTTTGTCATTCCCTATAAGATGTTAAATTATCAAATTTATCCTAATTTTTTTTTGCATGAAATAAATACTTGAAAATAAAACATCTTTTCATAAAATTCAAGTGTTTGATACTGCATTGCATTTTAGTTCTATCCCTAAACATTCAAAACTTTCCTAGTTGAAACTAAACACATAGAGCTTATATTTAGATTGTTTCTTCTTGATTCTCTGAAATTAATTGATCATCTCATCCCAAATTGGCCAAATCTTTGATTCTCAAATTTGATTGAATATTATTTTTGACCCTCTAAATTTGATTGAATATAAAATTTGATCTCAGTTTGATTAAATTTCCTTGATTAGAAACTTCTTAAATTGTTTCTACATCAAGGGTTCGACCCTAAATTCAGTAAGGGTTGGCCCATGGGCTAGAAAGCTATCTGAAATAGTTTTGTGAAGGTGTCAACCTCAGTTTTACTAGTGTTGACCCCTTCTAAGGTGTCGATCTTTTCTAAGGTGTCGACCCCTTTTTAGGGATAAGTTTTTAAAAAAATCGAAACCATCCTTTTCCTTGTTTCTTCTATGATTTATTTTTCAAATTGAGTCCTCTTCGAACTCGCTTCTCTACCCAAACTGAATCACCAAACCCCTTTTTTCTTTATTTTTTTGATGATTTAGTGGCCAATGCCCTGCATGAAGTGGATAGCTCAATGGGAGAAACATCCTCGTGTGGTGCCTTCGAGCCCTAGCCCATCCCCCTTGCCTTCTCCCATCTGTGAACATCACTTCAAGGACTATGCAGAGTAGAGAAGCTCTTCTCCTTTGCCGATAGCACCTTCTCCTCTACTAGTAACACCTTCTTAGCCTCCGGCAGCACCTTCTCCTCTACTAGTAGTGCCTTCTCCACCTCTGGCAGCACAGGCCACTCCTTCCTGGTCAACCATTGTCTCCCGCATTGTCTCCATAGGTAAAAATGTTGACTTTGGATTTTTGGAGAAAAATGGATTCAATTTTGGGTGGAAGATCAGAACTTAGGTTGGGAATTCTTTTGTTCATTGAATGTTCTTACCTACCTAACCTAGTTAGAGAGTTTTATTTAAATTTAAAAAGTGAAAATGGAATTATAAAATATGAATCAAAGGTATGCTTATTGTGTTTGATTCTAAAAGATTGGGGAGAATTTTAAAAATGTGAGCTAAAGGGAGCCTAACAGATAAATTAGAAAAGAAATCTGAAAGGCTTAAATGCATTTTGAGAAGAGAAGATATTAGTGACATAGTGGAGGTGAGTGCAAATCGATTGAGTACATATATGTGCCTCCTACCACATTACTAGCCAAATTTTCTTTCCGAAGACTGGATGATTTGATTTTGTGGCTGCCAGGGATATTTCTTTCATGTATCATGTTATCCATGAGATCCCCTTGAACCTCTTAGCTCTCATGATCAGATCTATGGAGGACATAGCAGGAAGATCAAGGACATCACTACCTTATGGGATGGTATTGATTTTAGTATTTCAAGAGCATGGGGTAGACTTTGATGGAGAGACCACCAAGCCCTTATATATACATATTAACACCTACAATGAGCACTCACTGTGCCGTATGGGATTTGAAAAATAGGATGTTCATTGGATATGGAGAGGGCTCAGGCTCAGGTAGATGATCTAGTTGTAGCTCTTGAGGCAGTTCTTATAGATATTCAAATAGAGAAGCCAGCGATACTAGAGGAAAAGTAGGTTGGTGAGACTACAGAGGCATTAGTTGATCATTCAGAGAGCTTAGATAGATCACACTTTACACTAGATGAGAATTTACTGGTTAAGAGGATCATTGCTCGTGTCATCAGCGAGGTCCATGCAAAGTTTTGAAGATTAACTTCTGAGACCATCACCATGATCCAAGAGGAGTTCCAAAGGATTGCTTCAAAGTTTCGGGGCTAGTCATCCAGTGCCACTAGATCACCTACCTCATCTCAACCTAGACCTAGATAGAGCCTCTAGACCTATTTCTTAAGATGCTAGGACTTTTCTTATGTAGCCTTAGAGCTTCTTAGCAATCCACCATTTTGTTAGATATAGATGTCTTGCATTTTGACTATTTTGCTTATAGACATCTCATGTAAACATCTTTTAAAATTAATGAAAAGAATATTTTCTTTTGAAAATATGGTGTATACTTGAGTGAATGCTATGTTTGATTGATATTTAGATTAATAAATGCTTAGTTTCACTTAATTGATGCTTTCACTCTTAAAATAATTGCTTAATCTTTAAATGGCTTTGTTTGCAAAAGATAGGAGGAGAAAATAATAAAGAAGATATAATTATTTAAATTAAAAAAATGCTCTTGAATTTGAAAGTATGAATTTGAAAATTAAATTATCTAAATTTAAAGGTTAAGTTTTGTAACAATCAAATTCATGATAAAAATGCTCAATTTGAAATAAAGAGGAGGAGAAAAGCTGAAAGTAATTTATCTTGCTTTAATTATAAAAAATAGGGGGAGAAAAGTTTTAATAAATCTTCGATATTCAATCTCAAAAATAAGGTAACTTGATGTTTGTTGCATACCATCTTAAATTATTTGCAAGCTCAAATTAACTTGTTAAGTTTTCATCTTAAATTCTCATTAATTACTTTTGTAATCTTCTCAATTTAAACCTTCATGTATTCATTCAATTTATTTTATGTGATTTGATTACAAAATCTTTCTTTATAATTAATCAGAGTTAAACTAAATTTAAAATATATTCTTATTCTATGAAATAAGTTTGATACATATTTATAAATCTGAATATGATACTAATTTTTTTTTTATGTGCATTGCAAAATCCTTAAGAATTATTTATATTAAAGCATTCTTTACTCAAAGCAATGAATTTAAAAATGTAAAATTATTTTTGCTCTAATACTATCTTCGACTTACTCAATACATTTTCGATACACACTTTTTCTAAACTTAATAGATGCATTTCTATTAAGAAAAGAAAAGAATAAAAATTAAGAAAAATGATATGCTTGATTTCACAACTTGAATTATTTTGAAAGTCAAACTCCCTTTACAAGTTCAAAGTTATTATTATTTTAGATCAAAAATCTGAATTATAGAGTCAAATTCATTCAAAAAGGGGTAGAATTTTTTATTTTTGAATTTAAGATAATACTAAGACCTAAGAAATATTTTAAAATTATTTCTGAATTTTTGTTCTACCATTGATTTTGATGATTTCAATTATTTTTACTTGATCCTTTCCTTAAGCCTTTGGATGTTGTCAAAAAAGGGAAGAGGAATGTTGAGTATATGCAAAATTATTCAAAGGATTAGAAAGGAATGTTGAGTATATGTACAATGAATTAATTCTTAAGATGCTCATCAAATTAATGTTTGAAAACTTAATAATACTTATTTATTTGAATTAAAAAATTATCTTAATATGAGTATATAAATTATATGGAGCCTTTTATAAAGTGTGCATTTATATTTGTGTATATTATTATTTCATAACTTATACTAGCCAATTTATTGAAATATATTTATTTTATTTTTATGTATATTGATAAGATCATGATATTGTCATCTAGACACCATATTTATCACTTTAATTTTAACTTCTTAAAATAATTAAAACTTATAGATAGTAGTGAATTGGGTCGAATCTACGGAAAAGATAGCGCTTTGATTTTAAAATTTTTAATTTTTTATTAAAAAATAAAAAAATAAAAAATAAAATTAAAGTTGAAAAATAAAATTTAAAATTATATAAAATTAAATAGTAAAAATTTTGATAGTCCAAAAAAATAAAATTGGTACTAAGATCTACTATTTAGATCTTAGCATCTACTTGTGATAAAAATAAATTTGCAATAAAAGTAGAGGACTAAAATTTAAATAGAAGAAGAATAAAATTTGCATTAATTTAAAGTTTAAAATTTAAATATATAAAATTTTAAAAAAAAGAAAATAAAATAAAAACTAAAAGCATGTTGATCTTGATCTTAGATCGGTGTTGGCATTGCGATGATATAGAAGATCGGCTCTTCCTCTCGACACCGTCTACCTTGAAACAACCATAAATCCAAAGCTGGCTCTATCCTATACCACCACCTTCTCATGACCAAAGACCGCTTGAAACCTTTGCCTAGAGTCTCTTTTATAGATGCTGGAGAGGAGAGATCTTTAATATAAGGCGATATGGGATTAAGGCAGTCTGTATGAAAAGAAATCTGAGTGAAATTTGATTTAAAACTCCACCTGGATCACATTGAATTAAGTGTTTGTGAAGCCTAGATCTTCCGACCATTAGATGGTAATTGAATGCTTTGAAAATCACTAAAATTCACTATTTTAATACCTAGATTGAGTCATATTTGATATTGGCCATCCGATCGGGCTAGATGGAGTTCTTTTGGTCGTTGGATTGAAGCTTGGGTGATTGAATCAATGTCAGGAACATCATCAGCTATCGGATCGAAGTTTGGATAAGATCTGACCATTCAATCGGAGGTAGGTGCGTTCACAGCCGTCCATTAGCATAGATAGAAGCTGGGAGAATTTAAATCAAAATAGGAAATCACCACAACCATTGGATTTCAACCGAGAACCACCACAACCATTCATTGGTGCAATACTATTCATGTCGACCATGGTGAACCGATTGTGCCGAAGACCTGAGCCAATCAATGCCTGTTCTGCTCTTGAAATGACTGAAATGCCCCTGATAATTGGTCCACGATGAGCCGCCTAGAATTTGACTTCACGCTGACATTAGCGGCTCATTAGAGTGGCTTGCAGTGCTGGTCGGCTTGCTGGTGCATGGCTAGGTTGCTCTGGCTTGGTGCGTCGGCTAGGAAGAACGTGCCAGCTTAGCTGGCGGGCCAATTAAGCCATTTTTATTTTTATTTTTATTTTTTTCTTTATTTCTTTGAATTGGATCCATTTTAACTACAATTCACTCCAGATTTGTTTCATTTGCACCAAAAAAATGAGCTCTTTTTATTATGATGATATTTTCTAAAAATAATATATAAAAATATTAATTTTTAAAAATAAAAATAAATTAATTTATAAATTAATATTTTTATTGGTATATTTATAATAATTATTACATATACTTAAAGTTTTATTATAATCAAAAAGAAAGAGATTATTGACTCCATGATTGATTTTAATGATTGCCAAATTTTGAGTATTTAAGTATCTAACTATGTATTTCAAGATTGGATGTAGGTCTTTTTTAGTGTTAAAATTAAAGAATTAATCAAAAAAATAATTTACACAAAATCACCAAGTCAAAGATTTCAAAGAAGTAATTTTAGATTTTAGACTTGGTGGTGTTGACCTCTGATCAAAAAGAGCCGATCGTTGTCCTAAAGCAAAGTAGAAAAATGAAGAATTCAAAATTCAGAAAGGCCAAGTGTCGACCCTAGGAGTAGAGTTGCCGACCCCAGCTCGCTGACATGCAGAGGGAATGATCTATATGTCGACCTCTATTGCATAGAATAGAAGATAGAAAGTAGGTCTTTTTTAGATCCCAGAAAGTATCGACACTAAGAAAAAAGGAGTTAACCCAGAGCAGATAGCATCGACCCTAAGGAAAATAGTATCAACCCCAAGCATGGCATAGACTATAACTGCTAGTTTTCTATACTTCTTTAGCAAGCATTTCTTCACTCCAACGGCTATTCCAAGCTTTCTAATGGCCAAAAGTCATTCTTTAGCAACTTTCAAGTATATAAAGAGTAAGAAAAATATTTGAAAATAAGAGATAAAAGGATTAAAGTGAAAAACGTTCAATTTATGAGGTTCATTAAATATCAAAAGAAAAGGAGAGAAAAAAAAAGACTTTATACGTCAAATTTAGAGAGCTTTCAAGTGTGATTATTCTTAATTATTTAAGCTTCCTCTCAGCCGTCAAAGAAGAGAATACAAAGCTTCAAGGGCAATTATTTAGCCTTTTCTTCAAACTTCAAAAAGAGTTTTTTTCTTTTATTTTGTTTTGAATTTTTATACGTTGTATTCATATTTCTTTACAAGTTTCTTTGAAAGAAAAAAACTTGGATTATACACTGGTCCAAACCAATAATTAGATATTATAAAGGTTATGGTTGGTGCTCTTAGGTTAAAATCAATTGGATTAATAGTGAATTTAAAAAACTATCGGTATAGGATTATGATTGATGAGCTCAGCAAAAATAACTAGATTTGTTTGTGATCCTTAGTTAAAATAAATACACTGTAATCTAAGAATTATAGTAGAATTTCTAAGAGGATAGCTTGAGGAGTGGAAGTAAAAGTGGATTGCTCCAAACTACTATAAATTTTTATCTTTGTGGTGTGCTTACTCTATTTACTTTTCATATTTACTTTACATCATTTTAATTTAAGCTTTGTTCACTTATATCTTAATTCGTTGTTGCATACATCATACATACCTCAAACATATAACTTATCTTAAATTGATGCATATTCTTGCTTAAAGTTTAAATTTGACCAAGATTTTATATAAACTTAATTCATTGCCCAGCCTCTTGGGTTGCTTCCTTTGGGCAACAAGATGGATCCTAATTTTGTAAGAATTTGATATAGAGATCAAGGATAAAAAAGATACTGAAAATGTAGTGGTAGATTATTTATCTCATCTAGCAATTGCACCAATTTAGGAAACACCAGTCAATAATTTTTTGCTGATGAACAATTGATGTTAGATATCCTAGAACCATGATATACTGATATAGTAAATTTTCTAGCCACCGACCAAATTCTAATGCATTGGACCACTGAGGATAAGAACAAATTTTTCTCCTAAGTGACGTATTTCATTTAGGATGATCCATATTTATTTAAATAATATTCTGACCAAATCATAAGAAGATGTGTCCTAGATAATAAAATTAGGAGCATTTTATCCTTTTGCCATGACTAAGCTTATGATGGTCATTTTGGAGCTAAAAAAATAGCAACTAAAGTGCTCCAATATAAATTCTATTGATCTAACCTATTCAGAGATGCCCATGACTAGTACAAAAATTATGCTAGGTGCCAACAAATAGGCTGGATCACCAAGAAAAATATGATGCTTATGAATCTAATTTTAATTATATAATTTTTTGATGTATAGGGAATAGATTTCATGAAACAATTTCCAAAATCTTTTGAAAATGAGTATATCTTAGTAGCTATATACTATGTATTTGAAGAAAAATTCTGATTTTTTGGATCAAGTTCGTTCAGATCTTATCAGATCAAGAGATATATTTCAAAAATTTTTCTCTTTGATCTAGATCAGATTTAAAATATTTTAGATCTGATTCTTATTATTTTAATAATTAAAATAAATTTAGATAAATTAAATTAAATTAAATTTATCTTGAAGTGGATAATCCTATTATCCGTTGATGATCTTGTAAGCAGCGGAATGTTCTGGATCAAGCCACGCAAGTGCCTGACCTCTATCGGTATCCACTCAGACTGGATCTGAAAATCCTCTTCTTCTCTATCATGTCTCTAAAAATCAGATCTGGATCTGATCTGGAGGATCTTCAAAACTTCTTTCGAAGATCAGCAGTTGTCCTATGCAGCAGCGTAGCCTTTTAGCTTTCAGTCGCCTTTCTCTCGTCTGGATTGCACCAACCAAGGACCCAAACACCTTTGGACGTGGAGAGGAGAAGGAGATGTTGGCATGGAGGAGGAAGAGGTAGGAGCCTTGGGCATGGGGAATTTTCTGAATCAGATTGGATTGTTTCCAATTGCAATAGGAGTTGGGCACAGGGTCTTATTTATAGACTGTCTGTGATCCAACTCCTGTTCTTTTCAATCAATCATAACTCTTTATAAAATTAGATCTAAATTTGATTGGTGGGAATAGAGTCCTTCTGGATTTCTTCTTAGAGGGTGCCTAAGATCAGTCAAAGTTGGTTCTTAGGAGAACTCTAATTGAAGTCCAAAAAGGAGATGGAGTCCCTGTCCAATAGGGACTCCTCGCGCCTCCAACTAGGGCGCACGCCAAGGGTGGCGTGTGCCCTCCTTCTTGCCAGGTTCTAGCAAGGGGACAAGTTTCCACCGGCTCTCTAATAGGTGTGTGACACGTGGACAAAAGTCAAAGTATCTATGGTCAACATTTGACCAGTCAAAGATCAACTTTTAATCAAAATCAAAGAACGAGAAATGGCAGGTGACCAAAAATGGCAGACAATGTCTTACAAAATAAGACAACCTTTTCTAACTTGGACAAGCTCTAGTCAGACAAAGTGAAGGCCTCTGATCGAGCATAAACTCTTTTGGCTCAGTCAGGACAACTTATTTATGATAGTAAAAGAAGAATGTTAAGTTCAATCGAGTGCTAGCATGATTTTCTTGAACCTAATTGAATCTCATTCAGATCAATTGAACTGGATCAGTTCAATTAATGATCACTAGATTCAAACCCTTGTTTGTATGATCCAGTTAGATTCAGTTCTGTATGGTAATGGGATATGTCATGATCTCTATCATCGACATCATCGAAACTCCTTTCGATGGATCAGAACTCTTCTGATTCGAATAGTTAGAATGATCGATCATCTAAATCATTCTAATTGCTCCCAAAATCCACTAGTGACACCTAGCAGTATATGGTGGCAACCCATCAGAGCTGAATGTGAACCTCTTGGTGCAGCTACCTATGTGATTAAGTTCTTCTATCTTGAGCCTCGATTAGATTAGGATTAAGGTGAACTCGTCAAACCCTAGTTTCTTTCATATGATGTAATCATTCGATTCAGATCCAATGTGAAAAACTAAATAGAAACTCTTTCTATTATTTCACTCTGCCATGGCCATGGACTTCTGGACTTGATTCTCATGATCATCATAGGGCTGCTCCTCTACCACCAAGGTAGATAGATTCCATCTTGATGCTATCCAGTTTCTACAATGAACATGCTATAGCCAACATACACCTCAGGATTCTGTATGGCTAGGAGATCGAGTAATGGTGCAGTCAAACTATATCACCCTCAAGGTGAACTATCGATGCATCTTGGGTCAAAGAATTAGATACACTACTGCAACATCGAGTCAGTCATTCATGAGAAGGTAGACTCTCTAATGACTACTTGAGATGGTCACGCTCAATGCTCTCGTTCTCTAACGAGTATCTGTACTCTTGCTCCAGTGTCTCCATACCGTAAACTCAAGACTCATCTACTAAAGAGAAGCGATTGTACACCAACCTTTTGGATCAATCATCATCCTCGTGATGATCCAATGGTCGGAAGCATTTTATGAGTTAATAATGATTATTCATATCTTAAATTTTTAACTCTTAAAAATATGAATTATCATTACCATTAACTCAAAGGATGTATCACAGATACTAAATACATATATGTGATAGAAAATAATCCTTTTATTGATATTAATTAAAATTATAATTTTGCCCTTAGAAGTGTATCACAAGTGTCAGTCAATTCTGGCTTTTAGGGCACATATATCTAATAGTATCCAAGTGGGTGGAGGCAATGCCATGCAAAACCAATAATAGTAGGATTGTTATCAAATTTTTTTAAAAAATATCATCTTCTAATTTGGTATCCCTAGAGCTATTATCTGTGATCATGGAACACACTTCTGCAATAGATCTTTTGCCTCATTGATGAAAAAGTATAACATTACCCATAAGTTGACCATACCATATTACCCACAGATAAGTGGACAAGTTGAAGTTTTTAATCATCAAATCAAGCTGATCTTAGAAAAGATAGTAAGCACCAATAGGAAAGACCTTTAAAATTAACAGATGAATTATAGGTATACCGCATAGCTTTCAAGATCAACTTAGAAATGTCTCCATATAGGCTTATATTTGGAAAAGCATGTTACTTGCCAGTAGAATTGGAACATAGGATGATGTGGGCTATTAAACAACTAAACATGGATCTAGATACAGCTGGAGGCTAGAGAAAATTATAAATTAATGAACTTGAGGAAATAAGAAATGAAGCCTATAAAAATGTTAAAATTTATAAAGAAAGAACTAAAGCTTTTTATGATCAAACAATTAATAGAAAATCTTTTACACCTGAACAAAAAGTTCTTCTATATAATTCTAGGCTATACCTATTTTCAAAAAAAATTAGAATCTAGATGGACTGGACCACATATTGTCAAAGAAGTCTTCTCATATGGGGCTATAGCAATTGAATAAGTAATAGTATTACTTTTAAAGTCAATGGACAATGACTAAAACTATTCTTAGAACTGTCTACTGAATCTGATAAAGAAGCCATGATTTTCTATGAACCTATCTATTCTGATTAATTTACAGTCAAGACTAGCTGAAGATGTTAAATTTAGTGCTTATTGAGAGGCAACCCAACTTTTGTATTTAATTTTTTTTATTTTTTATTATTTTTTAGTTTAGAACTAAGTTGGAAAGAGAACTACAGACCCATACTAGATAGAGAACAAATAAAGCCTAGACTGAGCCCAGAAACATATTAAGCCAAGTGAACCCTTTTCTTTTTCCTTCTATTTATCTATCATACTCTATTTCTTTCCTCCATCGAGGATAATAAAAATTAAGTTGGGAGAGAAAAGTAAATAAAAATAATTAAGTCTTTGAATATAATAATAATTAGTCTTATGCATCTAATTTCGTGCTGATTTGAAGTTAATCAGATATCTTAATCGATGATTGATTAATAGTCTAGAGAGTTTTTGAAATATTAAAAATCTATTTATTAAGAAAATCCAATAATTGGTCAGAACTAGAATAGAATAAATTTTTTAGTGATTCTAAAATCTTTTTCTAGCCTATATTCAATAAAGAATCTATTTTGTATGGGCATGAGTGAAAAATATGAAAAAAATAAAAGATAATAAAATAATAAATAAAAAAAAAGAGAGCAAGTTCTAAATATTGATTTTCTACTAAGTAATCAGGCTTCGTTGCCTAAGTAAGTAATAATATTTACATTAAAAAGTAGGCAATGTAAAGAAGTTTGTTATACACCTAGTTTAAACTTGTAACCTATTTGACTCGAGTTAGTAAGCCTGAGGGGTGTTCTATACCTAATGCTCTAAAGCCAACCAATTTGAGAGTCATTGGTCCAAAGCTCACTACAAAGGTTAGATAAAAAGCTTAAAAGATTAAAATATTACACTAACTTAAAAAATTAAAAAGATTATTTTCATACTCTAGTCCATACTAAAGATAGATGGTTTAAAGAATAAAAGTAAAAAGTTGGTCAAAGAAAGCTTTAAAATTTTATGTTCTTCACTTAACCACTATTTGGGCTAGAATTAATAATCAAATATTTTGATCTCTTAAATCTCTAACTAGGTATCAACTGACTTTAAGATGATCTGAAGAAACTTTTACATCTTAATGAGTCAATATATACTTCTAATTTTCTATTTTTACTTGAGGACGAGTAAAACTTAAGTTGAAAGATGTGATAACTATCATAAATTTATAAATAAAAAATATTAAAATATATAATAATTAATATTTATTTTAAAAAATTGATGTTTTTATTTATGTTTTGTAGAAAAAATTTTCACCAATAAAAAGAGCTTGATTTATGTGTTAAAATGAAAAAAATTAACATAAATTGGAATTAGATTGGAGCTTAAATGAAGGCTAGAAAAAAAAGGGGGCCAACTGGTTCATTCTGAACTAGCTTAGAAAAATTGGCCCAAATCGATCGCAACCCATGTGCAAAACCAGCACGATTGCAGCCCAGTAGCTGATGTCAGGCCAATGTCAAATTTTACATGGCTCACTAGTGGTGGAGCACTATGGAGGTAGACTGGGCTTTCACGCAGCTCATGTAAGCAGGCTTCATCAGGCGCTAATGGATGGCTCTCAGCTTTGCTGGTCAAGATCCAACAATAGGAAATGATGCTGGTTTGATCTAGGACTACCTAGGCCTATTTTGCACTATCCAATGACTAAGAGAGCTCCAAGCACCATCTAATAGTTGAAAACGGCCTAATAAGAAGATCGGACGGTCTGAAATCTATCTAGGCATTGATCAAGCATTGGGTAGTGATTTGTGGATGATGATCTAATGGCTAGGGTTTATTGGGAAGAAGAAATTCGATCTAAACTCCAATTTGCGTACGAAAAAAGCTCTTAAAACTCTGTTTCACTCTATTTAAATGCCCTTACACCGCGAAGCCCTCTCTCAGGACATTTTAGCCTAAAAATAGAACCTTCTCTCCTTCCTTCATCCCTTCATTAAAAAAGATGCAGGAGATGAGTAGATTCTCAACCATGCATGGCTAAAGGGTTGAATTCTAGAGAAGTAGATGAAGTCTTCTAGTATGGATTATATATTTCTTTATCTTTTGTAATTATTTTTTTTATGCAATATGTTCTCCTGCCTAATTTTTAATGAAATATTTTTTTATCCATGAGATCTTGGCGTTGTGACATGCTTGTTATTGATTAAAATCTACATAGATTATATTTATTGAAATAGTTTGTGAGTGGGAGATACAATGCATACTCAATTTAATAATTTATTTTAGAGAAAAATCATTGAAAGCTATGTTATGAATATCTAAGAATTAAAATATTGAATAATTTATGATTCTATTGAGATAGGTCATAATCAGGAGTTATAATTCATTCTTTGAGGAAATAAGTTATAGTCATAACTGAACTCTTAAAATTTAAATTCTTGCATTAAAAAGAATTACCACAATCCTGCTAAAGATGGATTCAAAATCCACCTTTAATTGATTCTTAAACCCTACTTAATTAATTATTATTTGCTTTCTTTTATTTAATTTGCTAAAATCTTAATTAATTCTATTTAATTTATTTTTTAAAATTTTACTTTATAAATTAATTTAAAATTTTATTTTTAATTAAAATTAAACGTAACTTAGCCTACAATCTTCGATGAAATTGACATCCAATTCACTGCTATTCTAACCTATAGTAGGATCAGGTTTAATATTATTTTTGATGCTATAATGACGAGCATCATTGCCCCATCATTAGCATCATCTTCTCTTCAAGGTGCAGCAATGCCTTAGAGCTCTTCCCATGAATCTTTTTGTCAAGTCAATCCTTTGGCCTCAGCCCCTCAAAAGTCCCCTAGGAACCCGAGTAGGGAGCTCAAGACTAGAGGTCTAGCTTGACAAATAATTGGATCACCTATGAGCTACTTCGGGTTGCCATCCTCCTAGCCAATATCAAGGCCATTGACGAGCAAGGCTTTGGATACTGCATCAAGGACTCATTCAACTCCCTTCTTTGGGTAAGTTTGATTTTTTTTTTTCTTTTTTGGAATGACCTAATCTCCTCCATAGCTCATCCACCATGTGGACCACTTGGTGGGAGTTCTAAAGATGAACCAACAGACATCAAGGGAGGTTGAGGCCCAAGCTGTGTAGGCCAAAAATAAGGTAGCCAAGGCCTCGAAGTTGGAGAAGAAGGATAACAAGGAGATCGAATCCCTAAAGGCTAAGATTAGGTCGGTGGAGGCAAAGTTGTTGATATTTGGGCCTAGGCCAAAGCTCGAGTGAATGATGCCCTCTACATGATGGCCACCCAATGGGGGGAAGAAGCTCAAGGTTATGAAGGCTGAGGTGGTCAAGGCTTTTAGCTTTTTGAACAAGTTCTTGGTGGCCAAGGTATAGTTCATCGTTAAACCTTAGTTGGAGGGCATGGAGGACTATAGGGCTAAGGTCCAAAACCTCTTCCCAAACATCGACCTCAGCCAACTGGGCATCGAAGATGAAGATGCAGATGCTAAGGAGGGAGCAGGGTCAGATGGCACTAAGGATGCATTAGCCGATGTTGCTGAAGCTGCACCCTAGCCTCTACTCGTGATTGTTTTGGCAGAATCTGTTGCTCCAATTGAGAAGCCTGCCCCCTATAGATTCCCAAAATTAGGATCTTTTCCTTTTCCTTCTTTTTTCTTTTCTCTTCTTTATTTCTGTACTTGAGATTGCCAAAGGCCAAGCAAATTTTGTGGTTAGGTCCTTTTGGTATTCTTTGGCTTCAACTGAATGAATTTTGTAATTGGCCCAATTGACCTGATGTAAATATTTTTTTCTTTCTAATGCATACTTTGTTTCTTTGACTTGGTCTTTATTGCTTGTTCTCCATCACTATCCATAGAGTTCCCCAAGTTGAAGAGGTTGGAATTTCTCTAGTTCATCCATTGCATGTAGGATATATGTAGTCCATGATCTATGGTTAAAATTCGATCTCCTGTTAGGTTGCCTTCATTCTAGATATTCTGGCCAATTCAATTAAGGGTTCCTAAAATGGTTATCATCATCCTCGGCCTCTATTTGACTTATCTGAGGATAAAAAGCACTAGTTGGCCATATCAAGGGGTCCCATAAAGGTTTACCCTTTATTGTCATGTGCCTTTGCTCGACTCATCTGAGGATGAGAAGTATCAGTTGGCCATTTTGAGGGATCTCTAGAGGTTTAACTCCGTCATCATCATCCTCAGCCTTTGCTCAACTTGTCCGAGGATGAGGAGTGCCAATTGAACATTTCGAAGAATCCTTGGAGGATTAACCCTTTCATCATTGTCCTCAGTCTTTGCTTGACTTGTCCAAAAATGAAGGGTGCCAGTTGGCTATTTTGAGGGATCTCTAGAGGGTTACCCCTTCACTATCATCCTTTGCCTCTACTTGACTTGTTCGAGAATGAAGAGTGCTAGTTGGCTATTTTGAGGGATCCCCGAAGGGTTAACCTCTTCATCATCATCCTTGGCCTTCACAATTCTGTCCCCCGCTCTAAGCTCGCCATCTTCTTTCTTTCTTGGGGGCTCATCATTATGGTGTTCTCCAAGTTGAGCCCATGCCTCCTTTGCATTCGTATACTTTTCTGCTCTCACCAACATTTCTGCAAAGTCTTTGGGGTACCTCTTCTTGATTAAGAAGAGAAAAGCATTCTTAGGCATCCCACCTTTGAGAGGGTCATGGACATTGATTGATCCAAGTCACATAATTCAAGGGTGGCAGGATTGATGCGGCTAATGTACTCTTCGAGAGACTCACCCTCTCACTGTTTGATGTTGACAAGTGAGTTTGAGCCACCGTACTTCGGCAATTGCTGATGAAGTGAGTCACGAACAATCAACTGAGTTGCTTAAAGGAGGTAATTGAGTGGGGCTGAAGACTCGAATACCAATACCAAGCTAATTTCTACAAGATAGATAGGCACATCCAATAAAGAATCCCATCAGTTGCTTCATGAAGGAGCATTAGAACTTTGAAGCTGTCCAAGTAGTTGATGGGCCCCATGGTGCCATCGTATGGCTTCAGTTATAGCCTCTTGAGTTTTGGTGGGATCAGCTTGTCCATAGTTCCTCTAGTGAACGGGGGATTAGCCTTAAAGTCGAGCTCCAAATTATGTTGCTGAGTTCAACCTTGCAGTGCCTCAATCTGCTACTGCATCTTCTGGAATATTCTCTTCAACTCAGCATCCCATGAAATGTAGGTATCTTGGTGCCATAGAGAGAAGTTGCCTGGGGTAGAGTCCTTCCCTAACCATGGGGTTGGTGAGCGCATGCATTGTCCTTGGTCGGGTCTCCCAGGTCGGCTGTGTCGACTATGCCCCTGCCTCAAACTATGACAAGAAGATTACCGACCTGCTAGTCAAGCTGGATCTCGATGCAGTGCATGTGGCATAGGTTGAGCTGCAATGTCTGCTGCATTTCTTGTAATGCAATGGTCAAGGCCTACACCTGTTGGACGAGGCTATTGAATTGGCCATTAGAGTTCGCCATTGCAGGTTGACAAGATGGTGGTACTTGGACTGGTTCGACTTCTTATTGAGCATCATTGGGTGATGCACCATTGGAGCAGCAAGAGGCATTTGAAGCTCCTCTTTGTGGCTTCATAGTGAAATATTCTATATCAAAATGGACTTTCGACGGTGGCTGGGGAACCCTTTTTCTAGTGACAATTTGTTGTTGTCAAAATTCAAGCCAACAAGATTATACCTGGTCTTCTCAGAAGAAGGAAAGATGGAAGAGTCCTCAGTCTAAAATGAGATACTGATGGACAAGGTGCCTTTCGGATGGTGGAGTTGGACCTACAAAATGTTCCTAACCAAAATGATTTTTGATGGGATCCTTTGATGGTCAAGTTAGTTAGAATTGAAGAACATGGAAATAGAGAAGAATTTTGAAGCTATCGAAAACTTACTTGGGGTCCAATTTTCTCTCCTATTTATAGAGAACGAGCAAGAGTCATGTATGTTAGGGGCATTGGTCATTTTTAAAAAGTATGCACGAATCGCGCTAGTGAGGATTATGCTTCACATTTGTGATACAGTGTCAGCTGGTAGTTGTCATTTTGGAGCATGATCGAATCCTGGTATATAGTTAGGATTTTCTTATCTAGCCTTCCCACAATTGTGAGAAGGATTGCACATTTGAAATAAACAACTTAGCAAATTGGGATGACATGATAAATTAGGATCTTGCTCTTTAGATTACATTAGGTCAGTCATAATCGACCCTTACACACCTCGACCAAAACTGAGGATCAAATCGGCTGAGGCCAGGGTGGAGGCCCACAACACTTCTATTTTCTATTCTACAAGAATTTTGAAATGCACTTTAGGAAGGCTTATAAGCATAACAATATGGATTGATGAACATCATGATAAATGCTGCTACATACCGTAGGGAATTCTTGGTTCATCCTGATACACGCCACAATATACTTTCGATTTTTGCCTTTTATCTCCATGGACGTATGATAGCTCTGCTGATTTGTGTTTTTCCTCAAAATGACTGTTTACAGTTCACTACCTTGCAGTATATACTAGTATACAAATGACACCAACATATACAACACTGTCATAACTGATCATAATATTTCTCAGGTAGATGTATTGTAGTTGTTCCATCGAGATTTTTTTGGATTCTCATAACGTACGTAGATCTCCTAGAAGTGTCTCCCTAGCAGCGTGCATTATTTTGATGACGTCTCCCAACTTCGTTCGCTGCTGTGGTGATTTCTCAGTACACCACAGACCTATTTTAATGATTGACAGCAAGCAATTCTGAGCTGTCTCGCTTGCAGTGACTGCACTTTGACAAGAGGATTTATTTATTCCATTCTCCTTGTGCAAGAGTAGAGACGGGTCTAGTATTTCCATTACATGTGGAGGATATGCCATCTTTACAAAAGTATGAAGGTCAAGACCACCTTTAAATGTATCATCAGTGGGTCTTAGTCCAGTTAACATCTCCAGCAAAAGTATTCCTTACACGTCCCCTTGGGTAGAGACTTTGCTGCCCATGCCATACTCTTACAGTTCACATGGCAATAAAGAAAACATTAGTTATTTCGCATTGAAAGCAAATGGCAAGAATTAATAAGACCTCTGTTCATATTTATCTGATCACAAAATTAAATGCTTTACATATTTAAATTCCTTCATAATGATTAAAGGTTTCCAACTCTATTTTTTATAAAAGTTATGGCATAAGAATTAATTACTATGCTATAAGAAAATTAAATATTACCATTGGTAAAAAAATTCATTGCTAATAAAGTTTTTTACCACCGTAATATTGACAAAAAAAACTGTCACTAATAATATTAGCAACGGTAAATAAATTATTAGCGATGGCAATGATCGTCTCTACAAAAATAAAAATTATTTTAAAATATTTAAATAAAAAATTATTAGTGATAGTAATTTTAGATTATTAGCAATAAAAATAATACCGCCATTAATAATAAGCTATTAGCGATAACACTATAATTATTAGCAATGACACGAGCCATTGCTAAAATTATTTAAAATTTTTAATTTTTTATAATATTTAAATATAAAATAAAATTAGCGATAATATTTTTTGATATTAGCGATAAAAATTATCATTGCTAATAATTTTTTTAAAAAAATATTTAAAATGTTATTGATGATAGAACTAGTGACGATAATTAGTGGCAGCGTATTTATCGTCGCTAATAATCCTCAACTGGCTCAACTCCAATCCAAACCTGATTCAAAACTAATTCAAAATTCTATCAAATCTAATTTAATTAAGCTTTGAATACAAGTTCTACTTAGATTATAAAATTTAATTAATCTTAAATTAAATAAAAATTAATTAAATTAAAAATTAATTTAAATTAATTAGATGAAATTAATTTTTAATTTGGATTCAATTCGAATCTAATTCAAAATCCTATCAATCCTAATTTAATTAGATTTTTAATTCAAATCCTATTTAGGTAGTAAAATCTAATTACTTTTAAATTAAGCCAGGTCCAATTAAATTTTAACTAATTTAAATAATTAAAAAAATAATTTTTAATTTAGATTCGATTTGAATTCAATTCGAATCTAATTTGAATCCAATTCGAAATCCTGTCAAACCTAATTCAATTAAGCTTTGAATCCAAATTCTACATGGATTATAAAATCCAATTTATCTCAAATTAAGTCAAGATTAATCAAATTAAAATTAATTTAAAATAATTTAAAAAATAATTTTTAATTTAAATTTAATTCAAATCTGCTTCGAATCTAATTAGAAAATTTGTCAATCCTAATTTAATTAGACTTTAAAATCTAAGTCCTATATGGATAATAAAATCTAATTACTTTGATATTAAGTCATGCCTAATTAAATTTAATCTGATTATAATCAATTAGGAGAAAATAATTTTTGATTTAGGTTTGATCCAAATATACTTGGAATTCGATTTGAATTCAATTCGAGATCTTGTCTAACCTAATTCAATTGGACTTTAAATCCAAGTCTTAATTAGATTGTAAAACCCAATTACATTCAAATTAAGTCAAGTCTAATTAAATTTAATATGATTTAAATTAATTATAAAAAATAATTTTTAATTTAAATTTGATTCGAATTTCATTCAAAATTATATCAAACCTTCTAGAGGCTAAGCAAGGCTATAATTATAGCAACCTCTATAGTCTATCTCGACTATGATGGTTGCCATCAAGAAGATTATTACATGGGCTTCTATCAATAACCAAATCAAATCCACCAAATGCACTAATCATATGCTCAAGCCTGTCACCATTAAGCTCTTGCATATCAGTAAATTTATTGGATATGGAGCTTCCCATCCCCCCATATTGTCTCCCACATCTTTCTATGCAGGTACCAATACTTGTAGTTTGGTAAAAATTCACATCTATACGAATGGATAACTGTTGTATCACTATCAAATATTTCTCTATTGGCATCTCTCTTATAAAAATAATGAGTCCATACTTGCCCTAAAAGTGTAGCATTTTTAAAAGCATAATCACAGAAATAAAAGACATCATTGCAAATGGGCACAGTCAAGATGCACATCCTGTGCATGCGGACTTAGAGTTTGCTAGATGATTAGGCTGTGTAAGCACATAAATTTTATTTTTAAATTATTATTTTATTTTTTAATAAAATTTATATTTTTGGTTTGCAACTCAAGGAGGTGGTCGAAGGCTCAGAGATAGAGGCTATGATGATTGCCTATACAAGATGCGCCTAAATGAAGGTGATGCATTCTATTCTTATTGTTATATGGTCAAGCTTGGATAGTTTGTTACATCATAGACAAGCACTTGCAGCCAACTTACTGTACTTTGGTACAGAAGAACTTGCAAAGTAGGGCAAGCTTGGATAGTTTGTTATATTGTAGACAACCATTTATAGTCACCTCATGGTTAAAGCGAAGGTAGATAGTACAGGTTTCCAGCTCTACTTTTAATTTTTTTTTAAAAAAATCTATACAATAAAAATAATTATTAATATAATTAATAATTAAATCTATTGATCTTATAAAAGATCCTACATAATTAAGAATCTAAATATGATGTACATACTTTTAAATTTGAAAAATTAAAACTACATACTAGTAGTACAACTATTTTACTACTATAGTTACGTGTTCAGAATATGATACTTATATGGATAGCCGAATCTGGCAATCCGATCACTGCCGAAAAGATCCACTCATCATGATGCAGCAACACAGCATATTTGGTCTCCATGGATTATCCACATAAGGCCTTGGTCCTAATCAGCTCCTCCTGAGTGTTAGCTCAATGTCGAAATCCTTCGATGGCTGATGTTGATGGAATAGCTTCGATCTTCATCCATGGACTCTTTGAATGCTCCGATAGATGTAGATGAGAGATAGAGGAGGCTCTCTACCAAGTTTTATGAACTCATAATCGTCATAGCTCATAAATTGGATTTTTGAACCCTAGGTTGAAACCCTAAGGTTTGCACACACCTAGAATCTTGTGCTCTCTATTTTCTTTTTTCTCTCTGGCTTTTGAATTTGAATCTCATGCAGAAAGGGTGCTCATGTGGACTCAGCATGGAGGGATAGGATGAGGTTGGTTCTTCATTCAAATTTGAATCAACAACTACCAATGCTTATCCATCTGGGGTGAGAGAAAGGTGGGCGTGCACCCCCTTGTGCATGGGAGAAAACTCACGAGCACTCTTTCTCATGAAATTTAAATGGGCACAGATATGGGGTGGCATAGGAGGGGGAGACTAGTCAAACTAGTCTCAAACCGATTTTGTCCAATTAGGCCAAGTCCAAACTAATTTAGCTAGGCCCAATTAGACCAAATTAAATCCAACTAATTTAGGATTACTTAGGCTCAATTAAATTCTAATAAAATCAAAAATTGATCAAGCCCAACTCTTGATCAAATCAGGGATCAAACCTCCTCGATAATTAGGTCATCTCATAACCTAATCGGATCAAATCCAACTGAACTAATTCAATTGGACTTGATCCAAAAATTATTACTCAATCAAATTGAGTTAATTAGTAATCAAATCATTAATTAAAACTCTCATAAACATAAAGTCTAAATACGGTGGGTGTTCAGACAACAGAGTTTCATCAAAATAAGACTCTCGATCGAAGTATCTCAAACCAATAGCACTCTTAATCCCGATGTTTCAAACTCATGATCACAGAGTCCCAGACCCATAGGACTCTCAATCATAGAGTCCCAGATAAGCAAGACTCAAAGTTTTAGTACAGTAGAACTCTTGATCATAGAGTCCCAGACTAGTGGGACTCTTAATCGTAGAGTTCCAAACAATGAGACTCTTCATCAGTCATCAGATCAGGTAGAAATCTCTAATATGTTTGATCTTGTAGGTTCGAACCTAAGCCAGTAGCATAGGAACCACTTTCTGTACCAATCGAAGTGACCATCTAGCAATGGTACTCGATGTTCGGATAGGTCGAATTATTATAATTACAATATTTTGAACCTATGTGAATATGGTTACCATATAATTCATCTCTTTGATCTTTATTATAGGATGACTTAGAGTTAAACTACCAACCCTAAAAAATATATCCAAATCATGTCTCAACATAATCAAACCTGTGACTCCTCACTAGGACTATCCTGATCAAGATTTTGCTAAAGTAAAATATAATTAAATATAGCTCCTGAACCAGAGTGGTCAATTCCATTTTGATTCACAAACCAACTCCTCAAGTACTTTACTGTGTCCAAAAATCTTCTATTATTAAATTAAAAATTTAGGTAGTCTGGAATCAAAGCACCGTGAGTTGCTTGAAAGTCACCATGGTGATCTTAGGTTCCATCGAAGCAAATCTTGATAGCAGAAAAGCTCTAGAGTTGGTCATATTCAGTATAGATGTACTTCTACATTTCACCTACATGTCATACTAGTATCTCCATACTCCTTAGTTAAGAGGATAACCAATCCATATGGCACACAACGATCTATGCTTGATAAAAGTTATCATCCTTGGTAACAACATGTCATTTGGTCATGAATAGGTTTAAGGATCAAACGATAAATTTTTCTTTGTCAATTCTAAATAGTTCTAAAGACTTCACCATAACATAAGAGTTTATTAGAAGATGAAAAAAATTTATGATAAAAAAGCTAGAATAATTTTTATTCAATTAATAATTTATATATAAGTACAAACATATAGCTCAATCATCAATAGGCTAACGATTGATTTTGGAATACCATTCCCAATAATCTCTCACTTAGATTAAAGCCAATCAGTATAATATCTAATATCCATCTTTGACTTGAAGTCGTCGAACTTCTTCATCGTAACAGCTTTAGTTAATAGGCCAGATAGGTTCTTTTTTCCATTGATCCTCAAAAAATCGATGTTACCTCGATCCACAATCTTCTGGACAAGATGATAGCAGCGTAGAATATGCTTCATCCATTGGTGTGCCTTCGATTTCTTTGCCTGAGGAGTGGCTCTAGAGCTATCACAGAAGAGCAGAACTGAACCATCAAAGGAGGGTTACTCTAAGCTCGGTGATGAACTTTCTCAGTTATATCGCTTCTTTAGTAGCATCTGATGCAGCGACATACTCTGCCTCACAAATTGGATCGGTCATGATGTGCTACTTGGAACTCTTCTAGTAGACAACTCCATCATTAAGGATAAACATATACATCGATACACTTTTACTATCATCATGATCAGATTAAAAACTGAAGTCTGTAATGAAGAAAAACTAGTAGGGTTCTAAGCATGCTTCTTGAAACTTTTTCAAAATATATAGCAGTAGAAGTAAATTTAATCTACATTAATTCTATACATGCTATGATCTAATTATAAAATTCTACTCATGATCTTTGACATGTTAATATGCATTAATAAAATAAAATACTTTCGATCAGTAAATCATATTTGCTGATCGATTTATGTTTAGAATATAGTACCTATATGCGGATAGATGATCATTATAATCTGGATCCATCAAAAAGTCGCTCCCATATTGCGCTGCAGCTGTACACGTGTCTGGCCCCTACGGTGAGTCCACATGGAGCTCCTGATCCTGATCAGCTCCTTCGGAGAGCTAGCTCCTCTTTGGAGCCTTCGACAGCCAACATTCATCAATCCAATCGATGAACTACTCCTGATCTTCTGGATGCTCCAGAAATCAGAAGATGCAATGGAGGAGGATGAGATGGTGGTAAAAGCTGAAGCTGGATCATAGAAAGGATGAAATCTGCATACATGGGGTTTCTTTTTTTTTTCAACTTCTCTTTCAACTGCCAAATCTTACTTATGAATTAAGTTAAGAATTCGGGTCAATTGGATCTCAATTGTTCAAATAAAGCTTGTCTCTTGAACAAATAAATGAGTTATATTATAACTACGTTTATAAATATGTGTGTTTAATATTTGATATTTTTTTAATTTTTCATTTTAATACTTTTTATTGTTTAATATATGTGCATATATGTACATAATAAATATATAAATATATATAAATATATATGTATATATTTATATATTTATTATTCCAGTTTCTTTTTCCAAAAAGTAATAAATTGATAAAAAGAAAATAAAAAATATATATTAACTTAATATTAATAATATTAAGTATTAATAATAAGAAATGACACTTCTAGCACTCAAACTCTCCACCTAAATTTTAGAGTCCCAACTCTAAGATTTCAGCACACACCCATAAGGATCTTGACACTCTTCTCTCTTCAAAAAATCTCATAACAAAAGAGATGCGCCCCTCTCTTCCTTAGGCATACTCCTCTCAGATCCTTCGCACACCCCTTTCAGATACTTCGTGCATCCCTCATGCCCACAAAAAAAAAATTATTTAAAATGGGTGACAAAACAAATAGGAGGGCGTGGAGAAAAGATAAGGATGAGAGGGAGTTGAGAGGTTTCAACTAAACCAACCATTTCAAGTTGAATTCAAAATTCAACTTGAATCCCATCTGATCCAACATTTGGACCAAGTCATATGTAGGAATAGGGAAGGCTCAAACACTCTTCTATGATGGAGAAATCCCACGCACATTCATAATGTGTGTGGAGAAAAAGAACATATCAGAGTACCAAGGCACGGGGAGGTTTGATTCAAAATTCAAAAACCATTTGAATTGGTCCAAATTGGTTTCATCCAAACTAATTTATTTGGATCCAATTAGATCAGATTAAATCCAACTAATTTAGGCTTAATCCAAACCAAAATTTTTTTAATCAAATTAAAAATTAATTAGATCTAGCCCCTGATCAAATCAGGATCCATCTTCCTAAATAATTAAATCATCACATGATCTGATCATGTCAAATTTAATTAAATCAAATTAAATTAGACTTGATCAATTCCTTATTGCTCAATCAAATTAAGCTAATTAGTAATTTAATTGCTAATTAATCTTTCAATACATATCGAGTCCTAATCCTATGGAACTCTTTGATCAACCATTAGAACTCCTATTGTGTATGACCCCATAGGTTCGAATCCTAAGTCGGTAGCATAGAAACTAATTTTTTGTACCAATCGATGTGACCATCTAGCAATAATATCCGACATCCAGATAGGTTGAAAATTATAATGCAACATCGACAAACCTATGGCATATGGTTATCGTATAATTTATCCCTTTGACCATAATGTTCATAGGATGATCTAGAGTTAACTGTCAATCCTAAAAAGTTCATCCATATTGTATTTCAAAATTCAACGTCCAACATATAGACTACCTAGACTAAGAATTTGCTAAATTAAAATACAGTGATGCACTTGATCCAACACTTGAAGGGGTCAATCCCATCTTGACTCATGCACCGACAAGCCAAGTACTTGACTGCACCTAGTAGCCTTCCATTACTGAATTAAAAATTCAGATAGTCTGGTACCTAAGTACAATGAATTGCTTGCAAGTCATCATGGTGATCTCAGGTCAAGGGAACACATATACCCATATCCCTCATGAGCAATTTTGGTAGAAGAGAGCTCCACAGTTGGATCATGATCGGTGAAATATATCCCTACATTTCACTTGCATGTCATAACAGCATGACCATGCTTCTTGGTTAAGAGGACAACCAACATTTATGACACAGAATGACCTATTCTTAATTAATGTTGTCATCCTAGGTAATAATGAATCATTTGATCACGATCAGTTTAAGAACTAAACGACAAATCCTCCTTTGTTGAGTCTAAATACTCCTAAGAACTTCATCATAGAGAGTTCATTATAGAAAGATACACAAAGCGATGAAATTATCAGAATAATAATTTTATTCAATTTTAAAATTTAAGTATAAATTATATTTAGCTCAACCATCTACAATCTAGATGATTAGTTTTAGGATACATTCTAATAACTCCCACTTAGACTAAAGCCACTCAGAATATTATCGAATTCCCATCTTTCATTTATGATTATCGAACTCTTTGATTTCGAGAGCTTTAGTAAATGGATCGGCCACTTTCTTCTTTCCATTGATCTTCTAAAGCTCGATGTCACCTACGATTTCTCGTACAAGATGGTAGCAATACAGAATGTATTTGGTGCATTGATGTGCCTTCGGCTCCTTTGCTTGAGCTATGGCTCTAGTGCTGTCATAGTAAAACAGAATCGGACCATCCAAGGAGGATGCCACTCCCAGCTCATCGATGAACTTTCACAGTTACATAGCTTTCTTCGTAGCATCAAATGCTATGACATACTCCACCTCACACATAGAATCAGCCATAGTGTGCTGTTTGGAACTCTTCCAGTAGACCGCTCCATCATTCAAGGTAAATACATAATCTGACACGCTCTTGCTGTCATCATGATCTAATTAAAAATTAGAATCAGTGTATCCCATAAGTTTCAAGTCAATATCTTCATAAATAAGCCACTGATCCTTGGTATTTCTCAAATACCTCAAGATTATCTTCACAACCTTCCAGTGATTCTCACCTGCATCAGACTGGTATCTGCTCACTACTCCTAATGAGTATGCCATGTCTGATCTTGTACACATCATGGTGTACATAATAGAATCCACTACCGAAGCATATGGCATTCTACTCGTACACTCTCTCTCTTGAGGAGTTATCAGACAATTAATCCTTCTTCGAGAAAAAAATTTTATGGTCTATCGGAAGATAACCCTTCTTAGAATTCTCCATGCTGAATCTCTTCAGTACAGTATCAATGTACGTGGACTGAAATAATTCAAGCAATCTTTTAGATTTATCTTAATATATCTTCATCCCTAGGATGTAGGATGCTTCACCCATGTCCTTCATAGAGAATTACAATAATAGCCAAATCTTTATTTTCTATAATATAGGAATGTCATTTTCGATTAAGAGAATATCATCCACATAAAGTATAAGAAATACAACTATAGAATCATTAGCCCATTTATACATGCAAGGTTTCTCTCCATTCTTAACGAAGCCATACATTCTGATCACCTTATCAAAATGCATATTTCAATGCTGAGATGCCTGCTTCAATCCATAGATGGATCTTTGAAGCCTATACACCTTGGACTTGTCTGTGGATGTAAACCCCATAGGCTATATCATATATACCTCTTCATCCAGCTCTCCATTAAGGAAAACCATCTTTACATTCATTTGCAGATCTCATAGTCTAGGTATGCAGCTATCGCAAGCATAATCCAAATGAACTTGAGCATTGTCACTGAAGAAAATATCTTGTCATAGTCAATACCATAATGCTGACGATATTTTTTGACAACCAGATGGGCTTTATAGATCTCCATCTTTCCATCTGTACCCTTTTTTCTTTTGAAAATTCACTTACACCTAAGGAGTTTTACCTCTTCAGGTAGATCAACCAGTATCCATATACTGTTGACCTTTATGGACTCCATTTCAGACTTTATGGCTTCTAGCCATTTATCGAAATCAAGCCTCTGTATGGCATCCATATAGGTGATCAAATCCTCATCGTTCTCATCAAGTTTAACAGGATCACCATCCTAGAACAAGAAATCATAGTATCTATCTAGTTGATGCGATACTCTACTGGATCTCCTCAAGGATGCCTCTACAATGAGCTTTGGATTTGATCTTATCAAATCTAGTTATGCAGGTTTACTAGAATGTATCAATTTTTCTACCTATCGAACTTCACTAAGCTCAATATTAGAGACAGCTATTTTTTTTATCAATTTTTTTTTTCAAAAAGATTGTCCTATTGCTGATGAATATCTTTTGCTCTTCAGTAAGATAGAAGTAATATCTCTTAGTTTCCTTGGGATACCCTATGAATAAGCTTTTATCGAACCTAGGTCCAAACCTTTTTGGTTGTAAATATTTTACATAAGTCGGACATCCCTAAATCCTAAGATGAGCGAGTGTCGGCTTACGACCAGTCCATATCTCATATGGAGTTTTTGCAATAGACTTGCTTGGAGCATTGTTCAAAACAAAATAAGTAGTCTTGAGTACATACCCCCAAAATGAAATTGGCAAACTCGTAAGCTCCATCATGGACTGAACCATATCCAACAAGGTCGATTCATCCTTTCGAATATACCATTATGTTGTGGTATTCTAGGAGGGATCCATTGTAAGAGAATCTCATTCTCTTTTAGATACGTTAGAGATTCGTTGGAAAGGTATTCACCTCTTCGATCAAATCAAAGAATTTTAATACTCTTTTCAAATTATTTTTCTATCTCATTTCGATATTGTTTGAATATTTTAAATAAATTAAATTTACTTTTCATAAGATAGACGTACCCATACTTAAATAGATCATCAATAAATATAAAGAGTAGTAGAACCCATCTCTAGCACATACTCATAGGTCCACATACATCAGTATGTACTAGGCCCAGAAGATCAGTGGCCCCTTCATCCTTTCTAGTAAAAGGTGATTTGATCATCTTATCAAGAAGATAAGACTCATAGGTATTCAATAATTCATAATTATCGATGTCAAGGATATGCTCCTTAACTAACCTGTTAATCCTATTCTTGTTTATATGACCGAGTCTATAGTACCAAAGATAGGCATCGATGATATTATCTAGTTTTGGATGTTTATTAGATATGTACATTACACTAATAGGCTATGATAAAACATAAATGTCATTTCTTGATTATCCTTGCATGACTATAATACCATTCATAATGATATCACAATAATTTTTTTTATTGATAAACAATAATCATCCTGGGCTAAAAGCCCAACAGGTATTATATTCATCATAAAATATAGATAATAGTGATAATTACTTAAAATAATATTATTATTTTTAAAAAATAGCTCAAGAGTTTTCAATGCTAGGACTGAAACTTTACTTTCATCTCCAACATTAAGGAATCTATTGCCATTCTCAAACTTTCTACCAATTTGAAGTCTATGGAACTAATTGCATATATGAATCAGACTTTTGATATCTAATACCCAGGTAGATGTATCACATACAAAAAAATTATAAGATGTTATCATATAACAGCTTTGACCAGCAACTACTTGCTAATTTCTTCTATTCAGTCCATTCAGATCAAGAAGATAATTCCTCTTTGAGTTTGCCTGATTAAGGTCAATACTAGACTCCTCATATTTAGGTCCTAAATACTTATCACTATCCAACAGTGAATGGAGGGAACTTACACTAGCCATTCTATTTATTTGAAAGAAAAACATAAAACCTAATTAGTACTTAAATTAATTAACCCTAACGACTTGGACTTTAGTATAAAGGTCCTTCCACTATTTTTAATGAATTGGAAGCCTCTACCTCTAATTTGAAAAATTACACTAATTTCTTAGTGGATATTGAAATCCACATAGAATACAAACGAATCCGAGAAAAGCTCTGGCTAACCTACCTACATCTACAAGTAGGTTCATAATCAATTATTTTTTTAAATAATTTTTAGTAATTTAGATTTTGCTTCAGAAGCCAATTTAGTAGCTTTGGCCTCTACTGAAAAGGTCTGGTTAGGTCAACCATTAGCATGATCAACTTCGATGCATCAAGCGAACAAAAACCAAGCCCGAGAAAAGCTCTGGCTAACCTGATCACTGTTCAGAGAATGCGACCTAATCATCATATGATGGATAGTAATTTCAATATCTAGATGAACATCAGGTGTAAGGCACGTTCAATGTCCACCTAAAAAATTGGACTCATTACTATTCATCTTGATGGAAGGCTATGACTCAGTTATCCCCATAACTTAGTCATTTTAATGACCTAATAATTTAGAGGATTTAATTTACTTATGATTTGAGATAGAAAGAATACGGATCATATTTCTTTCACTAACTTCACCAAGTCAAATCCTCCCACTGACTTCACCAAGTTAATTGATGAGGACTAGGATCAATTTTGGTCTATGGGCACCTAACTCAGTCTTACTGAATTGAAATCAGTCAAACTAATTTCTAGTGACATGGATCAGCTCGAATCATTGTGATCTAATCAGATCCTAATTGACCATGTCGGCCAGGTAAGTGAGATCAGTGGAAGAGATATACCATTAACTCATCAAAGATCGAATCAATGCGAGTAGCTCTCAATTAAAAACTACTGATCTAAACTATTAGACTTATCTTAGACACCAATCGGTTAATCAGGTTTAATCAGATCAACCTAGTAATTATAGGCTAGATCGCTTAGCCATGAATTAAGTCCATCTTGGTCTTATTAAAGACATGGACTTATTCAACTACAACTATTAAAGTTGAGTCTAGAGTGTCCTTGACTTAATCTAAGTCAACACTTGGTTAGATTTGATCAACTACTCTAGATTAATTCATTCTTTAACTAACCTTAGGTCTAACCCAATTAATGGACCTACTTCATCTAATCCTTTAACCCATAGAATTATGAATTTATCTTAGGATCTTTGATTCATAATTCTAGACCCTACTAGATAATACTTAATTTTTTTAATTAAGTTTTGGATTGATGGATTGAGATTTGGTATTTCAAAAATAATTTTTAATTTTTAAAAGATTCTTTACAACCTAACACTGTTTTACTAAATAGATCGACTCATTTCAAAAATGGATCGATTTATTTCACAAACAAGCACTAGTTATAAGTTTGTTCAATAAAAAAATAGCCATCAAATAACTTCAGCTAACTTTTCGATTGAGCTGGCTTGGATCCCATTCGAGCCGGTCCGAGTAGAAGCCAAGCTTAGCTTGGTCCCTAAGACAATCGGCTCGAACAAAAGTCCAGAAGACCCACATTCCATCAAGCTGGCTCGGATCCCATCTGAGTTAGCTCAAATAGATGTCCAGAAGTCAAACAATCTATCGAGCTAGCTCAAATCCCATCTGAGCTGGTCCAAACAGAAGTCGAGCCGACTTGGTTCCTAACCAGCTAACTAGAGCAGTAGTCTAGAGATCATTTTAGGCTGGCATGATAGTCAAGCTGGCTCGATTCCTGAGATAGCCGACTCGATCAGCGAACAAAACTTTCACAAGATCCTATTCAGGTTTAATCTAAATCTATATACATTACATAAAAATCATGAAATATTTAGATCTAATCTAAACACTAATTCATGATAAAATTTAGATTAAAACCAATTCAAAATATATCATAAAAAATTTATTAGATCATATCTAAAATTTTTTATGATCAATATTATAGATCGTAACATATCAGGACAACCTCTCTACTGTAAGACATAAACCTTACAGCAGGACAACCTACAGTCCATACGATCATTGTTTTATACATAAAATCTTTCTAATTTATATAAGAACATGTCGAGCAATCTATTGCTCTAATACCTACTGAAGAAAAACTAGCAGGATTCTGAGCATGCTTCTCAAAATTATCTTAAAATATATAGCAGCGGAAGCAAAATTAATCTACATTAATTCTACGCATGCTATGATCTAATCATAAAATCCTACTCAAAATCTTTGACATGTTAATATGCATTAGAAAAATAAAATACTTTCAATCAGCAAATCATATTTGCTGATCGATCTATATACAGAATATAGTACCTATGCATGGGTAGATGATCATTGCAATTTGGATCCATCGAAAAATCGCTTTCATGTCGCGCTGCAGCCGCACATGTGTTCGACCTCTACGATGAGTCCACATGGAGCTCCTGATCCTGATCAACCTCTTCAGAGTGCTAGCTCCTCTCTGGGGCCTTCAACAGCCAACCTTCATCGATCCAATCGACTAACTGCTCCTGATCTTCTAGATGCTCTAAAAATCAGAAGATGCAATGGAGGAAGATGAGATGATGGTGAAAGCCAATGAAGATCTAGCACTCAAACTCTTCACCCAAATCTTAGAGTCCTAACTCTAAGATTTCAGCACACATCCATAAGGAACTTGACACTCTTCTCTCTTTGAAAAACCTCACACCAAAAGAGATGCGCCATTCTCTTCCTCACGCATACCCCTCTTAGATCCTTCGCACACCCCTTTCAGATGCTTCACGTATCCCTCACGCCCACAAAAAAATTCTATTTTAAAATGGGTGACAAAACAAATGAGAGGGCATGGAGAAAAGATAAGGATGAGAGGGAGTTGAAAGGTTTCAACTAAACCAACCATTTTAAGTTGAATTCAAAATTCTACTTGAATCCCATCTGATCCAACATTTGGACCAAGTCATATGCAGGAATAGGGGAGGCACAAACACTCTTCTGGAATGGAGAAATCCCACGCACATTCATAATGTGCATGGAGAAAAAGAATAGGTCAAAGTACCAAGGCGTAGAGAGATTTGATTCAAAATTCAAAAATCATTTTACTTGGTCCAAATTGGTTTCATCCAAATCAATTTATCTGGACCTAATTAGATTAGGTTAAATCCAACCAAATTAGGCTTAACCCAAATTAATAAATTTCTATTCAAATTAAAAATTAATTAGGTCCAGCCTCTGATCAAATCAGGATCCATCTTCCTAAGTGATTAAATCATCACATGATTTGATCAGATCAAACTTAATTGAATCAAATTCAATTAGACTTGATCAATTCCTCATTGCTCAATCAAATTAAGCTAATTAGCAATCTAATTGCTAATTAATTCTCCAATAAATATCTAAGTTTTAATCTAGCGGGACTATTTAATCAACCATCGGATCAGGTAGAAACTCTTATTATATGTGATCCCATAGGTTCGAATCCTAAGCAAGTAGCATAGGAACTATTTTTCTATACCAATCGATGTGCTCATCTAGCAATGGTATCCGATATTTGGATAGGTCAAAAATCGTAATGCAACATCGACGAACCTATGGCATATGGTTACCGTATAATTCATCTCTTTGACCACGATGCTCATAGGATGATCTAGAGTTAACTGTCAATCCTAAAAAATTCATCCATATTGTATTTTAAAATTTAGCATCCATCATATGGACTATTTCGATCGAGGATTTGCTAAATTAAAATACAGTGATACACTTGCTCCAACACATGTAGGGGTCAATTCCATGTTGACTCACGCACTGATAAGCCAAGTACTTGACTGCACCTAGTAGCCTTTCATTATTGAATTAAAAATTTAGGTAGTCTAGTACCTAAGTACAGTGAGTTGCTTGTAAGTCACCATGGTGATCTCAAGTCTAAGGGACACATATACCCATATCCTTCACGAGCAATAGAAGAGAGCTCTGCAGTTGAATCATGATCAGTGAAATATACTCCTACATTTTATCTGCATGCCATAACAGCATCACCATGCTTCTTGGTTAAGAGAACAACCAACACTTATGATACACAATGACTTACTCTTGATTAACATTATCATCCTAGATAACAATGAATCATTTGATCGCGATCAGTTTAAGGACTAAACGATAAATCTTTGTCGAGTCTAAATAGTCCTAAGAACTTCATCATAGAGAGTTTATTACAGGAAGATGCATAAAATGATGAAATTACCAAAATAATAATTTTATTTAATTAAAATTTAAGTATAAATTATATTTAGCTCAACCATCTACAACCTAGATGATTAGCTTTAGGATATATTTTTCAACATGTAAACTTCACAAGTCTCAAGTCCGACTCACCATAAACAAGCCACTAGTCTTTTCTATTTTTCAAATACTTCAAAATGATTTTAATAATCTTTCAGTGGTTCTTCCTTGGATCAAATTGGTATCTACTTACTACCCTTAGTGAGTATGCCTCATCTGATCGCGTACATGTCATGGCATACATGATAGAACCTACTGTTGAAGCATATGATATTTACTCATATACTCTCTTTCTTGAGGTGTTGTTAGACAATTCCTCTTCAAGAGACAAATTTTATAGTTTATTGGTAGATAGCCTTTCTTCATATTCTCCATGCTTGAGCATAGTGTCAACATATGTGGACTAGAATAATTTAAGCAACCTCTTAGATCTATCTCATAGATCTTCATTCCTAGGATGTAGAAAGCTTCTTCCAGATTCTTCATGGAGAACTATGATGATAGCTAAATCTTTATTCTCTATAACGTCGGGACATCATTCTTGATTAAGAGAATATCATCTATATATAATACTAGAAATACAACCGCTAAATCATTAGCCCACTTATATATGCTGGGCTTTTCTCGATTCTTAATGGAGCCATACGTTTTGATTATCCTATCAAAGCATATGTTCCAACTCTAAAATATCTACTTAAGTCCATAAATGGATCTTTGAAGCCTACACATCTTAGACTTATCTATGGATGTGAACCCTTCACATTGTATCATATATACCTCTTCATCCAACTTCTATTTAGAAAAGTTGCCTTCACATCCATCTACCAGATTTCATAGTTCAGATGGCAACTATTGCAAGCATAATCCGAATGAACTTAAGCATTCCCATGGGAGAAAACATCTCGTGATAGTTTATACCATAATGTCGATGATATTTCTTGGCAATCAGATAGACTTTATAGATCTTCATCTTTCCATCTGCATCTCTTTTCCTCTTGAAGATCCACTTACACCCTATGAGTTTTACCGCTTTGAGTGGTTCAATCAATGTCCATATATCGTTGATCTTCATGGACTCCATTTCGAATTTCATAGCCTCAAGCTATTTCTCAGAGTCAGATCTCTATATTGCATTCATATAGGTGATCGGATCCTCATCATTCTCATCAAGTTCGATAAGATCACCATCCTAAACCAAGAAATCATAGTATTTATCCAACTGACATGGTACTCTACCAGATCTCCTTAAGGTGTAGGTGCACTAGGCTCCGAATTTGATTTAATCAAATCTGATTCTGATTCAGCTACTTATGTCAGTTTTTTCATCTACTAAAGTTTCTCAAATTCGATCTTAGAGGCATTAGTTTCTTCTTTAAAGAACTTCTTTATCAAAAAGATTGCCTTAAGGCTGACAAACATTTTTTGCTCATCAGCTAGGTAGAAATAATATCCTTTGGTCACTTTTGGGTATCTATAAAATTACACTTATTAGACCTAGGTCTAAGCTATTCATTGCTAAATGTTTGACATAAGACGGACAATCCCAAATCTTAAGGTGCGAGAGTATTGGCTTACATTTTATCCACATCTCATATGGCATTTTGAAAACAGACTTACTCAAAATCCTATTCAAAATGTAACAAGCCGACTCGAGCGCATATCCCCATAAGAAGATTGACAGGTTGATAAATCCTATCATGGATCGAACCATATCCAACAAGGTTTAATTCCTCCTTTCAGATATACTATTATGCTATTATTTTCCAAGAGAAGTTCATTGAGAGAGAATTCTATTCTTTCCTAGATATGTCTAAAATTTACTAAAACGGTCCTTACCCCCATGGTCAGATCGAAGAGTTTTAATACTTTTCTCAGTTTACTTTTTCACCTTATTATGGAATTATTTGAACATTTTAAATGACTCCGATTTATGCTTCATTAAATAGACATACCCATACCTCGATAGATCGTTTGTGAAGATTATGAAGTAGAAATATCCATCTCTAGCGCTTGAGCTCATGGGTCTACATACATTAGTATGTACTAGACCCAGGAGTTCGTTGGCTTGCTCATCCTTTTCAGTAAAAGATGACTTGGTCATCTTACCAAGAAGACAGGACTCATAGGTTGGAAGTGATTCATAATCACCGACTTCAAGAATTTCTTCTTGAGCCAACCTATTTATTATATTCTCGTTGATATGATCTAGTCTACAGTGCTAAAGGTAGACTTCAAACACATCGCTAATTCTAGGATGTTTATCGAAGGACTGGACCATATTAATAGATTATGATAGTATATAAATTTTGTTATTCAATTATTCAATAAATAGCAGAACACCATTCAAAATGATATTATAAATATTTTCTTTTATTAAAAATTTATAACTATTCTTGGCCAAAAGACCTATAGAAATTACATTCAATAAAAAGTTTGAACATTAATAACATTCATTAAGAATAACTTTATGAGAATTGATTATAAGGTTCATGATTCCTAAAGCTAGAACTATAACTTATCTTCCATCTCCAGTGTTCAGGAACCTCTCACCTTCATCAAATCTCCAACTGACCTGCAAATCCTACATTAAATTATAAATATGATAAGAGCTTCCGATATCCAATACCTAGGTAGTAGTATCATATATTGAGAAATTGCAAGATGTTATAATATAATTGCCTTGCTCAGCAACTGCTTGCTTCTTCCTCAGTCTATTCGAATCTAGAAAGGCAATGTACTAAGAATAATTTCTCTTTCAGTGCCTCTGCTTCTTGCAAAAGAAGCACTTTGTCTGGCTTTGATCAGGCTTGAACTTCTTGGTCTGATCTTGTGCAGACATCCTGGTATGCGACTGCACCTTCTTATTCTTCTTCTTCTTGTTCTTCTTTCCTTTCTTAAAGGGTCGACGACCAGAAGAAGACCTTTCCACTACATTCATCGATTTCTTATGGGGTTGATGATCCTTCTTAAAGTTCTGCAGCAACTCCAACAAACTATGGTAGTTCACTATAGGCTTTGTTATTCGAAAATAAGTAAGGAAGAGGAGGAAGGACTTGGGCAAAGAATTCAGGATTGCATCCTTTCTGAGCTACTCGTGCAGGAAAAAATCTAGCTTACTCAGGTGCTCAATCATCTCAATCATGTACAATACATGATTGGTGACTGATGCTCCATTCCTCATTCAAGCATTGAAAATGGCACAAACTAGTCTTGTACCTTTCAACATCATTAGGCATGCTAAAGGAGTCATTTAATATTTGAAGCATCTTCTGTAGCTGGACGTTCTAAAATCTGTGACTAAACTTATCATTCATTATCGTCAGGATAATGCATCGAATGGTGGTACGATTATTAAGCCACTTCTAGTAAGTGTCTTAGACTGTGCCTTAAGTGTTTGGAGCTGGCTCCTCAGGTGTAGGATCCATCAAAATATATAGGATCTATTCATGCTCCAGGATTATTTTCAACTTTTGATACTAGCTATCGAAATTGGATCCCAAAAGTTGGTCATTGTCTAACAATGATTGGAGCGACATGGTAGTGGCCGTAGCTGCACAAGAAGGAAAACCAAACCTAATTAGTAAATAAATTATTTATCCTAAAGACTTAGCCTTTAGTCTAAAGATTCTCCTACTATTTTATATGAACTGGTAGCCTCTACCTTCAATTTGAGAAATTACTTTAATTTCTTAGTGGGTATTAGAATCCACATAGACTATGCACGAGCCCGACTTTGATCGATCAACCTATGTGCATATATAGGTAGGTTCATAATCAATTATTTCTTTAAATAATTTTTAGTATTTTAATTTTATCCTAAAAATATAATTAGTAGGCTTTGGCCTTCATTAAAAATATCCAGTTAGGTCCAACATTAACATAACTATATTTGGTGCATTTGACCAATAAATGATCAGGCTCAACTTTGACTGGCCAACCTGACCATCATTAGAAAGACACGACCAAATTATCATATTATGAATGATAACCATTAGTCAATGAGCACCAGGCCTTTGGGCCTCCAATGATTATTAAACTAATGGACTCATTATCACTTAACTTAATAGGAGGCTATGACTTAGTTATCACTATAACTTTATTATTTTAAGAATCTAATAATTTTAGAAGATTTTATTAATTAATTTTAAGAAGAGGAGAGAAGTATTCATCAGCCAGTTTAGATCCTACCACTGACTTCACCAAGTCAAATTACAAAGGATCTAATTCAAGCTAGCAATAGGAGCACCTAAATCAGTCAACTGATTTACCTAATTAACATGGGTGAGCCCAAATCATCAAGTAATCTAATCAAAATCTAACTCATAAGGATGGCTAGATAAATGAGATCAGTAAAAGAGATATGTCATTAACTTATCAAAGATCGAATCAGTGCAAGTAGCTCCCAATTAAAAATCACTGGTCTAAACTATCAAACTTACCTTAGACACCATCTGGTTCATTAGTTTCAATTTGATCAACCTAGTAATTTCAGGTTCAATCATGTAGCTACAAATTAAGTCCATTTGGTTCTTGTTAAAGGCATGGACTTGACCAACTACAACTATTATAATTAAGTCTAAAGAATCCTTGATCTAATCTAAATCAATATTTAATTAAATTTGAACAATTACTCTAATTTAGTCTATTTTTTAACTAACTTTAGGTCTAACTCAATTCATGGATATAATTTATTTAACCCAATAATTCACATTTTATGATCAATGACTTAGGATCTTTAATTCATAATTCTAGATCCTAATTCATTTTACTTAATTCTCAATTAAGTTTTTGGACTTAGGATTGAGATTTGATATTTCAAAAATATTTTTTAAAATTTTGAAAGGATCTTTACAACATAGCACTGTTTATTAAATGAGTTTACTCATTTCAAAAATGGCTCGGCTCATTTCACAAATAGTACTAGTTATAGGATTTAATCCAAAATTATGTACAATACATAAAAATCATGAATCTAAATTTAGATCTAATCTAATACATTTATGATTAAAATTTAGATTAAATCAATTTCAAAAATTCTTTTGCCATTTATCTTCAGGAATGAGTTTATGGTGGCATCCCTTCCGTTATAAGAGATCCCTATCAAGATGGCCTTTAAATCATGCTTATTCCTTATGACTGGATGACTTGGTGGCTCATTCAAGCTTGATTACTAGGTTACTCAAATAAAATACATATCTAATATACATAAATTTTTAAATTTTAAAAAAAATAAATCACATTTAAAGAACCTTGCTCTAATACCATTAAAGATAGACAGTGCAGGATTTCTAGCTCTACTTTCGAAATTTTTTTCGAAAATCTATGTAGTAGAAATAATTATTAATCTGATTAATAATTAAAGCTACTAATCATATCAAAAACTCTACATAATTAAGGATCTAAATGTGATGTACATGCTTTTAAATTTGAAAAACTAAAACCTACATACCAGCAGTAAAACTATTTTACTACTATCGTTACGTGTTCAGAACACGATACTTATGTGGATAGCCGAACTCGACAATCTAATCACTGTCAAAAAGGTCCATTCATCATGATACAACCACATAGTGTGTCTGGCCTTCGTGGATCATCCACATGAGGTTCTAATCCTGATCACCTCCTCCAGAATGCTAGCTCGATGCCGAAATCCTTCGATGGTTGATATTAACCAAACAGCTTTGATTTTCATCCACAGGCTCTTTGGATGCTTTGGATTGCCAATGGATGCAGATGAGAGATAGGGAAGGCTCTCCACCAAGTTTTGTAAACTCACGACCCTCGTAGCTCACAAACTGAATTTTCAAATCCTAGGTTGAAATCCTAGGGTTGGCACATACCCAAAACCCTGCGCTCTCTATTTTCTTATTTCTCTTAGGCTTTTGAATTTGAATCTCTAATAGAAAGGAGTGCTCATGCTAAGGTTTCTTGCTCAGAAGGATGTGTGCATGCTTAGGGTGCGAAAAATTTAAATGTGTGCCTCTCAGAGTGGACTCAGCATGGAGGGATAAGGATGAGGTTGGTTCTTCATTCAAATTTGAATCTCATTCAAATTTGAATCAACAACTATCAATGCTTATCCATCTGGGGTGAGAGAAAGGTGGGCATGCTCCCCATTGTGTGTGGGAGAAAACTCACGAGCACCCTTTCTCATGAAATTTAAATGGGCATAGATATGGGGTGGCACGGAAAGGGGAGACTAGTCAAACTAGTCTCAAACCGATTTTGTCCACTTAGGCCAATTCCAAATTAATTTAGCTAGGCCCAATTAGATCAAATTAAACTCAACTAATTTAGACTTAATTAAGCTAAATTAAATTTTAATAAAATCAAGAATTGGTTAAGCCCAACCTTTGATCAAATTAAGGATCAAACCTCCTCGGTGATTAAGTCATCTCATAACCTAATCGGGTCAAAACCATCTGAATCCAATTCAATTAGACTTGATCCAAAAATTATTACTTAATAAAATTAAGTTAATTAATAATTAAATCACTAATTAAATCTCTCATAAATATAGAGTCCAAATTCGATGGATGTCCAAGCAGTAGTGATAAGCACCATAAATTCATCAATAAAAGTATTAATTTATTAATTAATTTATATTAATTTTTAAAAATTATTAATCAATTTATATATAATTTTGAAAAATTCATATTTTTATTAATTAAAAAATTAATTAAAAAATAATAAAAAATAATAAAAATTAAAAAATAAAATTTTATTATCAATAGAAAGAGCTCATTTTTTTAATCACAACAAAATAAATTTTAAGTAAAATGGAGCTAAAATGGAAAAGATATGAATTTTTAAAAATATAAAATAAATAAAAATTAAATAAAAAAAGAAAATGGCTCAGCCGACTCCGCAAGCCGAGCCACCAAGCCAACCTGAGCCATCAAAGCCGACTCAGCCATTGAAGCTATCAGCCGGTCCACGATCCAGGCGTGGACCGCCAGCTCAGCAAATTCCAGCGAATCAGAGATTGCCACGTGGTGGACCTAGACCCCTTAAGGGTCTACAGAAATTTATCGTGGCTCACAAGGGTAATTTAGTCTTTTCATCCGACAACAGCAGCGCTGATTGGTTACGGTGTGAGGTGCGGCCGATCCACGTGGTCCATGGGAACAGTTATTGTGCGATCGGACGGATGTGGTTGTTTGCGGTCAGGATCGGATGGCTGTGGTTGCTTCCAAATTTTATTCAGATAAAAACATCACGCGGATCACCATCGGACGGCAGCGCTCGATCCAGGCAACGATCCGACGGTCCAGAAAGCTCTTGACGGTGATCAAACTCTCAAGCGCATGATTTGCGGCCAGATTTCCTCCATCAAGCGTGATCCAACGGCCAGAATTTAATCCGACCCGATCTGAGTCGATCTGCATCCGATTTTGATGATTTTTGGACCGTTGGATTCCTATTGAACGGTTGAATTTTATCAGATTTATCAGAGATGTATCAGAGCTATTTTAATTAGAATTTTATTTAAATTTTGATGATTACAAAGTTCATTAGTCCCACATTGCCTAGAAGCAAATTTTCCAGCCCTCCTAGCTCTATAAAAAGGACCCCAGGCCTCCAAAAATCAATATCTCCAATCAAGGTGAAGCTTTGGTAAAGGGCAAAGCCAGGCTATGGGTTAAAGGCTACTTCGAAGCAACGGGTGCCGAGAAGAAGAGCCGAGCTTCTACACCATCTTTCTACCAATGCCGATCCAAGATCAGAGATTAGGCTATTTTATTTTATTATCTTTTCTTTTTAAATTTTATGTATTTAAATTCTAAAATTTTAATTAATAGAAATTTTATTTTTGTATTTTAATTTTTTATTTTTTATTTTTATTACAATTTAATTTCTGCACTTTAAATTATTGCTTTGCAAGTAGATGCTAAGATCTAACTAATAGATCTTAGTACCAAATTTAAATTTATGCATCTTTTAATTTTTACTTTCAATCTTTCGACTTCAGTTTTTATTTCAAAATTCAAATCATTTTCTTTTTCTTCTCAAAAAAATTAAAGATTTTAAATATAAAAATACTACCTTTCCTATGGATTCGATCCGACTCACTGCTATTTACGCATTTTCAATAATTTTAAGAAGTCGGATTAAACTGATAAATACGATATCTTAACGACAGCATCGCGTTCCTATCATATTTTTGGCGCCATTGCCGGGGAATGTTTTTGATTTTTGATTTTGATTTCTTTAATTTATTTTAAATAAATTAAAAATAATTCTGGCAAACGCGTTCCCATCATGTTTTTGGCGCCGTTACCGGGGAAGGAATAGATGCTATTTTTTTTTGATTTCTTTGATTTTTTTTTGTAAATTAATTATTTTTTTTAATATTGCTTACTAATTTTTTTTTTATTTATTTTATAGAAAAAAAAGAGAAAATGAAGAAAGCATCAAATTTTGGTGAGATCAATCCTAACCCTAGTCCTCTTTTCTTTTTATTTATTTATTTATTTATTTTATTTTTAAATTAATTTAAAAAATATTCATTTAAACCTAATTAAAAGCTTCATGATAAGATTAGAAATCCTAACTGTTTAGAGCATGCATCATATTAGTTTTATCTTTATTTTTATTTTTATTTTTTTTGGTGATTGCTGGAGGCAAGGTAAGCCTTTCAGAATTCAATTAGTTGCATGCATCTAGTTTAAATTGCATAAAACCCTTTGATTGAATTTTTTTTTTTTGTGCATATTCATATTAAACCAAATTAAGGGCACAACCCAATTAAACAAGATAAGGTGGAGATTTAATCACCCTTCCTTAGCCCACAAACAATCAACCAGCATCCTGCATTGACCTAAGCCTTTAAATTAAAATCAATTAGACATCAACCCTAGGAAGTCGAGCTCAATAGGATAAGAAATCCTAAGAGTTGAACCGGGTTAGGATAAGTCAATTTAACTGGTGTCTAGAAAAGTGGTTCAGGGACGATTGGGCCCGAAGGAAGGTGATTTCTAATTGGTTCCATTTGCTTACCTGGCCAAGCACAATTGGTGTCTAAGGTAAGCAATGAGGGGACTCCCACCGACCTTACACTTACCTGGCTAGTTGATTGGCTAATCCTACATTTAGAGGGCTTGAAGGTAACCTTGGCAGTTAGGAGCTGTCTAGATCTAAGACAACCTTTAGTCAGGATTGATTGACCAACTTGATTGCTAACCAACATTAAATCTAATTAAACCTAATTCTTCTCTTTCTTCTTAGTTCTAGGACTCCTTAGGATCTTTTCTTTAGAACTCTTCTCCTTACTCCTTTAAAAATAAAATAAAAATAAAATAAAATAAAAATTAAATCTAACTAACTAAAAAAAATATTAAAAAAAAATAAACTTAATTAATAAATAAAATAATTAATCTTTAATATAATAAAATAATAATAATAAAAAATATAAAAAAATTTCTAAAATTTTTTGAACCATACATTAGGGTTACACTAATACATACATGGTAGGAAATCACTTTTTTTGATTTAGTTAAACTTAAGTGAATGGTTGATTTATATTAAACCTAATAATCAAATGGCTAATATGAACCTAATAGTCCAAAAATTAGGTAAAGTTGACCTTCTTGCTCAGAAAATAGATCAACTCCTAACCCTAGGTCAACAATCTCCTGCACAATTCACATCATCTTCTAATTATCAGGAGAATTATTCAATCTGTGCTAGTCCAACCCATCATGTAAGTGAATGTTCTATGACTGCACAGTTTCCATATTTTATCCAAGAACAAGTTCAAGCTACTCAAGGATACTCCAAATTGATTAATGATCCATTTTCAAATTCATATAATTCAGATTGGAGTAACTTTAATTTTTCTTGGACAACCCAACAAACTCAGGCTCACACCCAAATTTCACTTGAGCAACATTATCAAAATAGATCCCAATATCAAAATTATGCCTATAATAATTATCAGCCTAGTCAGTTTATCCAGCCATCATATTATAATCAGCCCTCATACCCACCTCCTCAACAGACCAATCTAGCTGATGATAGATTTAACCAACTTCAATAATTAATTCTAACTCAACAGCAATCTATCATCAGACTAGAAGCTCAAATAGGATAATTAGTTGAGTCTAACATGAGGAGAGAACTAGATCAACTACCGAACCTACCAATTTCAAACAATCCACCTAATGACCACCAACCATCTGGACCAAGTTATCAATTTAATGTCTCACTTAAGAATCCTCAATTTGAGAATACCAAAGTAATTCCTGAACTTAAAAGCTATAGGATTCTTATGGACCCATACCAAGACCAGGTGAGAGAGGCTAGTACTGATGCTAGCCAAAATAAAAATTTAGAGGAACTGGTTAGTACTGAGACTAACCACATAGAAGAACCCAAGCCAAGATTAGTACTGATGCTAGTTCCAGTTTAAATGAGATAGAAATAAGGGAAAAGAGAATAGATGATTTACCCAAGACTTATAAACCTAATGTCCTATTCCCTTCAACCCTAGAAGTTGGTTCTTCTTATAAAAATCAAAAGGCATGTAATGAAATATCAATGGAGTTGTTTAAGCAGGATCACATTAATTTACCTCCAGAATTAAAACCATCTTTAGTCACCATTCCAGCACCCATTGAATCAAACTTAACTCCTAAAACTTCATTCATGAGCATTTTAGAAGAACAAATAGGAGTAATTCTTAATAAACATGGGTCTGAGAATGGAATCATAAAATATATCCCAAAAATTAACAGTAAATATATCAATAATAAAATTAAAAATCAACATCAACTTTTTGAGATTGGCAATCCAAAACCATTGGAATTTGTCAATCCAATATTCGACATAAGATAGTGAGCTACATTGTGTCTGACTGAAGATGGTAAACTTAGCGCTTGTTGGGAGGCAACCCAATATTTAGTTTTTATCTAATTTATCTTATTTTTTTAGGATAATTTGAATAAGTTGGAGGGAGAGCTCAAATTTGTAAAGACATGTGCTGGACCAAAAAAAAAAAAATATATATATATATATATATATATACTGAGTTAGGTGTATTCTTCCATGTTTGTTATTACATCCTTTATTTTTTCTTCTTCTCCATTGAGGACAATGTCGATTAAGTTGGGGGGAGAGAAAAATAAAAATTTTAAAATTTTAAGTCCTCGAAAAAGTTAGTATTTAGTATTTAGATACCTGATTATGCTTAAGAATCGAATTAAACTAAGCATTTTTAAAAGAAAATTGATGCATAGATCAGAAAATCTGTGAGATATTGAGGAATCAAGTATTAAGAAAATTCAATAAAGAGTTAAGTCTAGAACATAAAATTTTTTTTCTTTGGAGCATTTCTAATTATTTCTACTAGCATCAAAGAAAAGTCTACTTTCTTATAGGCTTGTGTAGGGTAACTATACGTTTCTTCATATAAAAATTTATTTTAATAAAATAGTTTTCAAGTACTTCTCACTGAGTAACCGGGCCTCTTTGCCTAAGCAAGCATTGAGTTTCGCGTCAAAAGGTGGGAAGGGCAAAGAAGCTCATTGTAAAGCTAGTCTTAACTCGTAGCCTATTTGATTCGAGCTACTAAGCCCGAGGGGTATTCTATACCTAGTGCCCTAAAGCCAACTGGTTTGGGAGTCATTGGCCCAAGACTCGCTACATGGATCAAATAGAAAGCTTAATGGGTTAAGACACTCAATAGTGGTACAATGTTAAAAAAAAAAAAAAAAATATTGGTTTCCCACCGAGTAATCGGATCCCATTGCCTAAGTAAGCAATGATATTCGCATCAAAAAGTGGGTAATGTAAAAATAAAAATCAATAAATGAAGGACGAAAGTAGCAATACACCTGCCTATATGAAAGTTTAGACAAATCAAAGATAAAGGTAGGATAATTTAGAAAAGTTCTGAAAAATTTAATGTTCTTTACTTAATTTTTCTATTGATAAGTATTAATATCTCAATGATATATCTCATTTAAGCTCTACTGAATATCAATGGCTATTTTGAAAATTGCTTAGGTAAAATTCAAAACTCTAAAGTTAAAAGGTATTTAAAACTAAATTCTTTCTTTACTCGAGGACGAGCAAAGCTTAAGTTGGGGGGTGTGATAAGCATCATAAATTCATCAATAAAAATATTAATTTATTAATTAATTTATATTAATTTTTAAAAATTATTAATCAATTTATATATAATTTTTAAAAAATTCATATTTTTATTTATTAAAAAATTAATTAAAAAAAATAAAAATTAATAAAAATTAAAAAATAAAATTTTATTATCAATAGAAAGAGCTCATTTTTTTTATCACAATAAAATAAATTTTAAGTAAAATAGAGCTAAAATGGAAAAGATATGAATTTTTAAAAATATAAAATAAATAAAAATTAAATAAAAAAAGAAAATGGCTCAGCCGACTCCGCAAGCCGAGCCACCAAGCCAAGCCAAGCCATCAAAGCTGACTCAATCATTGAAGCCATCAGCCGGTCCACGATCCAGGCGTGGACCGCCAGCTCAGCAAATTCCGGCGAATCAGAGATTGTCACGTGGTGGACCTAGACCCCTTAAGGGTCTACAGAAATTTATCATGGCTCACAAGGGTAATTTAGTCTTTTCATCCGATAACAGTGGTGCTGATTGGTTGCGGTGTGCGGTGCGGTCGGTCCACGCGGTCCATGGGAACAGTTATTGCACGATCGGACGGATGTGGTTGTTTGCGGTCAGGATCGGACGGCTGTGGTTGCTTCCAAATTTTATTCAGATACAAACATCACACAGATCACCATCGGACGACAGCGCTCGATCCAGGCGACGATCCGACAGTCCAAAAAGCTCCCGACGGTGATCAAACTCTCAGGCGCGTGATTTGCGGCCAGATTTCCTCCATCAAGCATGATCCAATGGTCAGAATTTAATCCAACCCGATCTGAGTTGATCTGCATCCGATTTTGATGATTTTTAGACCGTTGGATTTCTATTGAATGGCTGGATTTTATTAGATTTATCAAAGATATATCAGAGCTATTTTAATTCAAATTTTATTTAAATTTTGATGATTACAAAGTTCATTAGTCCCACATTGCCTAGAAGCAAATTTTTCAGCCCTCCTAGCTCTATAAAAAGGACCCCAGGCCTCCAAAAATCAATATCTCCGATCAAGGTGAAGCTTTGGTACAGGGCAAAGCCAGGCTATGGGTTAAAGGCTGCTTCGAAGCAACGGGTGTCGAGAAGAAGAGCCGAGCTTCTACACCATCTTTCTGCCAATGTCGATCCAAGATCAGAGATCAGGCTATTTTATTTTATTATCTTTTCTTTTTAAATTTTATGTATTTAAATTCTAAAATTTTAATTAATAAAAATTTTATTTTTATATTTTAATTTCTTGCTTTTTATTTTTATTGCAATTTAATTTCTGCACTTTAAATTATTGCTTTGCAAGTAGATGCTAAGATCTAACTAATAGATCTTAGTACCAAATTTAAATTTCTGCACCTTTTAATTTTTATTTTCAATCTTCCAACTTTAGTTTTTATTTCAAAATTCAAATTATTTTCTTTTTCTTTTAAAAATCAAAGTTTTCAAATATAAAAATACTACCTTCCCTATGGATTCGACCCGACTCACTACTATCTACGCATTTTCAATAATTTTAAGAAGTTGGATTAAACTGATAAACACGGTGTCTTAACGACAACATCGCATTTCTATCAAGTAGAGTCCCATCAAAATAAAATTCTTGATTGAAGAGTCCCGAACCAGTGGGACTCTTGATCCCGATGTCCTAAACTCATGATCATAGAGTTCTAGATCCATAAGACTCTCGATCATAGAGTCTTAGATAAGTAGAACTTAGAGTTTCAATGTAGTAGGACTCTTGATCGTAAAGTCTCAAACCAGTAGAACTCTTGATCGTAGAGTTTCAGATAGTTGGACTCTTCATTAGCCACCAGATCAGGTAAGAATCTCTAATGTGTGTGATCCCATAGGTTTAAACCTAAGTCGATAGCATAGAAACCACTTTCTGTACCAATTGAAGAGACCATCTAGTAATGGTATCCGATGTTCAAATAGATCAAATTATCACAATCGCAACATTCAGAACTTACGCGAATATGATTTTCATATAATTTATCCCTTTGATCTCTATATATAGGATGACTCAGAGTTAAACTGCTAATCATAAAAAATATATCCAAATCATGTCTTAATATAATCAGTCCTATGACTCCTCACTAGAACTACCATAGCTAAGATTTTGCTAAATTGAAATATAATTAAATGCAGCTCCTAAACTAGAGTGGTCAATTTTATCTTGTTTCACACACTCCTCAAGTACTTGACTGTGCTTAGAAATCTTTCATTACTAAATTAAAAATTTAGGTAGTCCAGCACCAAAGTACAGTAAATTGCGTAAAAGTCATCATGGTGATCTCAAGTCAATTCTAAATAGTTATGAGGACTAAATGATAAATCCATCTTTGTCGATTCTAAATAGTTATGAGGACTTCACCACAACATAAGAGTTCACTAGAAGATGAAAAAAATTATGATGAAAAAGTCAGAATAATTTTTATTCAATTAATAATTTATATATAAGTATAAATATGAAACTCAACCATCAATAGGCTGATGATTGGCTTTGAGACATCATTCCCAATATAAAGGTGAAGAGGAACCCATAATGCCTTATTTTTCAGTGGTAGATCTAAGCCTTCTTCAAATTTTCATGTACTGAGATTATCATGTACTGCTAGATGAGAATCAGACAATGGTTAAATTAGAAAATTAGCAGACCAATATATTATCATGTATTATTGAACAAGAATTAATTTTCTACTAATACATTATAGATGCTAACTAACGATCTTTATTACACATAAGTTAAATTTTGATTGTCTTATTATATTTTGATAGATATTTTATTTGAACTAATTTTTAGATCATCTGCTTGCTTTGGTTTTTATTTTTATTTTTAGATATTATATATCATATCTTCTAGAGATTGGAACTATTCCAGTCAAGGATAGAGCTCTCGAGGAGAGAGATTATGCAGCCAACTCGCATGGTTCTGCACATCTCATACTAGATGATAGGGGTCATTGATGATCCTACAGTCATATGCAGTAGCGACTGGCTCACAGACAAAGAGTCGTGGTCGAGGATCTATTCGATCGTAGCACTTTTGACTCGGCTAGAGGATAGACAGCTCATACATGTTCGGAGCTGCTCATAAGTACTATAACTTCAATTAATATATTTCTAATTTAGCAATTCTAGAGTTAATATTTATTATTCAAAATTTATTTTGTAGCACGTTTAGAGAGCCTGGTGTATCTCATTGATTATGGGCATCATCCGATGCTTGATGTTGGGGCCATCTGGAGCCTGGAGCATGTCTAAGTAGTTGATGGGGCCCATGGTGCCATCGTACAGCTTTAGTTATGGCCTCTTGAGTTATGGTAGGATTGGCTTGTCCATATTTCTTCTGGTGAATAGGGGATTAGCCTCAAAGTCGAGCTCCAAATTATGTTACTGAGTTCAACCTTGCAGTGCCTTAATCTGCTACTGCATCTCTTGGAATATCCTCTCTACCTCCCCATCCTAAGAAATGTAGGTATCTTGGTGCCATAGAGAGAAGTTGCCTGGGGTGGAGTCCTTCCCTGACCATGGGATTGGTGAGCGCCTGCATTATCCTTGTGAAGGAAAAAATCCTATTTTCTCAGATCAGGTTCGTTCAGATCTAGTTGGATCAATAGAGATATTTCAAAAATTATTCTCTAAGATTCTAATCAAATCTAAGACTCTTCAGATATGATCTTATTGATATGATAAAAAAATAAAATAAAAATTAAATCTAATTTAATTATATCTTTATTATGGATAATCCTATTATCTTATGATGATCCCGATGTTTGTCTGAGATTTTGGATGTAGCCATGCAAGTGCCTGGCCTCTACTAGTATCCATTCGAGCAAGATCTGAAGATCTTCTTCTTCTTAATCTATCCTCCAAAAATTAAATCTAGATCTAATCTTGAAGATTTTCAAAATGACTTTTGAAGATCAGTCGTTGTCTCTTGCAGCAGTACTACCTTCTTCCTTTCCTATCGCCTTTCACTTGCTTGGACCGCACCTAACTCATGCCCAAATCCTCTTGGGCATGGAGAGGAGAGAGAGGAATAGAGGGTGGCATGGAGAAGGAGGAAGAGGGGCTATGTGGCATGGGCTAAGGCAGAAGCTCTCTTAATCTAGGCACGGATAGGATTTATATAAATCCTGCTGCGCCATGCAGTGCCACATCATCCTGATCAATCATGGTCCTTTGTGCAATCAGATCTAAATCTGATTGGGCGGATAACATCATCTGATCTAATCAGATTAGTGTCCCTAAAAATTCTCCTTAGATGGTGCCAAGACTGGTCAAACAGAACTCCTTGGTGCCATATAGGTTGATTCCCTGAAGCAACTAGAGTCCCATCTGTATGGAACTCCAATCCTTATCCACATGGGACGCATGCCTACCAAGACGTGCGCCCCTTGTCTGTCTGCTTTTTAGTAGGGGGACAAAGGCCAAGGTTCTCTCCTATGGGTGCATGACATATGGGCAAATGTCTAAGTATCAAAGGTCAATATTTGACCAACGTCCAAAGACAAGATTTAGTAGGTGACGAAAAATATCAGATGTTATCTCAAATTTATCTCATAAATTAAGACAATCCTTTTCTGACCTGGACAAGCTTCAGTCAGAGCAAATAAAAGTTTCTAAGTAAGCCCAAACATATTTGGCTGAGTCGAGATAAGCTTTAATAACTGTTAAAGAAAAACATTAGGCTCAATCATGTGCTAGCACGATTTTCTTGAACCTAATTGAATCTTATTTAAATCAATTGAATTGGATTGATTCAATTGATGATATCCATATCCAAATTCTTATTTGTGTGATTCAGTTAGGTTCAGTTTCATATGATAATGAGATATGTCATGATCTCTATCATCAACATCATCAAAGCACCTTTCGATGGATTAGAACTTTTCTGATTTAGACAACTAATATGATCGATCAACCAAATTATTCTAATTGCTCTCAAAATCCATCAGTGACACCTAGCAGCATATGGTGGCAACCCATTAGAATAGAAAGCGAACCTCTCGATGCAGTTACCTATGTGATTAAGTTTCTCTATCTTGAGCCCCGATCGAATTAGGGTTAAGGTGATCTCGTCAAACCCTAATTTTTATCATATGAATTAATCATTCAATTCAAGTCTAATGTGAAAATCCTAATAGAACCTCTTTCTATTATTTCACTCTACCATGACCATGGGCTTATGGACTTGATTCTCATGATCATCATAGGGCTACTCCTCATTTATCGAGGTTGATAGATCCCCTATTGGTGCAATCCAATTTCTATAATGAGCATGCTATAGCCAATATATATCTCAGAATTTAGAATGACTAGAAAATCGAGTTATGGTGTAGTCAAACTATAACACCCTCAAGGTAAATTGCCGATGTACCTCAGGTCAAAGAACCAGATACACCACTGCAGCTTCGAGCCAGTCATCGATGAAAAAGTAGACTTTCTCATAACTGCTCAAAGTGGTCATGCTCAGTGCCCTCGTTTTATAATGAGTACCTATACTCTTACTCTGGTGTCTCTATACCGTAGACTCAAGACTCATCTATCCTAAAGAAGTGATCGTACACCAACCTTCCGAATCAATCACCATCCTTATGATGATCCTACGGTCGAAAGCATTTTATGAGTTAATAATGAAAATTCATATCTTAAATTTTCAACTCTTAAAAATATAAACTATCATTACCATTAACTCAAAGAATGTATCGCAGACACTTTCAAATACACACTACGATAGAAAATAATTCATTTTATTATTTATAATTAAAATTATAATTTTGCCCTTAGAAGTGTATTACAAGTGTCAGTCAATCTGGCTTCTAGGACATACATATCTAACAAACTTTCACTTGACCTAAAGCCAATTGGCTATAAATCTAAGTCCCATCTTCTCAAGGTGGGCTTCAATCTTCTACTGGCCCAATGGCTTTATGAGTGGATCTGCAGCATTATCTGCGGAGTCGACTCTTTTAACCTTGACGTAATCTTTCTCGAGGTAATTATGGATGAGGTGGTATCGCCGCTCGATGTGCTTGGATTTTTGATGAGACCTCGACTCCTTAGCAAGGGCTATGGCACCATTATTATCATGGTACAGAGGAATGGCATCCGATGGCATCACTCTAATCTCTATGATGAATTTTTTGTATCAGAATGCCTTCTTCGCAACTTCTGATGTAGCGATGTATTCTACTTTCATGGTGGAATCTACTATCACTGTTTGCTTCGAACTCTTTCAACTGATAGTACCACCATTACATACAAACAGACTTTTAGATATCAACTTTTGATCATCTATATCGGACATAAAATCTAAGTCTATATACCCCTAGACTTGGAGTTCTCCATTATAAAAAATTAACAATATATCCTTAGTTCTTCTCAAGTACTTAAGGATACATTTTACAGAAGTTCAGTGTTCTTCATCTAGATTTGACTGATATCTGCTTGTGACACTTACAGCATGGGCTATATCAGGTTGTGTACATAACATGGCATACATGAGGCTTCCTATTACCAAAGCATAAGGAATCTTGCTCATGCGTTCAATCTCCTCTAGTGTGTTGGGATACATTTTCTTAGAGAGATGAATGCCATGTCTGAAGGGTACCAATCCCTTCTTAGAGTTTTCCATGCTAAATCTTTTTAGCACTTTCTCTATATACATCTTCTGTGAAAGACCTAGCATCCTATTTGGTCTATCTCTATAGACCTTAATTCCTAAAATGAAGAATGCTTCTCCTAGGTCTTTCATGGAGAATTCTTTAGATAACCATATTTTAATTATGATCAATATGAAAATATCATTTTCAATAAGGAGGATATCATCCACATACAGTATAAGGAAGACAATAGCATTCGCATTGACCTTTTTGAAAACACAAGGTTCCTCATTTTTTATAAAATCAAATAATTTGATCACATCATTAAAACGAGTATTCCAGCTCTAAGATGCTTGTTTGAGTCCATATATGGATCTTTGTAGCTTGCATACTTTGAGATCAACATTACTGGATGTGAAATCTAGCGGTTGTTCTATATAGATATCTTTCTCAAGGTATCCATTTAAGAATATCATTTTTACGTCCATTTGCCATATTTCATAATCAAAATAAGCTGCAACAGCAAGCAATGTGTGGATGGATTTTAGCATAACTACTGACGAAAAGATATCCTGATAGTCAATGTCATCACACTGACTATACCCTTTTACCACTAATCTAGCTTTGAATGTCTCCACATTTTCATCTGCACCAATCTTTTTCTTGTAGATCCCTACCTTCTGATGGATCTACCAAAGTTCAGACTTGATTTGAGTGCATCGAGTCAATTTCTGAGTTCATTGCCTCTAACCATTTCTCAGAGTCGATATCTAATATCGCATCATCATAGGTTTTGGGATCACCATGAACCCCATTACCTACGAGGAATATTTTCTCTACTTTCTCTGAAATAGTACCTAAGTACCTCTCAGGAGGATGGAAAATTCTTTTTGATCTATGAGGTGGAGGAGGTAGTGATTGTATTGGCTCAACCTAATTTGGTTCCATGGGATCCTTAGCTTGTTGCTCTTGTGAGACTTTCTCCTCGAGCTTGATTTATTTTTCAATGCCGCCATCTTGAATAAACTATTTTTCAAGAAAGATGGCATGCCAACTCACAATCATATTATGATCTTTTTGATTGTAGAAATAATATCTTAATGACTCTTTAGGATATTCTATAAATTAAGCTCTAAAGGACTTACAGTCTAACTTGTCCGCTTGTTGTTTTTTGATATGAGTCGGACAATCTCAAATTCTGAGATGACTCAGACTTGATTTCTTACTGTGCCATATCTCATATGGTATGATAGGAACGATTTTAGAGGAAATCCTATTCAGTAAATATATAGTAGTTAACAGACTATATCTCCAAAAAAAATCAGAAAGGTCTGTGAAGCTCATCATGGATCGGACCATATCTAATAGGATTCGGTTCCTCCATTCTAAAATTCCATTGAGTTGAAGTATTCTAGATGGAGTCTATTAAGAGACTATGCTATTTTTCTTGAGATAGTCCAGAAATTCCTGACTAAGGTATTCACCTCCTTGATTTGATCGAAGAATCTTAATAAATTTTTCAGTTTGCTTTTCGACTTCATGTCTAAATTTTTTAAACTTTTCAAAGGCTTCAGACTTATGTGTCATAAGATACACGTACCCATACCAAGATAAATCATTGGTAAAGATTATGAAGTAATCAAAGTTGCCTTTAGCCGATACATCAAATGGGCCGCACACATCAGTATGTACTAGGGCAAGTAGTTTCATGGCCCTTTTCCCATGTCCTACAAAAGAAAGCTTAGTTATTTTGCCATGAAGATATAATTCATAAATTGGATATGACTCGGAAGTCAACGAACATAATAGTTTGATTTTTTTCAATTTGTTAATCCGATCTTCTGCTATATGACCTGCCTTAGGTGCCATAGATACCTATCATTTAGACTATCCCTGGATCGTTTTGATCTCATGACATTCACATTTTGCTTGATATTAAAGATAGATACATCAATATGTAACTAGTAGAGATCATTAATAAGGAAACCACTTGTAATTTTATTTCTTTCATAAAGAATATTACAACAGTCCTTAAGAAAACTAATTACATAGCCTTCTTATGCTAAACATGAAATAAAAATTAAATTCCTGCTTGCAGCAGGCACATAATAATAATTCCTAAGTATTAAATTTAAGCCAGATGGTAGTCGAAGAGGATAGGTTCCCATGGCCATAGCAGCAACCCTTGCTCTATTTTCAATGCATAGGATCATCTCACCATCCCACAGCCTCCTGCTATCCTCAAGATCCTGCATGAAAGTGAATAAATGAGCACTAGAACCAGAGTCAAGCACCTAACTGGATGCAGAAAAAATTGAAGGATTAGATTCAATAATGAGCATACCTCCAGAAGAACCTATTTTCTTTTTATTTTTCAGGATGGCCAGGTATGTAGGGCAGTTTCGCTTTCAATGGCCATCAGTATTACAATGAAAATACTTTTCTTTATCAACAGCTTTCTTCTTCAGCTCTGTCTTCTTTTTCTTGCTACCTTCCATCTTCTGTCTTTTCACAGACTTCTTCTTCTTTTCAAAAGACTTTCTCTTGGAAGAAGTTTATTCCATAAAAAGTACCGAGCCTTTAGAATCTTTCATAGAAAACTTAACAGTAACTAGCATATTCATAAGCTCGGTCAGAGTATTCTGAAGTTTATTCATATAGTAGTTCATGATGAACTACCCATATGCATCAGTCAAGGATTGCAGAATTATATCATTCTGTAGATCCTGATCTAACTTCACTTCGAGCTTCTCAAGCTCTTTCAAGTCCTTGATCATCATCAGATAATGATCTTGGACTGACTACCCATCATGCATTTTAGCCTTAAATAGTTGTTTAGTGATCTAAAATTTGGCTGCGCGACTTTGTTCACCAAACAACTCTTACAGGTGAGCCAACATTTGATGGACAGTCCTGATATCTTCATGTTGGTGCTGAAACTCATCAGACATTGAGTCCAACATGTAGTATCTGATCTTATTATCTTCATTCATCCATTTATCAAGAGATGCTCTTTATTCAGTGGATGGATGAGCTGGTATGGTGGGGAGATCCTGGTCTAATACATGAATCAACTTCTCAAAATCTAAAATGATTTTGAAGTTTCGAAGCCAATCCTTGTAATTAGATCCGATCAGTCTATGGGTGTCTAGGATACGGGCTAGTGAGTTGAATGTAGATATTTTTCTTTTTTCTGTAGAGAGTCAAAATTTTTAGTTAGATTTTGTAATTAAGACTTAACCAATTTATTTAGGAATTTGATTTTTAAACAAATTAGCTTCCACCATTTTCTTGAATCCCTACACTTTCTTTATAGAGATGTGAAAATCTTCATGATTATTGATTTCTAGAGGATGGTACAGTCCTACTAACTGACTCATTACCTCACCTAACAGTTATTGATGATGGGTTAGTCAATGAGTGAACAACTCTTATCCAATGATTTTCTAATCATGGTGCACCCAAGCTTGGTCTCTAATTCATGAATCTCACCATGCCCAAAATATTAATCCATTCCTTGGTTAAGTCAGATCCACCATTTGCACAGATTGAATTTTTAATTGGGTCACTCACCATATCCAAAATATTGAGTCCAATCCATCCTCCAGCCCTTAGCATCCAATGCCTAATAGACATGGTTGCATCTTTTCAATGCAACTAAACCACTGTGACTAGCTGAGAACAATCAACCCCTGATAGGGCCTGCATATCTACAATGGTGGAAGACCTTAGACTTAATCTTTTCTTAGAAAGATTTGATTTAGGTCTCTTTAAACTTGATTTGATATAGCCATAACTATTATGACTAACCTAGTGGCATGGGTTAGCTTGGATTGTTGGCCACCTTAGATCAGGACTAAGTCGACAAATATGGTCAGGTAAGTGAGATCGGTGGAAGGAATGTGCCATTAACTCGACAAGAATGTATTCGAATCGAGTATCTTTCAATTAAAAATCAGTCGATCGTATCTACCAAACTTTTCTTAGACACCAAATTATTAAGTCAGAATCAATCGGATTAGCCTACAATCCAAACTCTAACCACTGAGCCTAATTAGGTCTTAACTTGATCGATCCCTCATGTGACTCGACCTTGACCCAGACTTAATCCTATTAGGTTGGTCAATTTAAGCACTCTTGATCCCATCTAACCAACTCTTGATTTGGTTTGATCAACCGCTAGACCTAATTGAGCTATCCAAGCTCGAACCTAATTTTATGAATATGTCTTAGATTTGAAATTTCTTAATTTTAGATCTAATATATTTTAATATCTTAATTCTTAATTGAAGTTGTAGCGATTGGCATAAATAAATATATGTTATATAAACATCTAGATTTCAGGATTTAAAATTTTACAAAAATAAATTTTTGATTTCTGATTAAGGACGAACACGCAGCACCCCTACACATCATAAGAACACCCCATCGAATGAAAGAAGAGGACCTTTAAATCCTACTTCGTTTTTATAATCGGATGGTCAAAGAAAATACCTGTAATTAAAAATATGATACATCTACAAAACTAGTTAGATCATACATATAGTAATATCACATATATAAATAATGATAATCCAACTTAAAAAAACATGTTTTTTTTGCATACATCTCATTATATCATATCGATAGCATATTTTTTAGTCTAAATTATCTTCATAATAGTCTATAAAGAATAAGATTTAAATTGTGATCATATTAAATTAAATATTTAATTCTAGATGAATTTGTAGAAACTATTCTACAACTAGTCTAAAACATGGCATCTATCATATCTCTAGAAGAAATTAAATTAATTATATTTTTTATTTTTCTAATTCATATATAATATTTATAATATCTAAAATAGTAAATAATAAATTAAAAATATAATATATTAAATTAAAATTATGATCTATGCTAGGGACTAATTGAATAATTCTATTCCTAGTCCTAGTCATGCATCTTAATCATCTTAGATCTAGATTATTTTATTTTTAATGTTTTTAATTTTAGATCTAACCACATATCATCATGTGAATAGCTGAAATCAATCTATTTATTCAGATTCGCAAAATTTAATAATAAATAGATCTAATAATGTTTTAACCTGGCTGCATGAACTTAATGAAGAGAAAATTCTAATGTTTCTTGGATTACGGTTCGTTCAGATATGATTGGATCAAAAGAGTAGTTTACAAAAAAAAAAAATTTTCTAAGATCCTAATTAGATTCTGAAACTCTTCAAATCTAATCTTAGTTGATCTGATAAAAAAAAAAAAATAAATCTAATTTAATTATACTATATTAATGGTAATCTCTATTATTACCTATGATGATGCCCGATGATTTGCCTGAGGTTTGATGTACCATGCAAGTGCTTGGCTCTACCGTACTTCACTCAGCTGGATCTGAGATGGCTTCCTTCTTCAATCTATCTCCAAATATCAGATCTGATCTGAATCTTGAAGGTCTTCAAAATGATTTTTGAAGATAAGCCCATTAATCTCTATACAAGCAGTACTGCCTTCTGTTCCTTTCTGTCATTTCCACTTACTTGGATCGCACGCTAACTTATGCCCAATCTTCTTAGGCATGGGCGGGAGAGAGGACCAGAGGGTGGCATAGAGGAGGAGCGAGAGGGGCTATGTGGCATGGGCTAAGGTAGAAGGCTCTTTAATCTAGGTGTACGATAATAAGTTTATACTAGACTTTGCTGTGTCAGCCAGGCCACATCACTCTCGACCATCATGGGCCCTTTATGCAAATCAGGATCAAAATATTGATTGGTTGGCATACAATTATTTGATCTAATCAAATTAGGTCCTTTCAAAACTCTTCTTAGATGGTGCCAAGACTGGTCAAACAGAACTCCTTGGCACCATCTAGGTTGATTCCCTAAAGCAACTGGAGTCCCATCTGTATGAAACTCCAATCCTTATCCACATGGGGCACACGCCTCCATAGACATGTGCCCCTTGTCTGTCTACTTTTTAGCAAGAGGACAAGGGTCAAGGTTCTCTTCTATGGGTGCATAATACATGGGCAGATGTCTAAGTGTCAAAGATCAACATTTGACCAAAGTCCAAAAATAAGATTTAGTAGGTGACGAAAATGGTAGGTGTTATCTCAAATTTATCTCATAAATTAAGACAACCCTTTTCTAACCTGAATAAGCTCCAGTCAGATCAAATAAAGATTGTTGAGTGAGCTCAAAAATATTTGGCTCAGTCGAGATAAGCTTTAATAATTGTTAAAGGAGAACACTAGGCTCAATCGTGTGCTAGCATAATTTTCTTGAATCTAATTGAATCTTATTCAAATCAATTGAACTGGGTTAGTCTAATTGATGATATTCAAATCTAAACTTTTATTTGTATGATCCAGTTAGGTTTAGTTTCATATGGTAATGGGATATATCATTATCTCTATCATCGACATCATCGAAGCACCTTTCGATGGATCAGAACTTTTTTAATTCAGACAACTAGTATGATCGATCATCCAAATCATTCTAATTGCTTCTAAAATCCATCAGTGACACCTAGCAGCATATAGTGATAATCCATCAGAACTGAAAGCGAACCTCTCGGTGCAGTTACCTATGTGATTAAGTTCCTCTATCTTGAGCCTCGATCAGATTAGGGTTAAGGTGATCTCATCAAATCCTAATTTTCATCATATGAATTAATCATTCGATTCAAGTTCAATATGAAAACCCTAATAGAAACTCTTTCTATTATTTCACTCTACCATGGCAATGGGCTTAATGGACTTAATTCCATGATCCTCATAGGGCTACTCCTTATCTATTGAGGTAGATAGATTTTTTATTGGTGTAATCCAATTTCTACAATGAGCATGCTATAGCCAACATACACCTCAGAATTTCGAATGACTTAAAAATTGAGTTATGGTATAGATAACTATAACACCCTCAAAGAAACTGTCGATGCACCTCAGATCCAAAGAATCAGACCACCACTGCAGCTTCAAGCCAGTCATCGATGAGAAAGTAGACTTCTGATGACTGCTCGAGGTGGTCCGACCTCAGTGCCCTCATTCTCTAACGAGTATCTGTACTCTCGCTCTGATATGTCTATACCATAGACTCAAGACTCATCTATCCTAAAGAAGCGATCATACACTAACCTTCCGAATCAATCACCATCCTCATGATGATCCTACGATCGGAAGCATTTTATGAGTTAATAATGAAAATTCATGTCTTAAATTTTCAACTTTTGAAAATATGAACTATCATTACATTAACTCAAGGAATGTATCATAGACACTTTCAAATACACACTGTGATAGAAAATAATCTATTTTATTATTTATAGTTAAAATTATAATTTTATGCTTAGAAATGTATTATAAGTGTCAGCCAATCTGGCTTCTAGGATGCACATATCTAATATCTTGGTCAGGTCTCCTAGGTCTTCTGTGTCGACTATGCCCCTATCTCAAACTATGACAAGGAGATTACTGACTTGCTAGTTGAGCTGGATCTCGATGCGGTGCATCTGGCATAAGTTGAGCTGCAGCATTTGCTGCATTTCTTATAATACAATGGTTAAGGCCTACACTTGTTGGACGAGGCCATTGAATTGGCTATTAGAGTTTGCCATTGCAGGTTGACAATATGGTGGTAGCTGGACTGGTTCGACTTCCTATTGAGCATCATTGGGTCATGCACCATTGGAGCAATAAGAGGCATTTGAAGCTCCTCTTTATGGCTTCATAGCAAAATATTCCTTTTATCAAATGGACTTTCGATAGTGGCTGGGGAACCCTTCTTCTAGTGACAATTTGTTACTGTCAAAATCCAAGCTGACGAGATTATACCTGGTCTTCTCTGAAGAAAGAAAGGGTGGAAGGGTCCTCAGTCTAAAACGAGGTATTGATAGACAAGGTGCCTCTTGGGTGGTGGAGCTGGACTTGCAAAAACTCCATAACCAAAAGAATTTCTGATGGGATCCTTCGATGGTCAAGTTAGTTAAAAATTGAAGAACACAGAGATAGTATGTGGAGCATTTTGAAGCTATCAAAAACTTACTTGGAGTCCCATTTTCTCCCCATATCTATAGAGAACGAGCAAGAATCATGTATGCCAAGGGCATTGGTCATTTCCAAAAAGTATGCAAGAATTATGCTAGTGAGGATTATGCTCCACATTTTTGATACAGTGCTAGCTAGTAGTTGCCATTTTGGGGCATGGCCGAAATCCTGGTATATAGTTCGGATTTCCTTATCTAGCCATCCCATGATTGTGAGAAAGATTGTACATTTGAAATAAACAACTTAGCAAATTGGAACGACATAGTAAATTGGGACTATGCTCCTTGGATTACATTAGGTCAATCGTAAGCGACTCTCACACATCTTGACCAAAACTGAGGATCAGATTGGCTGAGGCCAGGGTAGAGGCCCACAATACTTCTATTTTCTATTCTACAAGGATTTTGAAATGCACTTCAGCAAGGCTTATAAGCATAACAATATGGATTGATGAACATAATGATAAATGCTGGTACATACTTTAGGGAATTCTTGGTTCATCCTGATACACACCATAATATACTTTCGGTTTGCCTTTATCTCCATGGACGTATAATAGCTCTGCTTATTTGTGTTTTTCCTCACAATGACAGTTTACAGTTCACTACCTTGCAGTATATGCTAGTATATATATATATATGACACAACATATGCAACACTGTCATAACTGATCATAATATTTCTCAGGTGGATGTATTGTAGTTGTTCCATCGAGATATTTTTGGATTCTCATAACGTACGTAGATCTCCTAGAAGTGTCTCCCTAGCAGCATGCATTATTTTGATGACGTCTCCCCACTTCATTCGCTGTTGTGGTGATTTCTCAGTACACCACAGGCCTATTTTAATGATTGACAGCAAGCAATTCTGAGCTGCCTCCCTTGCAGTGACGGCACTTTGACAAGAGGACATATTTATTCCATTCTCCGGGTGCAAGAGTAGAGACGGGTCTAGTATATCCATTACATGTGGAGGATATGCCATCTTTACAAAAGTACGAAGGTCAAGGCCATCTTTAAATGTATCATCAGTGGGTCTCAGTCCAGTTAACATCTCCAGCAAAAGTATTCCATAACTGTACACATCCCCTTGAGTGGAGACTTTGCTGCCAATGCCATACTCTTACAGTTCACATGAAAATAAAGAATAAATTAGTTATTTCGCATTGAAAGCAAATGGCGAGACTTAATAAGACTTCTGTTCATAGTTAACTGATCACAAGATTAAATGCTTTACATATTTAAATTCCTTCGTAATGATTAAAGGTTTCGAGCTCTATTTTTTATAGAAGTTATGACATAAGAATTAACTGTTATTTATACAGGAGCCATGGTTGTGGCAATAATATTTTAGTTCTAACATGATATGTCATATGTAACATGCTATTAAGAGAAAATCAATCTCAAAAAATAATGCAAATGTTCACAAAGTTGAAAAATAATAAGTACAACTCAAGCAAAATTAGGTTGGTACTTGCATGATGTTATTGTTCTTATTGACGCAGAATCTGATCGTCACCGAAATCCGTTGGAGTGGAGGCCGATGAGATCGTCGTCGGAGACCTGCAAAATAAAGTTCCTTCCGAAATCGGTGGGGGGTGGCTCTGGCAGAACCCTCCAACGATCAAATCAGCTCTGGCCAACAGGAATGGAGTGCTCGAAAATGAGTTTCGGAGCTTGGAGAAGAAGAGGAGAGCTTAGAGATCAAAGATTAGAGATTCGAATTAGCGTATCTGGAGGATCCTTTTTATAGCAGAGCTTAATGATGATAACTGTAGTCGCATGCTGGCGGGCCGCTTGAGGTCCGGCGGAGTCAGTCTCACGGAAAGGTGCCGTCTAAAGTGGGTTGATGGTGACAGCCATCGCCGCCTGATAGCGGGTCGCTATCGCTTGCGGCGGACTGATGGTGATGGCTGCAGCTATCTTGATACTAAGCCGCTCGGAGCCGAATGAAGGGTTGAAGGACTTCGACGTGTACCCATTTCGGAGGAGTTTAGACTCCTGAAGAGGAAGCTTGGAAGGAGTTCAGCTCCCGTAGGCGTCTGGCTGGAGGTACGTGGCTAAGGCTCGATCGCTGGAGAGTTTGGTAGGAGCTTGGTCGACCGAAGGGGTGTTTGGAAGGAGTCCAACTTCTGAAGAAGTCCGTTCGAAGGATGTCTGGGATGAGTCCAGCTTCCGAAGAAGTCCAACCAAAGAGGAAGCTTGGAGGAGAGTTCGGCTCTCGTAAGCATCTGACTGGAGGAGTGCGGCTAAGGCTCGACCGCTGAAAGTTCGGAAGGAGCTCGGTCGCTGAGAAGTTCGACCGAGGGATGACCACAGAGGAGTTCGACCATTGAGAAGTCCGAAGGAGCTCGGCCGACTGAGTAGTTCAGCCGGCTGTAAGGGTTCGGCTAAGACCCGTCTGCTAAAGCTCTTTCGTGGCTACTGGTTGCATTAGGTTGAGCATCGAACTAGACTTCGACAGGAGCAGGATTTATCCCCAACACTAGCCCCCCCACTTCCGAGTTTGAAACTTGAAGGGAGTGTAGAAAAGGCGACTGTCAAAGTCTTCTTTCGGGCTCCATGCTGATTCAGATCGAAGCTTGGGGGAGATCTCATCTCCAGCTAAAGTTGATGTTGAAGTTGAAGCCCGGAGGAGATCCCATCTCTAACCGAGGTTAAGGTAGGTCTCATCTCCTGCGATCGAGGTTGGAGGTTGAGCTCATCGAGGGCGACATTATCTCCTACAGCCGAGGTCGATACGGGCGCTTGGGAGAGATCTGATCTCAGAATGAGGTTGTCTCCGATCTTATCTCTGGCCAAGGTTGTCTCGACTGCTCGAGAGAGATCTTCTCTGGCTGAGGTTGAAGTTGAAGATCTCCAACCGAGGTTGACACGGTCGCTCGGAAGAGATCCTATCTCTAGCCGAGGTCGAAGTTGAAGCTCTCTAGCTGAGGTTAGCCCGATCGCTCGGGGGAGACCTTATCTGATCGAGATTGAAGTTGAAGCTCTCCAGTCGAGGTTGGCCCGGTCGCTCGGGGGAGATCTTATCTTCTTTGGCCAAGATTGATGCGGACGCTCATGTTAGGATGAGGTTCTCCTCCAGTTTCTAACTTCGACTTTGCTCGCGTTAGGACGAGGTTCTCCTCCTGTTCCTAACGGACTGTGGGGGCATAAAGACATTCGGCCTCACCTCCCATCGTCCTTTGTGGATGAGACCTCCCCGGAAAAAATCTTATCGTCTCGAGGTTGACTCGAAAGTGAACGAGATCTTACCTTCGACTTTGCTCGCGTTAGGATGAGGTCCTCCTCCTATTCCTAATGGGCTATGGGGGCACATACGGACTGTCGTCTATGCCTCTCCCTCCATCTCGTCCTTTGTGAATGAGGCCTTCGACTTTGCTCGCATTAGGATCTTGAGGTTCTCCTCATGTTCCTAACGGTCGCTATGGGGGCATATTCGGACCATCGGTCTGTCTAACCCTCGTCTCGTCTAAGGTGAACGAAGCCTTCGACTTTGCTCACATTAAGATGAGGTTCTCCTCCTGTTCCTAACGGACTGCGGGGGCACATACGGACCGTCGTCCACGCCTCTCCCACTATCTCATCCTTTATGAACAAGGCTTTCGACTTTGCTCGCATTAGGACGAGGTTCTCCTCTATTCCTAACGGATTGTGGGGGCACATTCGGACCATCGTCCGTCTCCCCCGTCTCGTCTAAGATGAACGAGGCCTTCAACTTTGCTCCCGTTAGGACGAGATTCTCCTCCTATTTCTAACGGGCTGTAGGGGCACACAAGGGCCGCTATCAGGGCCTCTCCCTCCATCTCGTCCTTTGTGAACGAGGCCTTTCGAGAGAGAATCTCTCGAGGTTGTCTCGCGTTAGGATGAGGTTCTCCTCCTGTTCCTAACTGACTGTGGGGGCACATTCGGACCATCGTCAGGGCCATCTCCTTCCATCTCATCTTTGTGAAAGGTGAATCGGGAGGATCTTATCTCTTCAACTTTGCTCACCTTAGGATGAGATCCTCTTCCTGTTCTTAATGGGCTATGGGGGCACATACGGACCGTCATCCGCAGGGCCTCTCCCCCCGTCTCGTCCTTTGTGAACGAGGCCTTTCGAAAGAGACTTATGCTCGCAGGTTGTTTACGTTAGGACGAGGTTCTCCTTCTATTCCTAACGGACTATGGGGGTGCATTCGGACCGTCGTCCTCTTCCTCCATCTCGTCTAAGGTGAACGAGGCCTCGACTTGCTCGTATTAGGACGAGGTTCTCCTCCTATTCCTAACGGGTGGGGACACAAGGGCCGCTGTCAGGGATCGTCCTCAGTCGAGGTTGCTCGCTCGGAGAGATCTTATCTCTAGCCGAGGTTGGTGCTCGTGTTAGGACGAGGTTCTCCTCCTGTTCCTAACCGAGGTTGTTCACGGTCGCTCGGGAGAGATCTTATCTCTAGCCGAGGTTGATTCGGTCGCTCGGGAGAGATCTTATCTCTAGCCGAGGTTGACTTGTGCTCGGAAGAGGTTTTAGGACGAGGTTCTCCTCCTGTTCCTAAGCCGAGATTGTTCGGTCGCTCGGGAGAGATCTTATCTCTGGCCAAGGTTGTTCGATCGCTCGGAAGAGATTTTATCTCTGGCCGAGGTTGTCAACGATTCGGTCGCTCGGGAGAGATCTTATCTCTAGCCGAGGTTGACTCGATCGCTCGGGAGAGATCTTATCTCTAGTCGAGGTTGTTGCTCGCATTAGGACGAGATTCTCCTCCAATTTCTAATGGGCTGTGGGGGCACACAAGGGCTGCTGTCAGGGCCTCTCCCCCATCTCATTCTTTATGAACGAGGCTTTCAGTTGATTCGGTTGCTCGGAAGAGATCTTATCTCTAGCCGAGATTGTTAACGGTCGCTCGGAAGAGATCTTATCTCTAGCCGAGATTGTCAACGGTCGCTCGGAAGAGATCTTATCTCTAGCCGAGGTTGTTGCTCACGTTAGGACAAGGTTCTCCTCCTATTCCTAACACGGCGATTATCGATTGCTTCTTTTCTGTCATTGTCATCACATAGTTTTTGCATCCAGAAATAATATTATTGAAAGGAAAGAATTTTATTGAAAGAAAGTTACCGGCAACGCATTACCGAATTTCTTGTGTTTCATGGTCGTGGTAGCGTTATTCCTCCGCGTTTCTTCATGCGGGCGATCTTTTCTATCTCATGCTGGCCTCCTCAATTTGGAGCATGCTTCTCTTAACGTTGGGAGGTGACGAATCGCCGATGTACCTAGCCCCTCCCCGAGGTAACATTGATGACGCTGTGAGGCGGCCGACCTTGTAATTTTTGATTACGACAGCGCCCTTAGCCGATCTTCTCCCACCGAAGAAATTTACCTAGCCGCTCCTTTCTGACGAGCTTCTCAATTTCGTCTCGCAGCTGGATCCATTCCTCAGTATCGTGGCCATGGTCACGATGATAGAGGCAGTACTTGCTTCGATCATGCTTGTTTGGAGGAGACCGTAATCCTTCTAGTCTTGGCAGCTGGTTTCTAACTTCGGTGAGAATCTGAGTTTGAGGAGCATTGAGGGGGGCGTAGTCGCGGAATCTTCTGGGAGGAGGGCTTCTTTGCACCCCTCTGTCGGGGCTTCCTTGGTGGCGAGCTCGAGGAGTTCGAGCCCGCCTGCTTTCGGAGGGAGTCCGTGAGCGCGGTCAAACTTCATTCCGTCCCTTTGTGAAACCTGCGGGAGAACTTCATGCCCCTTTGTCGGAGCTTCCTTGGAGTCATACTCGAGAGAGAGTCCTCGCTTGCCTTGGGGCGGTCGTGAGCGCGGCCGAACTTCATCTCACCTTCTGTGAAATCTTTGTAGGGGGCTTCCTTGGTGACATACCCGAGCGGGAGTTCGGCCTCACTTACGCCGAACTTCATTCCGATGATGAGGTTTGAGGGGGGAGTTCGGCCTCACTTGCGCCGAACTTCATTCCATGGGAGAACTTCATTCCGCCCTCGCTTGCGCCGAACTTCCTGCTTCTTTTGTCCGAACTTCCTTGACGACGAGCTCGAGGGGGAGCTCGGCTTTCTTTGCGCTGCCGAACTTCATTCCACTTTTTCGCAAAAGCTTCCGCAGGAGAACTTCCTGCTTCTTTTGTCTGGACTTTCTTGACGACGAGCTTGAGGTGGAGCTCGGCTTTTCTTACACTGTCGAACTTCATTCCACTTTCCTACGAAAGCTTTCGTGGGAGAACTTTCTGCTTCTTTTGTCCGAACTTTCTTGACGATGAGCTTGAGGTGGAGCTCGGCTTTGCTTGCCCAAACTTCACTCCACCTCCTGTGAATTCTTTGTAGGGGGTTTCATTGATGACATACTCGAGGAGAAGTTCGGCCTTGCTTGCGTCGAACTTCACTCCGCCCTCCTGTGAAGCTTTTGCCTGGAGGACTTCATGTTCTTTTGTCGGAGCTTCCTTGGTGGCGAGCTCGAGGTGAAGTTCGGCCTCGCTTGCGTTGGGGAGGTCGTGGATGTGGTCGAACTTTATTCCGCCTCCTTGGATGCGGCCGAACTTTATTCCGCCTTCCTGCAAAATCTTCTCTCGGGGATGTTCATGCCCCTCTGTCGGGGCTTCCTCGATGACGGGCTCGAGGGGGAGTTTGGCCTCGCTTGCGCCGAACTTTGTTTTTCTTTCTTGTGAAACCTTCTGCGGGAGAACTTCATGCCCCTTTATCAGGGCTAGACTTCTTGATATTCCGATGGTGGGTTTCCTGATGGGGTCACCATCGGGGGCTGTTGTATGACCTGCAATGCCTCCATGAGGCCATGGGCCTGTCGGACAAGCGAGTCGAACTGCTTCACATCCACCGCGGGTACAGATGGAACCTGAACTGTCGGGGCTAAAGTAGGAACAGACGGATCTGGATGGGATCGGGCCGCGGAGGCCCCCGAGCGCCGAGTCGAAGCTCTCTTGGAGGCATTTTCTCTTCGGAAAAGAACTTTAGTGAGAAAGAAGAGGGATCTTCGGAGAAAGAGAAATCATCATCGAGTACTCCTTTAAGAATAAGGGAACCTCGGAGGCTTGGGGTTGCCCTTCCTCTAGCGCCAGTGGCCACGGAAGAGCTTCAGCAAATAGGTCTTAGCCGAACCCTTACAGTCGGCCGAACTGCTCAGCCAACCGAGCTCCTTCGAACTTCTCAGCGGTCGAACTCCTCTGCGGTCGTCCCTCGACCAAACTTCTCAACGATCGAGCTCCTTCCGAACTCCCAGCGGCCGAGCCTTAGCCGCACTCCTCCAGCCAGATGCTTACGAGAGCCGAACTCCCCTCCAAGCTTCCTCTTCGGTCTGACTTCTTCGAAAGCTGGACTCATCCCAGACATCCTTCGGATGGACTTCTTCAGGAGTCGGACTTCTCCCAGACACCTCCTTCGGTCGACTGAGCTCCTACCGAACTCCCCAGCAGTCGAGCCTTAGCTGCATACCTCCAGCCAGACGCCTACGAAAGCCAAACTCCTTTCAAGCTTCCTCTTCAGGAGTCCGAACTCCTCCGAAATGGGCACACGTGAAAGCCCTTCAACCCTTCATTCGGCTCCGAGTGGCTCAGTATCAAGACAGCTGCAGCCATCACCATCAGTCCGCCGCAAGCGACAGCGACCCGCTATCAGGCGATGATGGCTGTCACCATCAATTCGCTGCAGATGGCACCTTTCCATGAGATTGACTCCGTCGGACCTCGAGCGGCCCACCAGCACGCGGCTACAGTTGTCATCATCAAGCTCCACTATAAAAAGGACCCTCCAGATACGCTAATTCAAATCTCTAATCTCTGATCTCTAAGCTCTCTTCTTCTTCTCCAAGCTCTGGAACTCATTCCCGAGCACTCCATTCCTGTTGGTCAGAGCTGATTTGATCGTCGGAGGATCCTATCGGAGCCACCCCCCATCGGCTCTGGATGGGACTTTATTTTGCAGGTCCCCGATGGCGATCTCATCGGCCTCTACTCTAGTGGATTTCGGCAACGATCGAATTCTGCGTCAACGGTTCTAAACCTCAAAAACTCTCACACTACTAGATTGGGTACTTATAATCTCCTTCTTTTTCCAATGATGTGCTCCTGAATCCTGTGGACTAGAATATGACCAAAGTCTTTGTCAAATTATTAATATAGTTTAGCATAGATTAAAATGAGCAGAATATCAGAAAGTGGATGGGCAAATTTATCCTAATCTAGGTATATAATAAAATTTTAATTTTCAGAAAAAGACAGAATATGTTAAAAGTCCTCATAGTTGTATAAGATCTCTAAAGGTCAAAACATGTGTACTTCATAAACCATCCAATTACTAAATTGTAACTCGGTCAGGTCGCATAGTATACGTGTATATGCAAACTGATTCAATATTTAAAAATATTTCAAGGCCTTTACGAGTACAGTATAATTCGAAAATAATGTAAGACAAGATATCATCAAAGGCAAAATGTAAGCTGAAAATGATGATTACCTGGAGCAACATATCCAATGGATCCTTTTATTCCGATTGTATAGCTTGTCACTGGAGAAGAATCCCCACGGGATGGTGTCATTAGAAGTTTTGCAAGCCCAAAGTCACACACATGAGCAACCATATCCAATGGAGTCATAGTTGTGATAATAATGTTTTATTTCTAACATAGCAGTGTTATAACATGCTATGAAAAGAAACTCAATCTCAAAAGATAACGCAAATGTTCACATAGTTGAAAATAATCAGTATAGCTCAAGCAAAATTAGCTTCGTACTAGCATGATGGTATTGTTCCAAAAACAAAACTCACAAACTACCAAACTGGGTATTTATACTTAATCCCCTTAATTCCCTTTCCAATGATGTGCTTCTATACCCTATTGACTCTAGTATATGACCAAAGTCTTTCTAAAATAGTTAGTATACTTTAGCATTTGTACTTCATAAACCATCCAATTAATAAATTGTAACTCGGTCAGGTCGCATATGATACGTGTATATGCAAACTGATTCAATATTTAAAAATATTTCAAGGCCTTTAACGAATATAGTATAATTCGAGAATAATGTGAGACAAAATATCATCAAAGAAAAAGATGATCACCTGGAGCAACATATCCAATGGATCCTTTTATTCCAATAGTGTGGCTTGTCGCGGGAGAAGAATCCCCATAGGAAGGTCTCATCAAGAATTTTGCAAGTCCAAAGTCGCACACATGAGCAACCATATCCTTGTCCAAAAGAATATTGCTTGGCTTCAAATCACAATGAACAATTGGAGTGCCACTATAGTGATGGAGATAGTCCAAAGCCGAAGCCACATCGATTGCTATATTCATTCTTTGAAGAAGGGTCAACCTATACGACACCTCCTCCCCATCCACTCTCGGGTGCAGCCATTTGTCTAAACTTCCATTCGGCATGAACTCGGTAACAAGAGCCAAGAAAACATCACCATTATGATCTAAACTAGAGCAGGCAGTCAAGATCTTAAGGAGGTTTCGATGCCGAATGCTTCTCAAGATTTTGCATTCAGCTTGGAAGATCTTTAAAGCCTCTCGTCGATGATGATGGAGTACCTTAATAGCAACCTCTTTTGGTTCAAAATTCACCACTCCTTTGTACACACAACCAAAACTTCCTCCACCAATTAGATTAGCCATGGAGAACCCATCAGTTGCTCTGGCTAGCTCAGCAAATGTGGTCTTTTGGTAACTGCCATCTAAGGGGTGCAAAGGCAAAGATATCTTATTCCTTGGTTTCCGAAGTCTAATAGCACACAAGAACACAATAACTAGAGGTATCACAATTCCAATTGTGATGACCACTCTACGAGACTCCTGTGATTTCTTGAACTCTTGGTTGGGACATGTGTGCAAGTCCAACTCATGGTTTTGTCCACATAATTTGTGGTTTCCAATGACTGATACCAAACTTGCATTTAGAAAGATCCCTGCATTTGGTACTCGACCATCGAGATCATTGAAGGAGAGATTCAGAAGCTGCAAATGCTGACAATCCTCGAAGGATTCCGGAATGGACCCAGACAAGTTATTACGAGAGAGATCTAATACAGTGATACTATTGGAAGAGCTCAAAGAAGTTGGAATGACCCCCTGAAAATTGTTGCCTTGCATATAGAGGTACTGCAAGACCTGGCATTCTGAGAGAGTGCCAGGAATCTCTCCTGATAATTTATTTTCGGAAACATCCAATGTTCCAAGATTATTTAGTTTGCCAACTTCCGATGGCAGGGGCCCAATCAATGAGTTATGTGACAAGTTAAGGTAACGTGTCAGTGAAGCAAGGTCTGTTATTTCCTTGGGTAAGGAGCCATCAAGCTTGTTGTGTGAGAGATCCAAGAGTTCCAACTTTTGTAGGTTTTTAAAACTTGAGGGTATTCCTCCTTGCAGACTGTTTTGACCTAAATGGAGTTCAAGCAACTGCGTTAGGTCACCCAGAGAGGATGGAAGAGCTCCTGTGAATTGGTTCTCGTTTAAGTGCAAGATCTGTAGTTTCTGAAGCTTCCCAATAGTTGCAGGAATCACACCTGTGACAGTGAAGTATGTGCGTTAGGATCTCTGAACAAGCTTGCACAACATAAACATGACTAGTATTTGGTTCATGGGATGCACAACTCTATAGATGGATGTATCACTTTACCACATTGAACGCACCCAACAAGAGAACATGATAAAATGATGTATCATCACTTTTTTGTTTATGTGAGTAATAACACATATTGTTGCAATGAGTGATTCATGTGGTACTTCATTTCTAGAATCAACATTTGAATTTAGCAAACCAATTTGGATAGACTTGTTTTGTGATCCAACTGAACATGCATTTCATTTACTTTGTTCCATGATGGAGATAGGTTAAAAGGAAAAGAGATATATAAGTTGATTAAGTTTGTGTTTGTTATCACTTTCAATTTTTTTAAAAAAATTCTTAAAATAAAAATGTATAGTTATCTTTTTGTTGCTTTAAATTTTTAGAAACTTAATAGTGTTTAGTACATCGAGTTGTTTTTAAGTAACATGAAAATAAATTTGGTAGCATGATGAGGCAGTGGAATGATGGTGGTTGGATTGCATCCATGATGGTGGTAGCCGTGGCTGTGGTAATGGCATAGCAACAGTGGTGGTGGTCACAGTCGTGGTGACGATGGCAAGATTATAATGGCATGCTAGTAGAGATGGTTAGCTAAAAATTATGGAGAAAGTTTGAAAATGAAAGTTTGTATATTTATATAACTCCTATCTAACATCAGATGAGTGCATAAATGGATGATAAGAATACTAACTTCTTCTAAAAATAATATTTACAATGATGATCATGTTAAGCAACCGAGAAGAGGTCAACATTGTATATGAAGCATTAATAATTCTCCATCTCCCAAGGTCCAAATCATGCATGTGAAAGTATGTAAACAAGTGAAGATAAGTCCGTTACCCAAAGGTAACAAAACAAACAATAACAACAACGATCATAAATGACGATAAGAGAAGTGCTGGTACCGAAATACATAATAGATACAAAAACTACAAATCTGGATATATTAAACTTGTGAAAGACAGATTTTGATTTTTCAATTGTAGCAAAATAATATAATTGTAGTAGGCCCATCTATTTTTCACCAAGTATGTTAATTGTAGAGACTTTTCCAAATATATAACTTAGATTATTAATTTTTTTATAAAATCAACTACAAGTTGGGAAAAGCTTCCTGATTATGATTATAATTCTTTTTTATATATACAATGAAATAGTAGTGATTGTGTTTTTTAGAGGGGAAAAAAAAAGAAAGAAAGAGTCTGAACTGTTGTTAGTGATATTGGTTTCATTTAAGAAATCTAGGTACAATTGAGTTTTGAATTTAAACTTTTAGAAAAATTTAATATCTATCGTGTGGTCCAAGTAATATATTAATTATAGAACATAAGCTGGTAGAAGGGACGTAGTATATCATTTTAAAGGCGAGATATGCTAGGTAAATTTTGTGAAAGAACCTTTGAATGTGTAACAACAGAGTCTACTTCGTTGGGGATAAAAAGCGGGTGATGTCTCTTCTTAAAGGAGAGATTTTTGGGTGTTTTTCCATAAGAAAACATGCTACCCTATTTTTCTTTACGCCAAACCCATCTGGTGAATCACAATTCATCTCCTCATACCATATGGCTAGCTAAAAGTGAAGGAAAATTATTTGGTATAGGTTGCAATCCATGATCGTACTATTTTCACGAAAATTGGCATTCTAGTCTAGCTTCGCTGAGCACTTCTATACATATTATCACTAAGGAAGAAATGCATAGGTATGATTAGCTTGTAGTAAGGTTGAAAAGTCCTCAACCGTACATGATTTATCAATAATTGTGTCGAAGAAATAAATTTATATGAATCCAATTATTTCAGATGGACCTTTATCCAACTCCTAAAACATTAAGGATTGACGGTTAAATTGAAAAAAAGAAACTAAAAAAGAATTCTAGGGAAGGAATTTAGGATTAGAATCAAGTAAAGCATCTAAGAAAGAGGATAAGCTATTAAGTGGAGAAGAACATGTCATAAGTCTTAAATATGCTCTACTTAACCATTAACTTGCTGCCTGCCTGATTACTTGAGCCAAGTGTGACCGGCCATAGGCCGCCACAGCACTATCATTATGCTATAGGCCTTTGGTTGGGTTCGGTCGAAATTGACCCATCAAGTTCAAATATTGAATCCTAATCCAATCCTTTCATGGTTAACTTGCTTTTCGATTAACCTATACCAAACCCAATTATTAGAAACCATCACCTAAAGCTATTTATTTTGAATCAGTTTGGATGGATGAACATGTTCAAGTCAGAAATTGCTACTCCCGTCACCACTTTGATTCTTGAATTGCCTCGATAATGCGCTGCCCATGTTTTGCTCATTTGAGAGCTATATTATCCATGTGGGTTTTTAGATAATTTTATCCTTGTGAAGATCCATGCAGCTATGTACCTAATCCTATATTACTTATTCATTAGAAAGATTTTAGATATTTATATGGAATCAAGAAATCCAAATAATATATTTTAGCTAGCATTTTTAGATGAAATCTTGGATTGTTATAAATAGTAACTAAGTCGACCTAGTTTATAACCCATGTGAACTAGGAAATACTGCAATATAGATTTTATTGGGGTTGACCATGCACCAATCATGGTATTTAAGGATCTTTAGCTTAGCGAGGATATCAGGGCTTAAATAAAGGAGTATGTAAAGATCTGTGCGGGTATATATTTAGTTCCACATCAATTATTCGCTGAAAAAATATTGAGTATTTGTATAGGATTAGGGAACCTAAATAACATCTTTTGATAAATCTTTTTGGATGAGGTCTTAGGTTATTACAATGGTACCAAAGCTGACCCAACCTATAGCTCATATAGACTTGAAAACATTGTGGCATGAATTCATTAAAGCTGACCATGGACTAATTATGATGTTTATAAATAGATTTGTATAGATTTGAACTCTTAACCTAAGAAAAATGTGAAGACTTAAATTAAGAGAGTATGTATGGACCCGTGTAGCCATGTATTTGTATGGATGATGTCCTATCTCATTACAATTAATTTTGGCCAAGTTCTATGTTGTTCATCAGTCAAAAAGAAGAAAATTGGGGCTAGGGCTCCTCCACTCCTAACCTTCTTTTCTTTTTGAGAAAAAAGCTGGATATGAGATGTCTAACTGATTTTCATTAAAAAGACCAAGAGGAAAAATAGAAAATATACTATAAACCCCCTTTTATATGTTCATCAATTTGTAGTCTTAAAAATGGAGTTAATCAGGATCAAAATTCTTTGGAGAACAAAAATCCACAATTTGATCTTTTGTGGGTCTCATTAAAAATCCACAATATAAGTTTGGTTGGGCTATACATACTTCGGTTCGGCTTGCTTTAATATTTTTTTGATATTTTGTTGGTCTCACAATTGCCATGTAAGATGCAAAACTATATAATATACACAAATATTGATTGGATGCAAAACTTTATATTCATATTTATTCTAGTTACATATAGAATATCGATACAACTAAGATATTTAAACTTCATGAGTATAGAATCAAAGATATAACTAAACAAAAGATAAACTTAGTCAATAATATCTTAATATGATCATTTATTTTTTAAAAAATTTATGAGTAATATATAAGATTGAGTACTATATGAATATTTATCAGATGCAAGAAATCATATCGGTATTTGTTTTAAATGAACATAGATACATATTAGATATTGAAGTAACATATATAAATATGGATATAGGTCAAATGGTTAAACTTTGTAACGATAAAATCAAAGATATCACTAAATAAAAGGTAAATTAAGCTAGTAACATATTAATATAGCCGTTTAGTTTCCTTAAAAGTTTATCAGTTCTATATAAGATTATGTAGGATTACAAAAAGAATCAAATATTTAAAGATAAATAGGATAGTTATCTATCTATATTTTTATCATTTTTTCTTTAATAAATATAAATATGAATATGGATATTAGTCAGGCACTAAAGTAGACATCCCCTATTTCAATAGGTTCAGGTTTAGAAGTGCATTCAAACTGATATCACACAATTGAAGGTAAATTGAGTTAATAACATGTTAATATTATCATTTATTTTTCTTAAAATTTCATGAGTTCTATATTTAAAAATAGATTTGATATTTAGATATAGATTAGATAGTTTTTTGTCCAAATTTGTAGTGTTCTTTCTTTGATGGAGGTGTGTATACATACATACATACATACATACATACATATATATATATATATATATATATATATATATATATATATATATATATATATATATATATATACATATATATACACATATATATATATATATATACACATACACACACACACACACACACACACACATATATATATATATATGTAATTAATTAATCAAGTGTTCAAATATAAATCCATATTCCGATAGGTTCAAATATGGAAGCAGATTCAAATGGTTATTATCTAGTTCACTTTTAATCCTAATCATTTAGGATTGTCTTCGACTTGTATGAGATTAAACTGGAATTAAGCTCAAAATAATAATAAACAAATCAAGCTTGACCAAACCTAAGTTTAATGAATCTTCACTATAATATGTCTATACTTCCATCACATCAAAGTTGCCAGTCTTTCTAATTATGGAATGAGTGATACCTGTGAGAAGCATCCGACCCATAAGAAGCCTGTTTAAGTTGATATATCGCCCAATCTCTACAGGAATATTTCCCTTTATTTGATTGCCTCCCAAGCCTAGCCATGCTAGTTGAGTGGATAGCTCGGCGATTGAGCTTGGAAGCACACCTGCCAACATGTTGTCGGATAGAGCCAATGTTTTTAGATTGCTACAGTTGGCTAAGGATGTCAGAAATTTCCAATCCTCATCTTGCTTAGCTTCCAATAGATTATTGCAAAGGCTCACTGAAGCTAGATTTCGTAACATACCAATATTCCTAGGAACTGGGCCACTAAATTGGTTGTTACATAAAACAATTTGTTCAAGCCTAGAAGCATTTGGCAGTGAAATGGGAATGGGACCATCAAATTGGTTACTAAATGCTTGCAAGACTTGAAGCCTAGGGAGCATGTTGCCCATATTGGACGGGAGCACACCTGAGAGCTGGTTATCTCCAACATAGAATTCGCAAAGGGAAGATATATTGAGAAAAGAAGATGGGATCTCTCCTGTTAATCTATTGCTAGTTACAGTGAAATATTTTAAGCGGACAAGTCCTCCAAGACTTGAGGGAATTTGTCCTCTTAGATTGTTCTCCGACAAGTCGATGCCTATCAAAGATGAGAGATTCCCCAAGGAAGGAGGGATGACTCCTGTGAGGTTGTTTCTAGCAAGGAGGACAGCAGAAAGCTTAGATAGGCTCCCAAGCTCTACTGGGATCTCCCCTACTAGCTTGTTACCATCTAGGCATAGGAGCATAAGATTGGAGCAATTGGCTAGGCCTATGGGAATAGTGCCTTCAAAAGCATTATCCATCAAAATGAGAAATTGGAGGTTGGACAGGCGGCCAAACTCTTGCGGGATATATCCGTGCAATTGGTTACCAGAGAGGTTGAGCTTCTGAAGGAAGATAAGGTTCCCTATATCAGGTGATATTTGGCCAGTTAAGTTAAGAGAGTCTAGGTCTAGGGACGTGACTCTCCTAGGGTGTTGAGGGCTGCCACACTTCACACCTAGCCATTTGCAATAGTGCATGGTTTGGTTTTCACTGCCCCACAAGGACGAGGATTCAGATGAATATAAATGAGCCTTGATGGAAAGGAGAGCTCGTAGGTCATCGGTGTTTCTTGCTGCAACGGTGGAAGGTGCAGGAGCTTGGAAGAACACCATTATGGTGCTATAAAGGAACAAAAAAAGATGAGTCAGCAGCCGGAATGGAGCCACTGGAGGGATTAAATGGTTGGAATAGGGGAGATCCATAGTAATGACAAGTACCATGGGCTAACAGATGAATGGGTGTCGAGGTCCCAACGCCAACCCACACATTTTATAGCGTATACAGGTCTATAGACAAGCAAATAGAAGGAACATTGGGAAACTTTCTTTTTCAGCTTTAAAGAAAATTGACTACGACTCGAGTCTATCATTTTTAGTCATTTGTTAAAACCATCTAACTACTTTGATGGTCCAATTAACATTCATTTTCACATTTTCGATGGAACTTTAGCTATAGCTCAACGGTGCCTCTTTCACCTAGTAAACAAATATAAACAATGACCTCCCACCTAGACATTAGAGCCGTTACACCATGTCTCAATTACTAGATTTGAATTTTTAGTTTACATTTGTGTGGGTGTTGAATTATTCGGTTAGTATAGTTGCTGGAAATTGATAAAAATATATTTTAATCAGTTAACATTTTTTTTTGTACCTTGACAACCTCATGTGGAAAGGGATGTCTCTCCAAAGTTTGACAACAGATGTTTTAAATAAAAGGTGTTAAGAAAATGCTTCATCTACCTTAAAACTTTCCCGAAATCTCCGTTGGGTTTTTTCGCTGAATCGCAGGGACAAACTTGGTATTTCGTTTATTAAACCATCAACACACCTTGGTTGGCACCCAAAATCCAGGATTACATCCGTTCGGAGGAGATTTTCGGGTAAGCATCGCAACTTCCAATGTATTAATGCAGCCATACATCACCTGCTGATAAACATGGATGACATGCCCAACTAATGGTCATGTTGCTCAACTATTTAAGCAGGATTCAGAACACCAAACAGCAATAGCCAAAGATTGGTGCTTGGCATCTACTCACTTCCAGGGACCACAGGGTGTTCAAATTCTCGTGTGTTTGTATGCTAAAACGCACTTGTTTTATGTAGCGAAATCTGAAGGTGAAGGTGATCTGAGACTCTAGAAGAATTTGACCAGTCCATAATCAGGCATCGCTTTCTTAGTAACTACTATGCATCGATGGAGAATACTTCCTTTAGACTTGTCCAAGTCGTCAAGACTTATCCTTTCTTTTTCTTTTTTTCTTCTTTTGGTTCAAGGTCACACCAGTCAATGTCTTCCGGTGGCAGCCAAGAACACTTGGTCAAGGGTGTTCAAATTAACAATCTTGGATGGTCGGCGTTGTTGCTTTCATTAATGTTTTCATAAAATAGCTAACGTACTCGTCCATGATGTAATTATGCACCAATAGGTATCGGTTGTTAGCATCTTGGCTTGCCCTACGGCCAAGCACAGAGTGACGGCCGTAGAAGTAGAACTTTTTATCAAGGCCGAAAATTGATGGACGGCATATCACGAAGAGAAAAGGTGTAACGATGAGCTATACACTCAAATACAATATACAGACATAGATTATATATATATATATATATATATATATATAAGAAAACAAAGTCACATTACGTGATAAGTAGCAATGGTCCATGCCATCGTCGACTCCAGTCGGTGGCCCCCAGATGCAGGGTCACTCGAATCCGCACTCGCTGTTTAATCTCCCAATACCAAAGTGCAGCAGCCACAGAACAATGCTAGCTGTATATCGATTCACTTCTAGGCAAGGCCCCAAAAAGATTACACAAAGGCCCGTGTGCACAATGGCTCAAGTGAAATTTTTTTTTTTCGGATGTCATGCTCTAGTCCCGTGCAAGCTAATCACCATAGGTGGTGCACGGGGGCTGCACCGCCTGTGTGCACAAAGTATTTCCCTTGCACAAATTCCTAATGGGCTTGATCTATGGCGCCACCTCCAAAGGTGATCTAAGACTCAACAAGATCCAGTATACAATCAGACATCCCGTTCCTTCCACATGAAATATTTTACTCTTCTTCCTGGAAGAATAACTTTATCTTGACTTGTCCGGGTTACCAGGTTGTCTTGTTTCGAAGGAAGGAACAAGATTTGGCTGGCGTGTTCAGGCAAGGTAAGTGTTAAGAAGACAGAAAGGAGTTTGGTCGCATGGCCTGGCCTGCCGTGACTGCAAGAGATAGACAAGAACATTGGTGAGTAGGCAGTAGACAGCGGCCCCTCAACCGCCATTTCTCTACCTAATATTATTATTTTTTTACATTTTTAAATATAACCATTGCTCCATCTACTACAATATTTTTGAGTGAGATGCCAACTATGTTGAGAGTTGTTTTTCTAAGAGTTGTTGGAAAACCACTCATAATAGATGATGACCTAAACACGTTCCATTATAGCGAATCTATGTATACCATAATGAATTTATTATGAATCTGTTGTGGCTAATATTAATATTTTATACAAAAAATGATGTAACAAATAACTGTTTAGTATTTGTTGGGAAATCCAATGGGATTTGGACTGAACTTTTTGATGGATTCACAGACTACGAGGTCAATTTGAGCATGATCCATATCAATCCAATACCCCTCAATCCAAATCTTGTGGTACTTTTTCTTCTTCCTATAGATCAACAGACCCACAAACTAGAACTTATGCTAGGATTTAGCAGATTCTAAGAAGATAGGGACTAAGCAGGGCTCAATTTTTACAGAAATATCCCAACAAGTCTTTAGGTGAAATTCTATCCTACGCACATAATGTGGATACATATTATTAGAATTTAATCACATTAATGTTTTGGTATTCGAGGACTTCTAGTTGACCCTTGCCTTGTCTATATGTGATTAGGCAGTATTTCCACCTTCCACCTTGCAAATTGGTTATGAATCTACTTCATAAGTTCCTCGAACAGGTATGAATGGCTTGAAACTGTTGCAAGATTGTCTATTTATTAATATAACATTTGAAGTAATAACAAACACTCATATGCAAAAAAAAAAAAAAAAAAATATAAAGATTTATATGGCTCGGGCTTTGGCCTATATTCATGAGCAAAGCTGGGAAAAGGTTTCACTATATCAAAAAAGATGAAGTATGAAGAGTATGAAATGGCTCAAATAATAAAAGATGTCTGTTTCATTAATAACAAAATATGTAATTATAATATATATATATACATAGTCATTAAATCTTAAAATTAAAAAAAAAATTAAAATATTCAAATAGATTAATAAAGTTTAAAATAGATTAGATTTGCATCAAATTCAAGCCACATTAACTATCAAAATATGGATAACATATTGTAATTTCTTTTTAGCCTCTCATATATTTATGGTGTTCTAGGGGTAACGAGGAGATCAAAAAGACCACTCAGACAGTAGTCATCAGCCAATGCAAAAATACTGTACACATGTTTGGTACAGAAAGTATATTTTGTTTTCCCTCTGTTATTGCCAGCATTAGAATGGCAACTTTGGAAAGACGTACTCTGCTGCATGTTGAACGTTTTTTTTTTGTTTAACTCCTGACTTCTTGTCCTTCCTACTTTTATGAGAGCTCGGTTAAATGCTTGAGGTAGTGGTGGGGCTTGAAGGAAAGGATATTATTGGCTCCCTTACAAATGCTTGGGAAGTTTGGTGGGTTCAGGAAAAATAATCTCCTTGCTTAAAATGGAGGCCATCTTGTGAATTGGGATAACGCAAGAAAACTGGTGATTCGATCGTTTTGTCATTCAATTTCCATCTCACCCCATTTGGATGCATCAAGAACAAGACTGAGCCAAGGGAAAGCCCAGACATCAAAGGAGTTCTATTTAGAATGCATTTGGATGTGCTTAAAAATCATGATACTTTATGATTTAGAAATACTAATTAAGATTTTGTAGTGTGAGAGGTTTGGTTGTGCAATCAAATATTAGAAATATCTAAAAGTCGTGAAATTGAAAACTTCAACTTGGAGTAGAATTTTTCAAATTCTTGTTATTCTATTTTTATCTTCAATTTTTTTTCCTTTTTGATTTTTCTCTATTTAGCAACCAGCCACACCGTAAAATAACTAATTTATATATATATAATTTATCTTTATGAAAGTAAAGAGTACTTTTTAAGCTTAAGGTCACTAAATACAGCATCAATATCTATTTGCAAAATGATATAAAACCTTTTAATCCCAAATTCATTTTACTACTATATAGAGCAAAATGTGAATCAGCCATAATAAAATTGAACATCCAAAGATATCTCACATGGTAGGTGTTCATGACTTATGTGAGACTGAAAATTTTGAGCAAGCTAATCTGGACTCTCAAGAAAGATAGCTAACATGAGAAAATGACCAATTAGGAAAACCAATACTCTATGGAATATCTTATACAAGTACAATAATCATGAGGTCCATGAATTTCACCCTCAAAACCAAAGTAAAATGATAAATGTAGGACACGTAATGTAAACTAATAATGCAGATTATGTTTATAATACCCATTCTTATTTATATTGTTTGATGAGATCATAGCCATCCATCCAACACCATCCAAAGATGATTTTTAGGAAGCGGCCCAACCTGATACAACGGTTCTGGGCTTAATTGTTTCCAATTTGCATGACATGCAATGGAAATATCAACAAGGAATGCAAACTCCTTTACAAATTGGGAATGTCTGATGAAACAAAGATGGAAGATTTGGTCCCATAGATTGGTTTTCTACAAGGAAAAAAGACAAAACAAACCAAAGCATTCCATCCATTGAATCATTCAGTAGGGATGGCAATGGGTTGGATATTAGTTAGATCGATCGATATCCATACCTACCTCATCAGAAAAAATCTATATACATACCCACCCCATACCCATCTCGAGTCAGATCGGGTCGGGCTCCAAGAATAGGTCGGGTTAGGTCGGATATATCCAAAATCCCTATATGTTGACGCAGAATCTGGTCGTCACCGGAATCCATTGGAGTGGAGGCCGATGAGGTCGCCATTGGGGACCTGCAAAACAAAGTCCCATCCGGAGCCGGTGGGGGGTGGCTCCGGTAGGACCCTCCGACGATCAAGTCAGCTCTAGTCAACAGGAATGGAGTGCTCGGTAGAGTTTTGAGGAAGAGAAAAGGATTTTCAGAATCTGACGTAAGTGTATCTGGAGGGTCCTTTTTATAGAGGGAGCTTGTTGTAACTGCCTTGATTAATGATTGTCGTAATTGTTCCGATGAATGCCGATTGTTATGGACTTGATAAATGCCGATCGTTATTGACTAGATAAATGCCGATCGTTATTATCGTGTAACCATAGTGGAAGTTCGACCATTGATATGGAAGTTCGGCCATTGATAAGCCCATCCACTGAAGGAGTCCGCAGGGAGTTCGGCTTCCGTAGAAGCTCGGTTGCTGGAGAAGTTCGGTCGAGGGACTATTGCTGCAGAGTTCGGTCGGCTGAAGGGAAGGCCGCTTGAGGAGTTCGACCGCTGGGAGTCCGAAGGAGCTCGAACGCTTAGTAGTTCGGTCGGCTGTAATAGTTCGGCCAAGACCCATCCGTCGAAGTTCTTCCATGGCTACTGGCCACATCAGGCTGGGCATCGAACTTGACTTCGGCAGTCGCCTCTTCTGCACTCCCTTTCTTCGAATTTCAAACTTGAAAGTGGGGGGCTAGTGTTGGGGATAAACCCCACTCTTGCCGAAGTCAAGTTCGGTGCCTAGTCTGATGCGGCCAGTAGCCACAGAAGAACTTCGACGGATGGGTCTTGGCCGAACTATTACAGCTGACTAAACTACTAAGCGGTCGAGCTCCTTCGGACTCCCAGCGGTCGAACTCCTCAAGCGGCCTTTCCTTCAGCCGGTCGAACTCTACAGCAATAGTCCCTCGATCGAACTTCTCCAGCGGTCGAGCTTCTACGGAAGCCAAACTCCCTGCGGACTCCTTCAGTGGATGGGCTTATCAATGGTCGAACTTCCATATCAATGGCCGAACTTCCGCTACGGTTACACGATAATAACGATCGGCATTTATCGAGTCAATAACGATCGACATTTATCAAGTTTATAACGATCGACATTGATCAGGACAGTTACGACAATCATTAATCAAGGCAGTTACAACAAGCTCCCTCTATGAAAAGGACCCTTCGGATACACTTACGCCAGGTTCTGAAAACCCTTTTCTCTTCCTCAAAACTCTACCAAGCACTCCATTCTTGTTGACTGAAGCTGACTTGATCGTCGGAGGGTCCTACCGGAGCCACCCCCCACCGGCTCCGGACGGGACTTTGTTTTGCAGGTCCCCGGCGGCAACCTCATCGGCCTCCACTCCAATGGATTCCGGCAACGACCAGATTCTGTGTCAACACTATATATTTAAAAAAGAAAATTATACAATAGCCTCCATTCATCTCTACCATGCCTCCATTAAAAATACCACCCGCCGACAATCCCCATCAGGTAGCCCCCCCACATTGTTATCATGAGAATAGAGCCTCATAAATTGAAAATTTTGTAGCCAAAGAAAAATCCTTTCGATAAAAAATCCTTAATGTTACAAAATATCATGCTCCTGCCAAGATTAAACTCTCAAAAGCTCAAGGAACCAACTCATACGGCCACAACTCATATAGAATCCCATATACTTGAGAAAAAAAATCCAATAGGAGCCTAGGAAACCCCTCTAACCTCTCTTAAGTGCCATCTTTTCGCATAGATCTGAAAAAGATAATGAAAAGAAAAGAAAAATAAGCAAAAAGAAAAGAAAATGACAATCTATATGTGAGAAAAGCCTTACCTCTCATTTTTTTCTGCTTTTCTTTTGTTTTTCTTGATTTTTCCTTTATTTTCACTCAGTTTTTCCTCTGTCTTTTCCTCATCAAGTGTCCCAATTGGGTGAGAGGCTTGGGGTGGCTGAATAGGGAAAAAATCCCACCGGGACTTAAGAAACCCCTCCAATCTCTCCAATCTCCCATAGGTGCTCTTCTTTCCCATAGATCTCTGAAAAAGAGAAAGAAATGAAAAAAAAGAGGTGAAAAGAAAATAAATAACAATCTATATGGGACAAGGTCTTACCTCTCAATTTTTTCTACTTTATTTTTGTTTTTGTTGATTTTTTTTCTTTATTTTCTGCTAGTTTTTCCTCTATTTTTTCCATCCTCAAAGTCTCAATCAGAAGGGAGGCTTGAAGTGGCCAAATAGGAAGCTGATGTAATCGGAGTTGCAAAAGATAACAAAAAAGAACCAAAACAAGGCTAAAATTGAGAAGATTGGAGCTAGAACAGAGACTTGATAGTCTAGGATTTAGAAAAACCAATAATGTTTATTGAGAAGAAGATAACAATGACAAAGAGACTAAAAGACCTACTTATACTAGGATTTTAGACATAAGCAGATCTTAACCCTTGATCAAACATAAACAACTTCTAATCTTAGCCGTCCAAACTTGTTAAAAGTCACATATCAATCATATGACCACTTACTACTATAGATGGGACTACGGCAGCACATACTATTGTAGCTATTTTGAAAATTACTACCATAAGATCTAAGGCAGTGGTTATACCTAACCACGGCCATAAATAGAACCTATGGCAGCGGTTACGCAAAACCACTATCATAGATTGATCTATGATAGCGGTTACGCAAAACCGCTACTATAGAAAAAAATTATAGCAGTGGCTATGTATAACCATTGCATTAGGTCAAATCTATAGTAGCAGTTATGCTTAATCACTACCAAAGATTCAATTTATTGCAGTAGTTAGTCAACCATCGCTATATGCTCAATCAGTGAAGGATCTATGGCAGTGGTTACACAGAACCGCTGTCATTGATTAGACCTATGATAGTGATTATATATAACTACTGCCATAGGTCCTATCTATGGCAGCGATTTAACCTAACCACTATCATAGGTTCCATATATGATAGCGGTTATGTATAACTGCAACTATAGATGCATAATATAATTTTTTAATATTTTTTTGAATATGATATAATTTTAAAATTTAAATCCCATCTTCATCGTTCATTATCTAAATAATTGTTATTAGAGTGTGATCACAAAAGACCATCTCGATCTGATAGCCCTAATTATGTTGATCGATAAAATTTAATTTCAATGATTCTGAACAACCGCATGATGATCTGATAGATAAAGATCATCGATTGATTCAAAAACTTATAATGATAATTTCGATGATATTTATAGCACACTATCAAAATCTCACTTTAATCAAACATCGTTATCATAGTCAATCTAGCATGAGATGATTTTGGATATTAAATGAAAAATAATGATCAAAAGGCCAAACAGTGCTCAATTATGAGATAATTTTTAGATAACTGATCTTAGATACTATTTTAATTATTTGTATGGTGGTAATTATAAAATTTAAATCGTATATATATGAATGATCCAAAACTATATGTCTTCTTGTACTCATTTTTAAAGGCCTTATATAATTATGCTTGTACTTTTGTAAGATATATTTAACATGGATGGTTCATATAGATATGGTTTGAATTTCATAATTACTACCATACAAATAATTAAATTAGTAACAAAGATCAATTATCTAAAAAATTATCTATTAATTAGATATTGTTTGGCCTTTTGATCATACATTTTTCATTTAACGGTCGAAATCATCCAGTGCTAGATTGACCATGACAATGATGTCTTATTAAAGTAAGATTTTGATAGTGTGCTACAAGCATCATTGAGTTCATCATTGTATATTTTTGGATTAATCGATGGTCTTTATCTATCAGATCATCATGCAGTATTTTATGATCGTCAAAATCAAATTTTATTGATCGACATAGCTAGGACTATCGAATCAAGGTGGTATTTCGTAATGATACTCTAATGATAATTATTTAGATAATAAATGATGAAGATGGACTTTAAATTTTAAAATTATATCATATTTAAAAAAATATATAAAAAATATATATTTGCATTTATAGTAGCAGTTGGCAAAAATCATTGCTATAGATTCTATTGCAGTGGTTGATAATTGCTGCTATTGACCAAATGGTAGTGGTTATATAATAATCGTTGTAATAGACCTATGGCAGTGGTTTTGAAAATCGCTGCCATAGGTTTGGCATAAAATCTTCTCTGCGTGCTGATTTTTTTATCTTTCTGGCCTCCACTCTCTCTCTTCCCTCTTTACTTGAACCCTAGCTACCCTCCCCGCTGTGGACCTGCCCCTCTGTCGGCCTGCCCTATCATTGGCTACCTCCCCACCTGCCTCCCTCTCTCTCTCTCTCTCTCTTTCTCTCTTCTCGTCTTGGTTATCCATGCCCTACTACCACCCCACCACTGGCCATCGCGCCACCGCCGCCCCCTCCCTCGGCCTGTCGCGGCTCCGACTCCCTCGATCCCTCCCTCCATCTTTGGCTCCTTGGCCTCCCTCCCTCAACCCCGTGCTAGCTCCCTCCCTCTACACCGCCCTCCCTCAGCCCATTGCCCCCTTCCTCTAGCACCACCGCAAGCCTACCTCCTCGATCTCGATCATGCACCTCACCCTATTGTTGGCCTACCCCACCACTAGCCTCCTTTGGTCTTGCCTTCCTTGTCCCAGCCCTGTGCCCCACCCGCCACCACCTTTGGCCTTACCCCACCATCAGCCACCTGCGTCGGTATCCTTTGGCTCCATTATTTTTATTGATTTATTTATTAATTTATATTTTTTAATTTTATTTTTTAAAGCATATATATTATATGACTTGGATTGCTAGCATGTTAGTTGATGTAATTTTTGATGCTTAATGAATATAATATTAAATTTATTATATTATTTATAAATTATTTATTATTATATTCATAAATTAAAGTATATTCATAACTTAATATTATATTTTAAATTACTAAATTTAATATTATTCATAAATTATTTATTATTTTATATTCATAAATTAAAATATATTCATAACTTAATATTATATTTTAAATTATTAAATTTAATAATAATAAAAATATTATATATATATATTTAATTAGGTTGATAAGCCTTTGAGTTGATTTATCTTATATCTTTTTTATTTTATTTTTTTCTATAATATTTTATTTTAAAAAATTTAGTCTTTTTTAATAAAGAGGTTGTGATGATTTTAAGTGGAAAATAGTTAATTCTTAGTATGATTTTAGTAATATGGGCTCTCTTATTTTTTTTTTTTATAAATATTTTGACAATTCTTAATGGCAAGGCAATTTTAGACAGCTAGCGACTATTTAGCGGGCAACTATTTACAGCCGATTTGGTTTAGTTATAGCGGATACCGAAAGTAACATTACAATGCATGATTAAATGATGAATTTGAGCCTCTTTTTTACTTTTATTTTTTTATTTTTTTAGTTTTTCTAATATTTAAGGTAAGTTCTATCCTAACTAACCTAGGGAGTACTCCTTGATACTTTTGAGATGATATATAATGGAAATGTTAGAGATATAGATTTTTCTTAATCTTGAAAGATAGATAGAAAGTAAAATTATTTATTACTCCTTCTTAATTATTTATGAATTTAATTCATATTATAGAATTTATTGCATAATATTTTTTAGGTTACTATTTATATCTTATTGCTTTTGTTTATTGCATTGCATAATGATAGACCCATCAATTAATTAGTATACATAATCTCTGGCACTTGTACATTTATTTATTTTTTGTATGGATAGAAGAATTATATATAATGATCAATTGATTGTCTAATTTGGATAGTTTGAAAATTGTAAATAATGAAAGTGCATACTAGAGCTTCTAGGGAATATTTTTTTGGATAATGCATAAATTTTGAAGAATAATTATGAGGCATCAAAGATTATTGAACAACTGGGCTTTACTTATACCAAGATACATCAATATCCGAATGATTGTATGCTCTATTGGAAGAGGGATGTCAATCAAAATGAGTGCACGAGGTATGGTGTATTAAGATGAAAGTAGAATAAAGATGGTACATCGATCTATGTACCTTAAAAATTGATGTAGTACTTTTTTTGATTTTAGGACTATAAAAGTTATTTATGTTGGCAAGAATATCGAAGAACATGAGATGGCATGAATAAAATTGAACAAAAGATGATGCATTGAGGCATCCAGTCAATGGAGAGGCATGGCAAAAGTTTAATAAAATATATCCTGACTTCATATGAGAGATACGTAATGTGAGGTTGGAATTATCATGTAATGGTTTCAACTCGTTCGAGCACATGAATACTGTCTATAGTGTATGGCCAGTATTTATTCATGTTTACATCCTTCAATCATAGATGTATATGAAAAAATTCTTTGCTTTCATGATAGTGATCATTTCTGGACTGATAGAGATAGGTAATGACATTAATATCTATTTGCAACCTCTTATTATTGAGCTAAAATAGTTATGGAGCATTCAAGATGTTCCAACTTTTGATGCTTTGATGAATAAGTTATTCTCCATGCATGCAACGCTTCTATGGATAATAAATGACTTTCCAACTTATTCCCTAATATCGGGTTGGAGCATGAAAGATAAGCTAGCATATCTAGTTTATGGAAAAAAACATCCAATCTAAAAGATTGATACATCAGAAAAGCTTTAGCTTTATGGGGTATCGATGTTTTCTTTGTCGAAACCATTCATATATAAGGGATACACGCTCCTTCGATGGTATTATTAAAGAAGATGAGGTGCTTAGCTAGATGTTTGAGAGTAAGATGTTGAGAGAGTTGGATGATTTCAGTATTGAATTTAGAAAAGATGATCCGATTGATGATAAGAAAAGAAAGCATCGATCAAAGAAAGATGACACATACTTTAATTGGAGGAAAAAAGGCATCTTCTTTGACTTGCCATATTGAGAGATAAACTTATTGTGCCACTACTTAGATATAATGTATATTAAAAAGAACATGTGTGAGCTCTTATTGGCAATAATCTTGAACATCAAGGATAAAATCAAGGATGACTTAAATTTTTGATTTGACTTGAAAGAATAAGGTATTAAGAGATTACTCCATCTAGTGCTGGTGGGGGGAGAATAGTGGAGGCTCCCTCATGCATACTATGTTAAGAATATCTCTGAACAGTCTATATTTCTTCATGTATTGGAGAATGTAAAAGTCCCAAATAGATACTCAAGCAACATATCAAAGCATGTGAATAGTAAGAATGTCAAATTTGGAAGATTGAAGACTTATGATTATCATGTATTGATGCAAGAATTGATCCCAATAGCTATTCACCGCGTGTTGCCAAAAAAATTTGGAATGACCATTATTCATCTTTACAACTTCTATAGAGACATTTGCATGAAGATGTTGCTTAAGAAAGACGTAAAGAAAATGAAGGCAAGGACAGTGACTATATTATATAATCGAAAGAAGATATTTTCACCATCATTTTTCATAATTATGATGTATCTCATCATACACCTTGCAGAAAAAGTTACATTTAGAGGCCAAGTATTCTACCGATGGATGTACCTCATCGAGAGAAATATACAAATGTTGAAATCTTATGTAAGAAATATGAATTGCTTAGAGGGATCCATAGTAGAAGATTATTTGGATCAAAAGTATATGAATTTTTATACCATATACTTAAACAAGCTTGAGATACGTCATAATCGACCAATGAGAAATCAAGATGATTAGTATGAGCCAATTAAGCCTGCATTTGAGTTCATTCTTTAGCTAGATAGACTTTCTACTTCATACCATCTCACTGATTTAAGCATTAAGAAAATGGATAAGGTGCACCACTACGTGTTCTTCAACTATGATGTCATTAAGTCATACATAAGATAAGTCACCCAGCCTTATTTATTTTATAGTACTTAGAAGAAAATACCTAATTACATCTAAATTTGCTCTTTGTGCATGTAGCAAATACAAAAAAGTCATAAGAGCAAAATACGACACTCTAAGTATGCAGGAGAAAGAGAAAATGCACAGTAAAGAATTTTTTGAATGATTCAAAGATTATATAAGCATTACATATTCTTATCTTGTATAATTTATTTAAACAAGTTTACTAATCAGATGTTATCTTCTTAATAAGGTGTGAAAATTACCATTTGGTGATGTGAGCCCTGAAGTGCATGCTCTTTCAATGGATCCTAATCATACCATGTGTGAGTATAAATAACTCATCATTAATAGCTATAGGTTTAATATTTATAGTCAATCCATAAACATAGCAACACAAAATAGTGGCATGATGTTGAGCACCACCATTGGGTGTTATGCTAGCTCAAAGAATTCATAGTCTCGTATGGAGGATCTGAAATACTATGAGGTAGTAGAGAAGATAGTCATCTTGGACTCTTATTCTAAAGAAAGGATTGTCTTGATGAAGTACGATTGGTTTGACACCTTGTCTCAGTTAGAGATGAAGACTGATGAGTACGGTTTTACTTTTGTCAACATGTAATGCCATCTTCATACTAAAGAACTATATATACTTGCATCTCAAGCTAGTCAAGTCTTCTATGTTAGTGATCTCTTGGAGCCTCAATGGGATGTTGTTGTGAGGATGGTGCTTAGGTATATCTTTGATAATACCAAGGTTAATGATAATGTTGGACCATGCATATAAAGTGCTCTTCTAGAACAAAACTTACCTGATGCTGTCGAGATCTTAGATACATTTATTAGGAGCGATGGTGATGTTCATATTGTAGATGCCACTAGACGATGACTTTAACTTTTTAATATAAATGTTAGAGTCTATTTATTGATGTTCTACTAATATTATTATTCAATATGTTATATTGATTAATATTCATTAATGTTGCAGATCATGATAGCACCAAAATGCCATTTAGCTTTCACCAAAATGCTTGGTATGCAGTGCAACTCCGCTTGGAGGGGGAGAGAACCCTTTGCATCATGTATTATAATTTCTTGGATGTCTATGATGAGCTCAACCTTCCATGTAGACATATCAGAAAGAACAATCATCTAGATTAACCAAAATGAACTTATAATAAAGTAACAAATCTTAACATTGATTTTTAATGCAACCTTTTCTAGATATTGCTTATTTCCTCTATTGGATACTTGCTTTGGTAAGCAGCATTGCTATACAATGCCAAGCTCAGTATCGCATACCCGCTTGACCTTTTCTATCAACAAAGCATGATGTAAAAGTATGGTAAGATTTAAATAGACTCCAGTTAGTTAAAATTTATTTATTGATACTCTACTAATATTATTGTTCAACATGTTATACTGGTTAATATTTATTAACATTGTAGATCATGATGGCACCAAAATGCCATCTAGCTTTCACTCCCATCCCTCAGTGGGCTACGTGGAGCTCTGCATTTGATTCGTAGGAGGAGCATACTCCATCCACCTCCGCATTAGCTGCCCAGGATCCACTGACATCTACTCCTCCATCGGCATCTAAGCCTTCACCGTCAGCCACATCTCTAGTACATGCTCCACCCACCGATGAGTCTCTACTAGCATCCACATCGCAAGATTTCATGGCCAGTGAGTATATATTCTTATTGTATCAATCATTTATTTTTTTATTTATTTGTATGGTTATTGTATACTCTTATATATTTGTATAGTATATTTTCATTGCAGGTGTATCATCCAGTAGGATATTTTATGATCCCACATGCATGCTGCATGTGTGGAATCGCCAGCATCAGATGATGGTGGAGTACGATCGAGAGGAAAGGCCAGTTGGGGAGGTCGTGTAGAAGATGCATTCCTTTTTTGGAGTGCTTGTTAGGCAATCTAACATTATTCTAGTATTGCCTGTAGACTAGCAATTGATAGGCATTGGTGTCAGAGACTGGGTGTGGAAGGAGATATGAAAAAATATATCTTAATTATATTTATATATTTGATATGTTTACACTATGTTTGATTAGAATAATTTTATAATTGACTTCTGTTAACTTTATACAGAGAAGGTACAACTTTTTAGATCATAAGAAGGCTCGAGATATCCGACTAAAAAAGATTGAAAAATTATATCAAAACTATAAAATCAAGCTCTGTAGAAGGTGGCTCGAGCACCGATGGGATACTTTAGAAGAGCTTGTTCCTTAAATTCAGGACTGTCTCCCGAGTTAGTGGGAGATGATAGTTAGGCATTGGAGGAGTGAGGAGTTTTAGATTTAATTTCTAATTTTTAAAATTTTTAATACACTAATAATTATATTTAATTTTTTTTTAAATATTTATTATTTATTTAAATACTTTTAGACTATATTCCATCAAAACCAAGAGAACCAAGCAACCCAGGAGCACACGCACACTCTTGGCCATGAGTCTATAGTCAGTTATATGCATAGAAGGATAATAAATTCTAAATCTTAGTTTATAAATTAAATTAATATTTTTTTCTATGTTTCTGATAAATTGATCATTTTTTATAGCTAACGAGAGAGGGGGTGATGTCCATCCGTAGCACCATCTTTCGATCCAATCATACGGATAAGAAGGGCATATCGATGAACGCTGTGATCGAAAAAAAATTTGTAAGTAATAAATTGGATATTAGTATGATTAGTATTATAATATTTTTTATGATATTTTGTTTGAATTTGCAATTATAGGAGTAGTTAGACATGCTCTTAAGCAAGGGCTCAAATATCTTTGGCTCCCATGACCATTTATCTCAGATTTTGGGGCCTGAGCACTCTGGAAGGATCCGATGCAAGCTTGAACATATGCTAACGAGCTACTAGTCTAAGGCGAGCATCTCTTCACATACTTTCAGCATTATCAATTGAGAGCATTTTGAGGAGGCATTAGCATAGGCAGCACAGGCTAGGCAGCAGGCTGCTCAGCTACAAGACATCATGACTGCTATGATGACGAGACTCAATGTATTTTGGAGTTGACTTCATGGGCCTTGAGGACATGTTGGTTGGCATTTCAACTCCAGCCCCTCTAGCTTCAGCTCCAGCTCCTCTAGCTCATGCTCTATTTTCTTCTGATGATGATAACTTAGACATAGATTTAACCGACGTTTGATGTATTTTTTTTAAAAAATATTATAATAAATTTTATTCAGTAATAAAATTTGAGCATTTCAAAAATATTTTTATATTTATAATATTTTTTTATGTTATATATTAAACTATATTTATCAGGTAAATAAATAAAAATTAAAAAAAAAATTATTTTTTATTATTCAAAATCTATGGTAGTGATTGCAAATTGCTGCCATAGATCGTATGCCAACCGCTACCATAATCTATGATAGTGGTTGAAAAATTGCTACATTAGATCTGTGACAGCGGTTACAAAATTACTGTCATAGACCACCTATTGCAGTGGTTGTTGAGCCATTGCAATAGATGCCTATGGCAGCGGTTCACCGATCGCTGCCATAGATGCCTATGGCAGTGGTTGGTGAACCACTGCCATAGAAAAATTATGACAGTGGTTAGACCGCTGCGCCCATAGACCACCTATTGCAGTGGTTGATGAACTGCTTAGTAAATGCCTAGATAGTGGTTCACCGATCGCTGTCATAGATGCCTATGGTAGTGGTTGGTGAATCACTGCCATAAAAGCTATTGCAACAGTTCATCTAACTACTACCATAGATTTTCTATGGTAGTGGTTCACCAACCACTGCTATAGGTTATCTATGGCAGCGATTCACCAATCGTTATAATAGGTGGTCTATAGTAATGATTATGGTAACCACTGCAAAAATCACTGCTATAGACCTACGGCGATAGCGATAATGGCAGAGGTTAAGTAATCACCGTTGTAGGCTATGGTAGCAATAATTGGTATCATAGTAGGTGCTCTATTATTGATTTTTGATCTAACCATCAAGAGTAAAAGATCTTGGCAACCTAAATAAAATTCTTTTTGAATGAAGGCCATTCTATTGATCATCCTCCACTATTAAATAAATTAAATTTCATACACTAAAAAATTAGAATAAAAGTTTTTATACAATAACATAACTATAACCTATGAAAAATTATTATCAATGGCCCTTACATATAAAATACATCATTTATTGATGAAGAATCAATGCATCTAAATGCTAAGGCTTTAAATATACTTTATTGTTCATTAGGTATAAATGAGTCAATCTAATTTCTTCCTGCATTTCAGCAAAACAAGTTTGGAAGAAATTAAAAACTATTTTTGAGAAAGCAAAACAAGAAGAAATATCAAACTCCAAAGAAGATAAGAAAGTTCACCCCAACCTTTGCCTCACAGCTCATGAGGATGAAAAGAAGAAAAAGAAAAAGAGAAAACAAAAAAAAAAGAAAGCATTAATTAAGGAAGAGCAAAGCGAAGAAAAAAAATAAAAAAGAGAAAGAAAGAACTATAAATTCTTGCCTCATGGCCAATGATGATGAGGTAAACATTAATGACTCTTTTGATTTTACTTTTGATGAGTTATTTGAAGCATTTAATAATTTAATGGATGATATAAAAAATTAAAGTTCAAAAATAAAGAACTTAAAAAGTTTAATCTTTCTTTGGTTGAAGAGAAAAATAAAATTTTAAGTAAAAAAGAAGATCTTTTGAAAGACATAAAAAATATGGCCAAAGAAAAGAAAGATTTTTTGAAACAAATTAAAATTCTAACTAAGGAAAAGGAGAATATTGTTGAATCTAAAAAATTCTTAGTTAAAGAAAAAGAAATTCTTTCAAAATCTAAAAGCTCTTTAGTTAAAGAAAATATTGAACTAAAAAAGGAATATGAGGTTTTGAAATTCTCCTTAGAAGAAAAGAAATCTCTTATGAAAGAAAATAAAAAATTGAAAAAAAAATAAAAAAACTTGAAGTCCATGCTTGAAAAATTTTTTATTAGATCTCAAAAGATTCAAGCAATTTTGAATAATCAAATGACTATTTTCAATAAAGCTAGAATTGGGTATAATCCTTTAAAAAAAATAAAATTTATCAAAAATATGTTTAGCAAAGCTTCATTTGAAAATAATTCATTTATATGTCTTAAATGTAACAAAGGAGGCCATAAAATTTTTGAATGTAATATTAAGAAAATTGGTCATACTTTAGTTAAACAAATTTGAGTTTCAAAAGAAATCATGTGCTCTAACATCCATGGATCCAAGATGACTTGGGTACCAAAATCTAGTAAATAATTTTGCAAATACACCAAGGATCCAATGGAATGAAAAGAAAATTTTTTTTAATGGATGTCTTGAAAATGAAAATGGATGGATGATGCTTTTGGATAAAATCTAAACTTTTCTCACATCATACCATCAATATTTGTTTAATTAAATCTATTGATTCTAATAATCTATTTATGTAGTTTCATACCATATTTACTTGCTTAAAATACTCTCTATATTTCGATGAGATTAGAATGATTGATTGATTTTGATGCTTGAAATGATTTGCATACTTTGATTTTTAAATCAACATGCTCTCTTCTACATATCATGCTATGAATAAAATAGTTTTATCTTAAAATTTAGCATGATATCTTAAGCCTCCCTATATTAATTTTATAATTGATGAATTTAATTTAAAAAATGCTTAATTGGGTGTGAATATTTTAATTGCTAAACCTACAAGAAAAACTAATTTTTTTTTGGCATTCCCTATAAATAGTTAAATTATCAAAATTCTTCTAAAAATTTGAAACTTTCTTATTGAGCTGAACACATAAAGCTTTCATCTAGTTTTCTCTTGATTTAATCTTATTTAAATTGATTATTGGAACCCCCCCTAATTGATTATTTTTTATGATCCTCTAAATTTTTATGAATATCTCTCTTGATCATTGATTTAATTGACTCTTTGATCTTAAAAGAAAATTTATTAATGAACATTCTTATTTTATTTCAATTGATTGATTTTAAAAATTGAATTTGAAAAATGATCTTCTTGAATTTTTTGAAATTGATATCTTACAAGATGTTTCAAGAAAGTTATCATTTATCCTTAAAGCTAAACTTTTAAAGAGGACTTCAATTTTAAGTGATTGGTATCAAATATTTTACTATTTACTATGTATTTGATTGATCTATCTTTTGGTAAAAAGAGAAGAATATCTTTATTTCAAATATAGTTTTGCACTGCTATATCATTTGATATAATATCATTTGAGATAAATTCAAAAATTCATATCTTTTCTGAAACTATAATTGCTTGATTTTTCTTAAGAAAAGGAAGAGATGATATTTTGAAGAATAAATTAAAATCTTTTTATGGTGTATCTTGACTGATTTGCTAATATCAACTCAAATTAATTTATTTGAATCAATTTATCTTTGTCAATTCAAAACTAAAATCATTAGTATCAAGTTAAATTTGTAAATTAATCTTTAAATGGTATTGAACTAAGAATATCATGATTTAGTCTTAATTTTAGTTTAATTGGTATCAAGGCAATCTTTCAAAGAAATGGCTTTGTTTGCTAAAGTAAGAAAAGAAAATATCAAAGAAGAATTGATCATTTAGTTTAAAAAGGGCTTTGAAATTAAAAATTCTTTTAAATTTAAAAAATCTAAATTTAGTGGATAAATTCATGTTAAATTTGCTTGATTTGAAATAAAGAGGGAGAGAAAATTGAAAAGTAAATTAATCTTGCTATAAGCATGAAAAAAAGGGGGAGAGCATATAACATTTAAATTCAAGCTAATTTCTAAAATTAAAATAAATATTTAAAATTTATTTTGAGTCAAATGATAAATTTTCAAAAAGGAAGATGATTCATTTAAATTGATTTTATAAATTTAATACATCTCTCAATTCAATGCTTTGATGTTGATTTTGATGACTTCTTATTTCTTTCCATGAGCTTTTTGATGTTGTCAAAAAGGAGGAGAAGTATGTTGAACATATGAAATACGTATATACTAATGATGTGCAATAAATTAAAGACTCATTAAAAATTTTTTCATGAAGTTTAATTCATTATTATTATCTTGATTCACATTAGTTTCTTTAACATGTACTCAAAATTTTGCCATCATCAAAAAAGAAGAGATTGTTGTCCTATGATTGATTTTGATGATTGTTAAACCTTCAGTTTATTATGTATCTAATCATGTGTCTCAAGAATGTATGTAAGATTCTTCAAGTATCCAAAATAAAAAAATTATCTCAAGAACAAATCCTCTCAAGATACCATGCCAAAATACTTAAAAGATCATATTCAGACATATTTGGATGGCTTAGTATGAAGAAAGTATGATTGGAAGAAGAGAAATTAAAATTGAAGGAAGCAATTTTGTTTAGAAGAGTTTGGGATCAAGAAATTTAAGTTTGGAAGGTCAAATATTGAAGAAAAATAAAGCCAAAATTTTTAGAGACCTCTCCTAAAAATTTGGAGACCTCTCCTAAAAATTTGGAGGCTTCTTCAAGCTATTTGGCACTCCTGCACATTGCCCTGGCACAGGTTCGAGACCTCTCCAAAACTGGGTGAGATCTCTCCATTTTAGAAAATAGAAATCTCATTTTTGTGTTCTAAGATCGAGAGCTCTCAAAAATTCTCGAGAGCTCTCGCTGTGAAATCGAGACATCTTGAAAATTTTCAAGAGCTCTTATAGAAAATTTGAGAGCTCTCCAAATTCATGACAACCTTCAACAGGATTTTTTTGCAAGCTTTCCAATGGCTAGTTTTCACTTCCAATGGCTATTTCGGTGCTTCCAATGGCTAGAAATCTCTCTCCAACTATCTCCAAAGATATTTAAAGGTGGAGAATCAATTAAAAAATAGGATTAAGAAATCTAGAGAGAGAAATCATTTTCTAAACCTAAGGGATTCTATTCCATATCAATAAAAGAGAAAAAGAGAGGAATTTTGCAGCGATTTCAAAAAGCGTTCAAGAGTTATCTTCTACAACTTCTCAAGCATCATCTCAAGCCTCAAAGAAGAGTTTCCAAGCTTCAAAAGAGCCAATTATTCAACCTCTTCTTCGTGCTCAAAGAGTTTCAACTCTACTTTTTATTTTTGTGCTGAAATTCTTATATTGTATTTTTATTTCTTTTCAAGTTTCTTTGAGGGAAAGAAACTTGGGGATTAGGCCCATCTAAGCCCAAAATTGAACATTATAGGATTTGGTTGGTGAGCTTAAAAAAGCAACTGGATTGTTAGTGAGCCCGAAAAACTAACGGTGTTAGATTTTGGTTGGTGCTCCTGTGAAAATCAACTAGATTTATTTATGAGCTTGGAAAACAAACACACTATAAACAAGGATAGATTATAGTGGAAATCCCAAGAAAAGCTTGGAGAGTGGATGTAGGTGCGGATTGCACCGAACCACTATAAATCATGATATTTTTGTGTTTGTGCTTTTCTCTTTTATTCCTTTACATTCTTTGCATGCTTTTAATTTATGCTTTACTTTTATAATTTGGTTTTGCTATCTTAATTCCGCTGCTATACTATTGCTCACATTTCATAATCACTAAAGATAGTATAAATTAAAGAACATCTTATTTAGAAAGTAAATTTGATTAAAATTTATAAGAACCCAATTCACCCCCCCTCTTGGGTTGCTATCTCAAGGCAATAGCTCAGATAGGTAATGAAAGCTAGGAGGCTTAGTAGGAGTAAGCTAGACTTAGGATGGATATCGGGGTTGCGCTATAGAAGCCTAAAAAAAATATTAGGCAACCAAAATGATACGGCTTCAAAGATACACTGTCATATACCCTGGTGATAGCGAATAGGGACCCATACACCTATGAGGAGGCTATGGATAGCCAGCACAGAGAGAGGTGGATCCAAGCAATGTCCGAGGAGATGTAGGCTCTCTACAAGAATGAGACATGGTATTTGGTACAGTTGCCATGAGGAAGGAAACCCATTGGTTGCAAATGGGTTCACCAACGTAAAGAGAGGCCTTCAGAGCAGGGAGGTGTCAGGTATAAGGCACGGTTAGTGGCCAAGGGATACTCTCAGAAGAAAGGCATCAATTCAATGAAGTATTTTCTCCTATTGTCAGGCATACTTCCATCAAAATATTGCTGAGCATTATGGTAGCTCAGGACTTAGAGCTGAAGCAGATAGATGTCAAGATGGTAGTCCTCCATGGGCATTTAGAGGAGAGCATTTATATGGAGCAGCCACTAGGTTTTTAAGGGCCAAGAGCAGAAGAAATGGTCTGTTTGCTGCAAAAATTATTGTACGGGCTAAAGCAATCACCAAGGTAATGGTACAAGCAATTTGACTCATATGTGAGGAGCATTGGACTTTCCAGGTATGAGTATGACTCTTGTGTGTATGTTAAATCTTTGGAGGATGAGTCTAGAATGTTTCTACTCTTGTATGTGAAAGAAATATGCCCTCAAGCCAATTAATTTTTTGGGCTGTTCTTTGTCTTCCAAACTCATGTAATGATATTTTTAATAAATAAATAAAGGCATTTATTTCATCATATGTAGTGTCTTATTATTTAAGATTATGATGAATCCTATAAATTAGGGCTATGATTTTAGGATTATGGTGAGATCATATAAGTGAGACCTAAAATCTTAAAACCTTAATTTTAAATATTTCTAGTCGATGGAACATTAAGTTAGGGATCAATGTTTTTCAGTAAGACTAGCATATTCTTTGTATGCTCGATTGAGAGGGTAATTGATCTCACAATAACTTATGTATGACACTATTACAAGAATGGATGCTCATTAGAGAATGAGTTCATTGAATTGATCCAAATTGAGAATATCTAATGGAGTCTTATTTACATATCAATAGATGGTTCTCATAGTGAAATTTGTGCATGTAATCCTTTGACCTAAAACTACCATAGAATCTTATATATATAAATCCATATTTTGATTCATACTCATTCATGACTCAGTTATGTACGGGATGATCTGGATATGGTAGATTATATATATGAAGATTGTGAGTAGGTTAACATGCAATCGATCTCTCCTGGTAAGAGAAAATAGCATCCTATCTGCTTCAAATAAATAATGATTCAGAAAGACTTTGATCAAAGCATGATGAAAATTAGAAATGGTTTCTAATGTTTCATTAAATGAATCATCATCATAAGATTAAAAGAGAAATGAATATGATATTGGGATTGACATATTTCCATACCCAGAGTCATATTTAGGATGTAGGGAGATCGAAGGATCTAGTTGCATGGTAATTTTCACTGAAGGATATTTTTGGTATTTCCATCAAAATTTTACATCTTTTGAAAAGTCATGATACATTACTAGACGTCAATCATGTCTTATGGGTTCAATCAAATTAAAATTTTAATTTGATTATTAAATTGAAAAGTATTCTAAATTAAGTCAAATTGGGTTGGCTAGTTTTGACCTAAATCGGTTTGGTTGAGTTCTAACCAGATTAGGTCAAATCACACCCAGACTCACTGTTGGTTAGATGTGGAACCCAATGGGTCACACACAAAGAGAGTTGATTAAGGGTCTAATTGGATTAGACCATATTTGCAAGATGAACATGCTAGCACTTGTAGCAAACCCTAGCACCTATTTTCGAATTGGATTCGAATCGGCTTTCGATTTGGGCTAATTAAGATTGATTTGAGCCAAATAGGATTTGGTCTTGAATTGGATTAACCTAGACTGATTGGGCTTTAGTTGGGGTGCCACATACCTAAATTCCATGCACCAAAGAGTCTCTCTCTTGCACGTGGGAAGTCTTTCATGCGCAAAGTATTTTTGGCGCATGGAATTCGTTGGCGCCTACCTTCTTTGACTTTTCCCATTTGTTATGTCATGTAAACAATTTTGAATAGGTGTGGACATCAGATATGGGGCGATAAAGAGTCCTTCTACAAGTTAAAAACTCCATTTTCTTTTTGATTTTTGTCGCCTAAGACTCCTTGCCGCCCAAGACTCCATGCCGCCTACTCCTTCTTGATGCCTCTTGGACCAAGTCAAAGTCTCTTGAGACTTTGACTATTCAAAGATTATCTCCATGCCTTCTTGTTGAATGGGCATCCCTTGTTAGTGCCATTAGATGGCCTTTTTATATGATCTAATGGATGAAAAGGGTGGCGCCAAAGATAAAATATTGCGACTTTTCGTAAATAACTTACGTAGAATTAGTCCAAAAGTCTTTCTGCTTTAAGGCACCTCTTGGACTAAGTCTACATCTTGTTATTTACTAATGAGGTGTGAGATTGGCTGAAGGGACATGAGATATTTTTTTTTGAATGGGTGCGAGAAATTTAGTTGGCACCCCTATGGACATTATAAATAGGGGTGCGCACCAAGAGTCCATAGATGTGAAAATTATCTTTCTTTTTTACAAGAGTTTCATTTTATCCAATTTTCTTTCTTTCCTTCTCTTATTTAGACCTTGTCTTTATAAGGACAAGAAGTCATCTTAAGACTAAGAGATTAGGGTGGAAAATTAAAAAGACAAAAAAAAAGAAAGTAGATAAGGAGAGGCAAGAAAGGTGACATAAAGGCTAAAGAAGGTCTTGCCCTTTTAATTAAAGTTTTTATTATTAGAACTCTAATTATATAAATCAGAGGTGCTGGTGTCTTGATCAAGTCTCTGTGTGGATTAACGTTGGAGGGTGAACATGTGGGCACCTGGTGGAAACCTTGACGGACTGCTACCGACGATCAGGATCAATTTAGGGTTTAGCGATAAGAGGTATGTTCTAATACTTCTTTTTACATTATAAATGCATGTTATATGATTTAATTGCTAATAAGGTGGTCTTTGGATTTGGGTTTGATTTATATGATTTTATATTTTTGCTTTAAAATCCGTGCTTCCACCCTGTACACCAATCCCATCAGTATGTGGATAACATGCTTATAGCATGCAAAAGTAGGAAGGTTGTGAACTAAAGGCAGCTTTGTCTTAGGAGTTTAAGATGAAGGATTTGGAGTCTGCAAAGAAGATCTTAGGCATGAAAATCTTTAGAGATTGAGCCAAGAGGATGCTATATTTATCTTAGGGAGGCTACATCAGAAAGGTCTTTGAGAAATTTGGGATGAAGAAAGTAAAACTAGCGGAGTTGCCACTTACCGGATACTTCAAACTCTCAAAGATGATGTCACCACAGACTGAGATGGAGGCTCAGGTGATGGAGAGAACACCATATGCCTTTGGTGTAGGAAGCTTAATGTATGCCATGGTATATTGTAGACCAGATATCGTCCATGCAATGAGCCAGGTCAGTAGGTTTATGGCACAGCCTGGTAAGGAGCACTAGCAAGCACTGAAGTGGATCTTCAGGTACTTGGCAAGTATTGTTGGAGTTGGCATCTGCTATGGATAGCAAGATGAAGCTAAGGAACTCTCCGACGTGTCCAAGGAAGCTTGGAGGAAGATAAATGGGTTTGTGGATACAGATTTTGGTGGAGATATGGACACTCGGCAGTCAACGATAGATTTTATATTTAGTCTATTTGGAGGTCCAGTCTCGTAGAGATCATGCTTGCAATCTATCACGGTCTTATCTACAACTAAGGCAAAATACATAGGTGTTACGGAGGCAGCAAAGGAGGCTCTATGGTTGAAAGGATTAGCATTGGAGATGGATCTTATATAGGAGGCTATTAGGGTGCACTGTGATAGCCAGGGGGCACTGTTACTTGTTCAGAACTCTGTTTACCATGCAAGGATGAAACACATCAATATCAGGTACCACCAGATCAGAGAGCTTGTGGAAGAAGGTGAAGTAAAGCTAGTAAAAGTCCACACCAAGGAGAATCCAGCGAATGCACTAACAAAAGTTCTTCCTCGGGATAGCTTTCGTAAATGTATGAAATCGATGTGTCTGATAAATAGGATAGACTTGCCTCAAGCCTTGCGGCACCATGGTGGAGGTTGAAAGGGAAAGTATGGTGATCCCAAGTATTGGAAGACCATGAAAAAGTCAAGATGGTGGCTCCTAAAAGCTAGGATTGGTCAGAGATGTATCAGCAAAGATAAAGAGGCTGGCACACAATCGGGCTAGCTCAGATATGCAGTTGAGCTGGCTCGATTTGAGATCGAGCTGGCTCAGCCTGTATCCAAGCCAACTATCTTAGATAGATAGAAGACATGGTTCGAGAAGATGCAGTCGAGCTGGCTTGACTTCTGATCAAGCCAGCTCGACGGTGGTGAACAGATATGGATAGGTTTTCTATTTGGTCTTAGATTGGGTCTAATCCAAGGGATCTTAAGGCCTGATATGAGAGGTCTTAAGGTGGCTAATTCATGTATTGGGCTAGGTCTTTAGTCTAGGGGATAAGAGCATGCAAGATATGGGTTTACATGGGCTTGGATGAGTGTTTTCATCTATGGGTTAGCCAAGGAGAGTTTTTTTAGGACTGAATTGTGTTGACTCAGAGTATCTATATATATACTTGTATATGTAGATTACAAAAAAAGAGAATGAATTAAATTCTTTTCTCCCTAAAAACCCTTGCTTTCTCTCTTTCTCACTCTACCGTCATCTCATCTTCTTATCATCTGATCTTTATCTTTCTTGCTATCATCTCCAACTTGCTTCCTCAGAGTTGGTAGAAGGTATAAGGGTTTTCATAGGTCCGAAAATAATTCATAATAATTAGTCCTATGATCCCTCACTCGGACTATCCTAGCCAAGGCTTTGCTAAATTGAAACACTATTGAATATAGCTCCTGAGTCCAGGAGTGGTCAATCCCATCTTGACTCATGCACCAACTCCTCAAGTACTTAACTATACCCAAAAATCTTTCATCATTGAATTAGAAATTCAGATAGTTTGGCATCAAAGCATAGTGAGTTGCTTGAAAGTCTCCATGGTGATCTCAGGTCGGAGGGACACTTATGCCCATATACCATCAGAGCAATTCTTGACAGCAGAAAAGCTCTAAAGTTGATCACGTTCAGTGCAGATGTACTCCTACATCTTATTTGCATGCCATGCTAGCATCTTCACACTCATTGGTTAAGAGGACAATCAATCTATATGGCATCCAATGATCTATACTCGATAAACATTGTCATCGTTGATGATAATGTATTAATTGATAGCGAACACATTTAAGAACTAAACGATAAATTCTTTTTTGTTGATTCTAAATAGTCCTTAGGACTTCATCACAATAGATAGAAGTTCATTAGAAGATGAAAGATTTATGATGAAGAAAACTAGAATAACTTTTATTCAATTAATAATTTATATATAATTATATAAATTAGCTCAATCGTTAACAGACTGATGATTGGTTTTTGGACACTATTTCTAATAGGATCAGCACAGTTCTAGTATACTGTGTTGATTTTTAAAGATCAAACTTCTGATCGAAATTTGTAAACTCGTGTGGACATCTCTTAGAAGCTAGACGCATGTGTGGCTCAGAGCTTCATCATCAAGTCTGGATCAGCAAGTTAGAATATCTAGCTTGCACAAGTAATATGGATCTACTCCTTTGTTACATATCTACAATAGATCTATGTTGATGCGATCAACACCCTTTTTTCTCTCTTATGTTTTTAATTTTTGATTTAATCTCATACCATAATCATATAATAGGATCTTAGATCTAGGGTCTTATCTAATTTTATAAATAAATTTTAATTTATTCTAGTTTTTTGCTATCTGATCTTGAAAAAATTTTAAGATCTAGCCCTGAAATCCTAGATCTGATTCCTTCAATTGGTATCAGAGCCTAGATTCATTATTACATGATTATTTTTATATTTTTAGATTATTTTTTAGATTAGATCTAATTTATAGTCTAATTATTAAATCTAAAATTAAAATTTTTTTATCATACGAACTGACATAAGGTTATCCTGCTGTAAGATTTATCCCTTATAGTGGAGAGATTATCCTAATTCATGTAGATCTATTTTTTATCATAAATTTATTAGATATGATCTAATTTTATTTATGATTTATTAAATTTAAAAGAGTTTTAGATCTAAAAATAAAAGTTTTATATTGCATGAACTGATTATATGGTTGTCCTATTGTAAGGTTTATCCCTTACAATTGAGAGGTTGTCCTAGTACGTGCTAATCTAAAATATTGATTATAAAATTTTAGATTAGATCTAAAAAATTTTATGATCTGATTAAAAATATTTTAATCTAATTTTGTTCATTATAAATGTGTTATATTTGATCTAAGGTAATTTATGATTGATTGAAATTAAAATTGCTTCAATTACATGAACATATTTAGATTAGATCTAAAGTAGTTTCATACTTATCTTTTTTGCATATCGATTATGAATCAAATATACAACTTGGTTGGTAGAACCATATTGTAAAAATATTTTATAAATATAAAAATTATTTTCAAAAAGCTGAATCCCAACCCTTAGTCCAAAACTTAATTAAGAATTAAGAAGTTGTTTCATTAGGATCTAGGATTGTGAATTGAAGATCCTAAGACACAAATCTTAATACATTGGGTTAATGGGTTAGTGGGGATTAGGTTCATTAATTGGGTTAGACCTAGGGTTAGATTAAAGAATAGACTTAATTAGAGAATTGACTAAATCTAATCAATTACTATCTTAGATTAGGTCAAGGATTCTCTAAATCAATTATAATAGTTGTAGTTGGTCAAGTCCATGTATTTAACGAGACCCAAGATAGACTTGATTCTTCGCTATGCGGTCTAGCATGAATCATTAGGTTGATCTAATCGAGACTAATTAAACTAGTTGGTGTCTAAGATAAATCAGATCGGTGGTCTTTAATTGGCAGCCCTTTTACCTGACCATTTCTGATAGTATCTAATGTAAGCTTTGGCAAACCCTCATATCGATCGAACTTACCTAGCCTCTTGGTGAAATTATATTTTAATCGGATCACTTGACTATTCGAGCTGATCCATGTCAGTTAGGTAAATCAATGTGATTGATTTAGATGCTCCTAGACCATCCTATTAATGGTCTTCCTTAAGCTGACTTGGTGGAGCCAGTGGAAGGATCAGGATAAGTTGGTTCATCTGACCTTCTCTCTTTCTTAAAATTAAAATTTTTTAAAATTATTAGGTTCTTAAAATAAAATAGTTATGGTGATAACTAGATCATTGCCTCCCATTAAGTGGGTGATAATGGATCCATTAGTTAGATAATCATTGGAGACCCAAAGGCCTAGTGCTTATCGGCTGATAAAATTATCATTCATAATATGATTTCTGAGCCACATCTTTCTAAATGATGGTTAGATTGACCAACCAAATTTGGGCTTAATCATTCATTGATTAGATGGATCAAGTATGGTCATGTTAATGGTTGGACCTAAGTGGACCTTTTCAATGAAGGCCAAAGCCTACTAACTAGAGACTGAAATAAAATTAAATTACTAAAAATTATTTAGAAAAATAATTGGTTATGAAACCTACCCTTAGATATACATGAGTTGACCAACCAAAGTTGGGCTCGTGTGTAGTCTATATGGATTATAATACCCACTAAAAAATTAGAATAATTCCTCGAATTGGAGATAGAGACTACCAATTTGAATAAAATAGTAGAAAAACTTTTTGATTAAAGTCTAAATATTTAGATTTAATGAATTAATTACTAATTAGATTTTATTTTTTTTTGTGTAGATATGGCCACTTTCCTATCGCTCTGATCATTGTTGGACAATGATAAGTTAGTGGGACCCAACTTCGGTAGCTGGTACCAAAAATTAAAGATAGTCTTGGAGCATGAATAGATCCTATATGCATTGATGGATCCTATATGCATTGATGGATCCTGCACTTAAGGAGCCAGCTTCCAATGCACGTGGAATAGTCAGAGATACTTACCAGAAGTAGCTCAATGACAAAATCACGGTGCGCTGCATTATGCTAGCTACCATGAGCGATGAGTTCAGTCATAGATTTGAGACGGCTTAGCCAAAGGATATGCTTCAAGTGTTAGAGGATTCTTTTGGCACACCCGACGATGTTGAAAGACACAAGACTAGTTGTGCCATCTTTAATGCTAGGATGCTGGACGGAGCCTCTGTCACTAATCATGTATTGTACATGATCGAGCTAATAGAGTGATTGAGCAAGCTTAGCTTTTTCTTGCATAAGCAGCTTGAAAAAGATGCAATACTGAACTCGCCGCCCAAGTCCCATCTCTTATTTCTTACTCATTATAGAATGACAAAGCCCGAAGTTGACTACCATGGGTTACTGGGGTTGCTTTAGAACTTTGAGAAGGTTCACCAACTCCATAAGGAATCGGTGAACGTAGTAGGAGGTTTATCTTCTGGTTCTCGATCCTTTAGGAAAGAAAAGAAGAATAAGAAGAAGAAGGGCAAGAAGGTGCAAGTTCAGGCTAGAATATCTGTTCAGGGCTAGACTAGGAAGATCAAGCCCGATAAGAGTCAAGTTGAATGCTTTTTCTATAAGAAGCGGGGGCACTTAAAGAGAAACTGTTCTTAGTACATTACCTTCTTGGACTCGAATAGGCAGAGAAATAAGCAAGCTATTGCTAGATAAGAAAATTATATGATAACTCCTTGTAATTTTTCTATTTATGATTTTATTGACTGGGTATCGAATACCAATAGCTCTTACCATATTTGTAATTTGTTGCAGGGGTTGGAGGTCAGTAGAAGATTTGAGCAAGGCGAAAGATTTTTGAACATTGGAGATAGAAGACCAGTTTCAGTTCTAGCATTAGAAATCTTGAAACTTGTATTTGAATCCCATACTATTGATCTTGATGATTGTCATTTCTGTTCAAGTTTCTTTTTAAGTATCATTTTTGTAGGCATTTTGTTCAAAAATAATTATAAAATTTTAATAAAGAAATAGTTGTGTAATATTATTATGAATGGTATTACTATTTTCTCTGAACATTTGAACAATAGTGTGTATATATTATCACATCCTGTTAATATAGTCTATTCAACTGGCAAGCATCCTAGATTAGATAGTATATCAAATATCTACTTATAGCACTATAGGCTAGGTCATATAAATAAGAATAGGATAAACAAGTTGACTTAAGAGAGAATCCTTGAAATCAATGATTGTGAATCACTTCCAACCTATGAATCTTATTTTTTTGGTAAAATGACCAAGTCATCTTTTACTGGAAAAGGTGAGAGAGCCATTGAGCTCTTAGATCTAGTACATACTGATGTATATGGACCATTGAGCATAGATGCCAGAGGTGGATATTTCTACTTCATCACTTTCATAGATGATCTATCCAGATATGGATATGTCTATTTGATGAAACACAAGTCGGATTCATTTAAAATGTTCAAATAATTTCGAAGTGAAGTAGAAAAACAAACTGGAAAGAGTATTAATATTCTTCGGTCTAACTGAGGAGGAGAATACATTTTCGATGAGTTTTTCACATATCTAGAAGAGAATGGAATTCTTTTCCAATAGACTTCCTCTAGGAACACCACAACATAATGGTGTGTCTAAAAAAAGTAATCGAACTCTATTAGATATGGTCCGATCCATGATTGGTTTTGCTAGCTTGCCGATATTCTTCTAAGGATATGCACTTGAATTGACTTGCTATTTATTAAATAGGATTCCAAGTAAGTCTATAGTTAATATGAGGATTGATGGTGCTCCCAAGCCTTGGAAGGCCACGGAAGGAGCCAGGGTGTTGGCTCCAGGGATTTCAGAGATTTGGTTGGTACTTCGGAGACCTAAGATATAAGATGAAGCAAGAAACCAAAGTCGGAGAATCAAGACTGTAGAAGAAAGATTTTCTATAGGTTAGCTGGCTCAGTCCAAAATTGGATTGGCTAAGTCTCAGAGCATAGGCAAAATAGAGAGCTGAATGCTCAGGACTGCAGGCATGGCACAGAACTAAGCTGGCTCAGTTTTTGACTGGGCCAATCCAATGAAACTTATCCGGCTCAGTGTTGAGACCGAGCTGGCTCAGTGCACGAGCAAAGTTATGCGAGGGTCTATTTTGGGCTAGGATCTGGGTTGATCCTAGGGGTCTTAAGGCCTGGTTTGAGAGGTCTTAAGGTAGCTAATTCATGTATGGATTGGATCTAGATCCAGAGGATGAGAGCATGGAAGACATGGGTGTACATGGGTTCGGTGAGTACTTTCATGTATTGGGTTAGCCAGGGGAGTTTTTTTGTCGGGCCTAATGGCTATGTATAAATACATAGGTTGTATTAGGATTTTTAGGGGTGGAATCAATCCAGATCTTTTCTTTCTCAATTCTCTCTTCTTCTTTTCTCTCTAGAGTTGCCGCCCTAGGGTTCTTGAAGAAGCCCTAGAGAAGGGGGCGTCTCCCTCAAGCCTAAGGAAGGAGGCGCCCTATCATAGATCCAGGTGGAGGATCGATGGTTTGCTGCCCATAGAGAACATCACAGGTTCCTTCAGGTCCGTACTAAAGATCAAGAACTTCTACAATATGATATCGGTGCTTGTGATATCAAGGATGATTGGTGTTCGAGCGATATCATAGGTCTACAATTTAGTATTAGAGCTAGGTGATGCCTAGGATGTTGTGGATGGGAATATAGTATTAGAGCCTGATGGTGCATGAAAGTGAAGGAGAAGTTGTACAAGGTGAAATCAGAAATCTGCACAAGAATTTCATGGCATGTCTCAGCTCTATCTTTGTTATTGCTATGGTTTGGCCAACCGGGAGCAGCAAGTTGAAGATGGAGGTTGAGAGGATTAATGAGAAGGGATTTTTTTGGGGTGAAAGGATTGGGTGCATGATTTGCTGATCGGTCTTGGTGGAAAGGCTGGGGTGTATGATGGTTATGTGATAGGTAGGAAAAGCTGGAGTGCTACAGTAACTTAGTTTCAAAAAAAATAAGATAGAGAAGGAATAAGATAGAGAAGGACCATGCACCTCAGTAACTTAGTGGTATGAAAGTGTTTTAGAGGATATCCTAATTGGATGAAGTGCCATTTGGCATTGAATTTGACAAGTAGAAGCCTCGGGGGTTTGGTAGAACTCATAACTGGGTGAAGCGAAGCATCTTCTAAAAATTATGATACTGATCTAGTAATTAATGTCATGCATATTGAGAAGAATATATTCGATAATGTTTTCTACACTATTATGGATGTCAAGGGCAAGATGAAGGATAATCCCAAGACTCGAGTAGATATGAAGAATATATACAAGCATCTTCTATTAGAGCTGATTGAGATGTCATCTGAAAAAATTTTGAAGTCGAAAGCATCTTATATCTTAAGAAGAAAGTAGTTGAAGGACATTTGTGAATAGTGTAAAAGTCTTAAATTTCTAGATGGTTATGCAAGTAATCTAGCTCAGTGCATCAACGTTAAAGATTGTAGATTTTATGGGCTAAAGAGCCATGATTACCATATATTCATACAATGATTACTCTCATTAGCTTAGCGTGATCTCCTTTACAACTCTATATGGAGTTCTTTGACCAAGCTTAGCCTTCTCTTCAAAGATATTTATGCTACCAAACTATCCACCAACCATATATCTAGTCTTGAGGTTAGCAGTATAGAGACTATATGTAAGTTGGAGAAGATATTCCCTCCCAACTTCTTTGACTCCATGGAGCATCTCGTGATTCATCTGGCATATGAAACTAGGGTGGGGGGTCCAGTAAAGTATAGATAGATGTATCCATTTAAAAGATATATGCACAGTCTTAAGAAGAAAGTAAAAAATAAGACCCATGTCGAAGGTTCTATTGTGGAGGCTTACATAATAGAAGAGATTTCAAATTTCAGTCGATACTACTTTAATCCTAGTGTGCAAACCAAGTTGACTCAAGTGGGTCGAAATGATGATGGTGGTGCTGAGGGATTAGAGCAGAAGATCTCAATATTTGCCTATCCTGCTCGAGAATTTGAGCTCAAGGTTTGTCAAATTTTCTCCGATACTGAACTTTGACAGGTAGAGACATATGTTTTGCTAAACTACACAAAGGTTGACCCACATGTCCTGTAAGTGTCCATAACAATTACATCTCTTTAATCTCTTATTTTATCCATAACAATTACATCTCTTTAATCTCTTATTTTAGTATACTTATCTTATGCATGTTTAGGTAATATGATGAGATGCTGAAAGAAGAAAATTCGAGCATAATTGATGAAGAACTATCAAAACAATGCTTAGAGAACTTTGCATGTTGGTTACTTTAATTGGTCTTTCAAGGTAGCGAGTCCATACCAAGGAAGCTAAGACCATTAGGTTACGGGCCTGAAAAATATGTGATATGCTATAGTGGCTATAACATAAATGATTTCAAATTTCACACCCAATAATATGAAAATTATAAAAGCATAATGAACAGTGGTGTATGTATAAAAAGTAGCTAGTGAGAAGATAAGCTAGAGAGTGACTACTATAGAATTCTTGAACAAGTGATTAAGATGAGCTACACTGGAGGTAATAGTGTCATTCTATTTAAATGCCAATGGTTCAATATTGATAATGGTATGAAGATTGATTCACAGCATGGGCTTATTGAAATCAAACATGGATCAAAAGCTTATATCAATGATCCATTTGTACTAGCTGCACAAGCTGCTCAAGTGTATTATACTTCTTTTCCATCAAGAAAAAGAGGAAAGAAAGATTGGTGGGCTATATGCAAAATTAATTCCTGAGCTATTCATTGCGCACTCGAAGAAAAAGAAGAAGAGCCTGAATTATCAAAATGCTTTCAAGAAGATGAGATAGTAGGAGTTCATCAATCCTTCATTGATGTGGAATTAGATGCTCCAAGAATACTCCCATGTTAAAGTAGCCATCATGAGGAGGTAGATGCAACTGAGATTATTTTAAAAGACAATCCTCCCCAAGAAGAGAAAGAAGGGGAAGAAGAAGATGAAGAAGAGGAAGAGGTGGAAGAAGAGGAAGAAGAAGAGGAAGAATCGAAAGAAGATTCTGAAAGATATCAAACATCTAGAAACTAAGACCGATGAGTAGTGGTAAGTATATAATTTTTGGATCATTTTAATTACTTATCTTGCATCATTTTAAATCTTTCATTGCTATCCATAATTATTTAATTAATTTGATAAATTTATTTATTTTTATTTTTAGAGAGCATATATCATATCTTCTAGAGGTCGAAGCCATGCCAGTCGAGGATAGAGCTCTTGAGGAGAGAGCGATCGTATGGCCAGTTCCTATGGTTCTACACCTTTTACACCAGATGGTAAGCTCTAATATTTTTATATATTCTCGTTTATATTTTTTTGTTATTTGTTAACTAATATTATTTGTTAACTAATATAACTACATGCTTAATTAATATGTTTATAATTTTATAATTTTAGAGTTAATATTTATTCTTCAAAATCAATTTTGCAGCACATTCAGAGAGCCTTCAACATCTCGTGTTGTTATCGGGATCATACGCTGCTTGATGCCAGGCTTGGTGAATGATTTCTCGAGTTAGCTATCGGGAGCTCGTGATGCAGCCTGTGAGATATTTTTGGTAAGTCAAAACTAATTTAATTTATTGATATGTTGGTATTTTAATTATATATTAATACACACTTCCTACTATATTCAAGAAGTATTATCGATTCGAGACTCCCTAGGATAAGGAGGCAGGCCATCAGACCTTCGAGAAGGTGGCCATACGAAGGCTTCGAGATGGCCTCTATAGCTTCAAACAGTCCGCCATCCAGCACTCTGATTTTCAGTCACCATCAGATGGGAGGTCCTTCATGGATTACTAGATGTAGGCAGATATATGGTAGGCCCTCTGCGACCAGTAGAGCAGCAAGGAGTACTTTGGTAGGTGGGAAAGGGCCCAACAAAATTAGGCTATCCAGTAAGATTTGATCAGGCATATGGGTGGCTTGGTCGGCACACATGTTGTGGTTGATAGACTGATAAGAAATCAATACCAAAACTCTTTACTAAAACTATAAAAATTCTTATATGCATGTTTTAATTAATTTAATTTTATTATTTACTTATTATAGACATGGCAGCTAGGTCATCCATCAGACCAGCTATAGTTGTGGTGGGCTACACACCAATCTAGGAGGACTGGTGATTATTTAGATTCTATGCTGCAATAGATTGCAGTAAGAACTTCAAAATTTATTTAATAATTAAGTTTGTTGGGTGTAAACCCTCTCCTACCAAAGTCCGAGAAGACGTTAAGTCTTGGGACGATCTCATTTGGTGATAGTAGCCATGGCCAACTTCACTTGATGACTCCAAAACCTATAGGGACCTCGTCTCCATCTTATCAGCCTTCGGATGGTCTTGAAAATGATAGGGCTCCAAAAGGAATGGTTGAATCGTAAGAATATCAAAGTCATTCACCTATCATAACTGGCAATAAAGCTCCTTTCGGCTGATCTTTCTCCCGTTGATCCTCATCCAATCGACCTTTGTCCATCCAAACTTCTTACGCTCACTGGGAAGGACCTCATCGTCTACGCAGACTCCTTCAATTGTATACCTTTCGAACTCCTGCCAATCAGACTCCTTTTGAACTCTTTCAATAGGTCTCCTCCTGGATCTCTCCAATAGATCTTCCTCCAAATGACCCTCTCCAATCACACTCCTACCGGACGAACTTCTCCGGCTGCCCTCTTTTCGGATGACTTCCTTCAATTGGGTTCCTTCATTGGAACCCCTTCCAACCTCCGATCTTTCGGACTCCTTCAGCAACGTGCCTTCTGGACTCCTCCAGTCGGACTCCTGTCAAACTCTATCTAGTTGCCCAAAGGGCTTATTGGGGGCAAAATACCCCTCATCAAAGTTCTTGACTGCCGACCTCGATCCTGCTGAGATTTGTCAATCTCCTCAAAGATGAGTTCATGCTACAGAACCTCCTGAAAGCACATCGAAGTTTGATAGCATGATCTTGAATGATGATGGAGAATTATTGCTATACTAACCCTATTCTTTCATTGAAAGTGAGTGACAGGACCTAAGTCGTTCTCCTTCTAGATGAACTCCTCCTGTCAAGCACCTTTCAGATGATCTTCTTCCAGTTGTTAGCCTACCAATTCAATACGAATCAACTTGTATGCGGACGACCTCAAAGGAGTTCGAACCTTTCAGAAACTATTGAGATTTAAAGCTTTTCACTATCGATGTCTACTACATCCGAACTTCAATTATTAAATCCAAATGAACCGACATGTCACGACAATAGATACTACTCTTTGTAACAAACTCCATGTAGCCTAAGCGGTCCATTACCAGACGGTTACGACTGTCACTATCAGTTTGTTACATGCTTTGTCTATAAAAGGGATCCTTCAGATTCATTTTCTTTAAGCTCTCATCTCCTTCTCGATACTCTACTTCTTTATTTTCTGAGTATTCCATTTTAGTTGATCGAAAATTGACTTAAGCATCGGAGGGTCCTATCGGAGCCACCCATCTTTGGTTTGAATTTTATTTTGTAGGTCTCGTCGGAGGCCTCATCTTCTCCACTCCAGCCACCTTCAGCATCCTCATGGATTTCTGCACCAACAGGATTGGTGCTAGACGAAGAAAACTTGAGCTCTTATTCTAAAAGGAGTGCTCAATTGAATCTATCTACTCTCTTGCTTCAATCTTTCAAAATCCCTCTCCATTTGATTTTTTCTAGTCTCAGAAATATCTCTAAGGAAGACAACCACCTGAAGGTCCACCACCTCCGTTGCTAGATCTGAACAAGATATGCCTGCTCCAGTGCCATCATCGACACCGCAACCTCCCCGATTGGTGGCCATGGTGGATCTGGAGTGGTTCAACCTACTGGTGTAGCAAGTCCTCGGCCTCACTGAAATGGTACAGGGCTTGCGGCAATAGTCGGTGGTAGTGCAGCTAGAAAATCCCCCACTAAAATTTTAGGAAGCCATCCCAAGACCGCATACTTGGGTTAGCAAATCCGTCACTCCTAGAAAGGAGAAGGGGAAGGAGGAAGACCCCGATTCTAACCATGATTCCTCCCTTAGGGAGACCTTCCCCATCTACAGCCAAAAATCCTCCGAAAGTCCTTGATCAAAAGCTTCAGGACATGGACCGATGGATTGAGAAACTTTGCCATGCCGTCCTGACTCACCATGACAACATCTACATCGACCTCCCTTTCTCCTAGAGAATTATGCAGGAATCAATCCTGCCGAACTTCAAGCTTTTCTAATTCGAGAGCTACGACGAGATCACTAATCCAGTCGACCACCTAGAGGCTTTTTGGATCATGATGTTGTTCCATGATGCACTAGATGCCATCCCGTGTCGAGCCTTCCCCTCAACTCTGAAGGAAGCAGCAAGGAACTGGTATTCGGTGTTGAAGTCGGATATGATCTTCTTCTTCGACCAGATGAGCCATCAGTTTATGGCTCATTTCATCAATAGCCACCATCCCTGGCGAGGTTCATACTTCCTCATCAATATCAAGTAGCAGGAAGGGGAGTCCATCTGAGCCTATGTCAACTGCTTCAATGCTGCTGCACTGGAGGTTCGAAACTTGGACCAATCTATTGCCATGGCCATGCTAAAGGGCGGCCTTCAAAAAAATGACCTACTATTTTTCTTGGAGAAGAAGTACCTCAAAAATTTTGCTGATCTACTAGCTTAGGCTGAAGGTTATGCATGAGCTGAAGAAGCCTTCAAATTGAAGAACGAGGAGGCCACAAAAGAGTGGCAGACAGGTGAGTCAAGTAGGCTTGCAGTTGAAGAGAAGCTGAATGAAGTTTGGTCGAGCTCTTGGACTCCCCCTGATCGCAAATAAGCCCAAAACTCCTCCTCGAGCTCACCGTCAAAGAAGCCCTTATAGAAGGGCATGGAGGAGCTCTCCCTCCAGAAGGTTTCACAACTATGCTCCCCTCAATGCTCCAAAAATCTAAGTGTTAATGGAAATCAAGAAGCAACTATCGAGGTCGGAGAGGATGCGCTCTCATCCTGGCAAGCACAATCCTAATAAATACTGACTCTACCATTGTAACCACAATCATGATACAGAAGAATGCATTTAGCTCCAAGATGAGATCGAAGAACTCATTAGGAGAGGCTGGCTTGGTTGATTCTTACGACATCGACTTGAGACAAGAGAAGAGCAGCCAAGGGCACTACCGTAATCAAAACCACCATGGAGAGAGGAGCAGTAAGAAGATCGGCCATCTCTCGACATCATCAACATCATCTCTAGGGGACTTCGTCGGGAGGAGGTCAATGGATCTGGGGGATCGGCCAAAAGGTGGAGAGTTGAGGGGCCCATCATTTTTACTGAAGAAGATGCACAAGGGATCTAGTTTTCGCATAATAACATGATTGTAATAACTTTAAATATTATAGATTATGATGTACACCATGTTCTTATCGATAATGAAAGTTCGACTTATTTCTTATTTTATGATACTTTTTTCAAAATGTCTATACCTAATAACCAGCTCGGACCAATGGATTTTTCCTTGGTCGGCTTCACTAGTGATGCAGTACTAGTTGAAGGGGCAATAACTTTAACTATGACTGCAGGACAATACCCAAGATAGTTCAGAGCACAAGTGGATTTCTTGGTGGTAAAAGCTTTATCTATTTATAATGCGATCCTTGGCCAGCCTGGTCTAAATGCACTTCGTGCAGTAGTGTTGACCTACTATTTGAAGATAAAGTTTTCAACAAATTATGGAAGAGGTCAGAGGAGACCAAACTTTGTCGAGACATTGCTACTCAATTGCCCTGCAAAGAGGTGAGAAGTCTGACCCTTGCCCAGTTGATGGGTTGGATGTCCGGGACGATCTTATGGAAGAACGGAAAGAACCCATGGAAGATCTCATCTCAATTTCTTTAAATGATGGAAATAAAGAACACTCGATGCAGATCGGCTCTAATTTGGGAGAAGAAGTATGAGAGTAGCTCATCGATTTTCTACAGTGAAATGTAGATGCTTTTGCTTGGATCCTAGTAGACATGCTCGAAATTGATGTTGAAGTTATGGAACATCATCTGGCTGTCAATCCCAAATATCGACCAATGAAAGGAAAGATGTGCAACCATGCCCCAGAGAGACAAAAGGCAATTGCAGAAGAAGTTGACAAGATCCTCAAGGCTGGATTCATCCGAGAAGTCTCCTATCTGAACTAGGTCTCCAATGTAGTTCTTATTAAGAAGGCAAATGAAAAATCGAGAATGTGCATAGACTTTAAAAGTTAAACAAGGTCTATCCAAAAAACAGCTACCCCCTATCTAGAATTGACCAACTGGTGGACACAACTTCGAGCTATGAGCTCCTCACCTTCATGGATGCCTTCTCTGACTATAATCAAATCTGGATGGCTCCGAAAGATGAGGAGAAAATTACTTTTATTACTAATTGAGGCCTTTATTGTTACAAGGTCATACCTTTTGGGCTAAAAAATATAGGAGCAACATACTAGCACCTGATCAATAACATCTTCAAGAAGTAGATTGGTCGCAACATGGAGGTATATGTAGATGACATGCTCATCAAGAGCCGAGCTTTAACAGATCACATAGCCAACCTCGAGGAGACCTTCAATGCCCTTCAAAGATACAAGATGAAATTGAATCCGACCAAGTACACCTTTGGTGTGACTTTGGAAAAGTTTTTGGGATTCATGGTGTCGAGGCACAGGATTGAAGCAAATCCAAAAAATATTCAGGCCATTCAGGAGATGGCTGCCCCAAAATCAATAAAGAAAATTCAGCGCCTAATAGGAAAGGTGGTGGTTCTAAACCGCTTCATCTCAAGGTCAGTCGAGTGATGCATGCCTTTTTTTGAGTTATCAAATAGCCAAAGAACTTCTGCTGGATTGCTGAATGTCAATAGGCATTTGAAGAACTTAAAAGCTATCTTGGCTCACCTCCCTTATTGGCCTAGTCCGAACCTGGAGAAGGATTATTTTTGTTCTTGGCGATCTCCCTAGTGGCCCTTGCAGCAGTCCTAGTCAAGGAAGAGGCGAAAGTGCAGCGGTCAATCTACTACATAAGTCGAGTCTTGAGGGATGTTGAGATCAGGTATACTCAGTTAGAAAAACTAACTTATTCTCTACTGATTGCAGCCCAAAGACTCCAACCTTATTTTCAAGGGCACACTATAACCCTCCTTATTGATCAATCAATCAAGGCAGTTCTTCATCGATTAGATACCTCCAGAAGAATCGCAAAATGGATAATCAAACTTAAAGAGTTTGACATCAACTTTCAGCCTTGGTCATCAATCAAGGCTTAAATATTGATAGATTTTGTAGTGGAATGCACTATCTTGGATAAGACCAAGCTTGAGCAGAAGGAGATCAGAATTCCATGGTTATAGCCAAGCTCTCTTGAAGAAAGAACCAACCTTCCTGAAAGCTTCTGGGCCCTGTATGTAGACGGCTCATCCAATGCTTTGGACGCAGGCATTGGGTTGATCCTAATAAATTCAGGAGTTATTGCCGAATACGTGCTGTACTTCAAATTTTCTACAACAAACAATGAGGTCGAATATAAAGCTCTAATTGCAAGACTAAAGATAGCCAAAGAGTTGGAAGCAGATCGGCTCCAAGCTTACAGCGACTCTCAGTTGGTAATGGGGCAAGTTTGTGCCAACTATGAAGTCCGGGAAGAAAGTATGGTAAAATACCTTGAGAAAGTGAAAAACTTAATTCCAGTCTTCAACAATTTTAACATTCAATAGATTTCAAGAGTAGAAAATATCAGAGCCGATCTTCTCTCTGAGCTAGCCACACTTGCACTAAGTGAATTATCAAAGGAAGTCTTCTTCAAGGTTCTGAAGCATCCAAGTTCGGAGGAGTCACAATCTATGATGTAGATCGACCATAAACCCTATTGGATTGACCCGCTAATTGCTTATTGATAAGTACCATAAATTCATCAATAAAAGTATTAATTTATCAATTAATTTATATTAATTTTTAAGAATTAATGATCAATTTATATATATTTTTTAAGAAATTAATATTTTTATTAATTAAAAAATAATAAAAATTGAAAAATAAAACTTTATTATCAATGGAAAGAGCTTATTTTTTTTATCACAATAAAATAAGTTTCATGCAAAACAAAGCTAAAATGAAGAAAATATGAATTTCTAAAAGAATAAAATAAATAAAATATTAAATGAAAATAACATACGGCTCAGTCGGCTCAAGCCGCCGTGCCATATCAGCCGGCGCATCCAAATGCGTCGAGCCAAGCCAATGAAGCTAGCATGCCAAGTTAGCCACACAAGCTAACTCAGTCATGGAAGTCGTCAGTCGGTCCACGATCCAAGCGTGGACCATCAGCTCAGAAGAAACCAACGAATCATAGAGCGACATGTGGTAGACCTAGACCCTTAAAGGGTCTACAGAAAATCTATCGTAGCTCATAGGGCATTTTGAACTTTTCACTTGATGATAGAGATGCTGATTGGTTGCGGTGTGTGGTGCGGTCAGTCCATGCGATCCATGGGAACATTAATTGCGCGATCGGACGGTTATAGTAGCTTGTAATCAAGATCGAACGGTGGAGAAAGTTTTCTACTTCAGACTTCATGCGGATCACCATCCAATGACAACGCTTGATTTAGGGGATAATCTAACGATCCAAAATGCTCTCGATGGTGATCAGGATTCCCGACGCATGATCAGTGATCAGATTTTCTCCATCAATGTGTGATCAATGGTCAAAATTTAATCTGACATGATCTGGACCAATACGTATTTGATTTTGATGATTTTTGGTTTGTTGGATTCCTATTGAACGACCAAAATTCATCCAAAGCAACAAAATTCAACCATGCCTCTTTTTAATCTAATTTTCACTCAGATTTATCCATATTTTGACGATCAAAGAGCTCCTTAGTCCTATGTTGCCTAGAAGAAAACTCTACAGCCCTCCTAGCTCTATAAAAAGGATCCCAGGCCTCTAGAAATCAATAGATCTGGTGAGAGAAAAGCCAAGGTATAGGGTAGAAGCCAAGCTTAGGGTTGAAAGTTGCTTTAAAGCTACAGTGCTGAGAAGAAGAGCTAGTTTTCTATGCCATCTCCATGCCTACGCTGATCTATGATCTCCTTCTAGTTTTCTTTTCTCTTTTCTTTTTCTTTAATTTCTTGTATTTAAATTCTATATTTAAGTTTTAATAAAGAAAGCTTTATTGCTCTTTTCAATTCTAGCTCTTTAAAATAATTATTCTTTATTGCTCTTTAATTTTATTGCAAGTAGCCTCTAAGATCTAAATAGTAGATCTAAGTTCCAAGTTTATTTTTGCATAATTTAAATTTTACTTTTATTTATAAATCTATTTTTTGACTTTAATTTTTTTTTCAAAAATCTTTTTTTTTTCTTTTAAAAAAAATATATCAAAGATTTTAGAATTAAATCATTACCTCTCTATGGATTCAATCCGACTCACTACTCTCTTCATAACTTTTAATTAATTTAAAAAAGTTGGATTTAAACTGATAAATACGGTGTCTTAACGACAACATCGTGCTCCTATCAAATTTTTGTTGCCATTGCCAGGGAGGCATTAAAATTAAAATTTTCTCATTTCTTTGATTTTTTTTACCTACTAATTATTTTTCTTATTTATTTTGTAAAAAAAAGAAAAGAACAAAGAAGATTAGGGCATGAACAAAACATTCAATCTTACTTGGTGAGATCATTCCTAAATCCTAAATCTCTTTCCTTATTTTTAATATTTACTTTATTTTTAAATTAATTAAAAATTACCTACTTAAACCTAATTAAAAATCTCATCACAAGATTAGAAACCCTAATTATTTAGAGCATGCATCATATCAGTTTTATTTTTATTTTCTGGTGATTGCTGGAGGCAAGGTAAGCCTTTCAGAATTCAATTAGTTGCATGCATCTAGTTTAAATTGCATAGAACCCCTTGCTTGAAAATCTGAATATGCATATCATATTGAATCAATTTAAGGGTACAATCCATTAAATAAGATAAGGTGGAAATTTGGTCATCCTTCCTCGGCTCACAAACAACCAACCCTCATATTGCATTAACCCAAACCTTAACTCTTAAAATCAATTAGAAATCGACCCTTAAGGATATTCGAGCTCAATAGGATAAGAAAATCTTAGAGTTGAAATGGGTTAGGATTAATCAATTTAACTGGTGTCTAGAAAAGTGGTTCAGAGATGACTGGGTCCGAAGAAAGGTGGTTACTTAATTGGTTCTGTTCGCTTATCTGGCCAAGCATAATTAGTGTCTAAGGCAAGCAACAGGGGGACTCCCATCGATCTTACACTTACCTAGCCAGTTGATTGGCTGATCCTATACCTGAAGGGCTCGAAGGTGATCTTGGTAGTTAGGAGCTATTTAGACCTAAGACAACCCTTAGTCAGGACTGATTGCCTAACTTGTTTGCTAAATAACATCAAACATAAACCACAAATTAACTCTTCTCTCTATCATCTCTAGATTTAAGACTCCTTAGGATCTTTCTTTAGAACCCCCTTCTTTCTTTCTCTCCTCTTTTCTTAAAATAATAATAATAATAAAATAAAAAAATAAAAAATATATCTTGAGCCATATATCAGGTTGCACTAGTACATGCATGGTAGAAGATCGCTTTTACCTGACCTAGTTAAACCAAATCCTGAAATTGAAAGACTAATTCATATAAGATCAGATAATCAAATGGCTGGAAATCATGAAGAACCACCTAGACAGATGAAGGAATATTTTATTCCTTCCACCTACAACCCATCGACTTGCATCCACTTACCCGATATCCCTTCTAGCCACTATGAGATCAAGTCGACCATAATCTAGATGCTCCCATCTTTTTATGAGAACACCAATGAAGACTCTTACAAACATCTAGATGAATTCTTAGAAATCTATCCTACGGTAAAAATTTAGAATTTTTTTGATGATGCTCTTAGACTGACCTTATTCCCTTTCTCATTAAAAGATAAAAATTCTAAAGACATCATCAGAAAAATTCTAAATTTTTACCATAGAGCAGATTTTTAAGAATTAATCCACATGTTTGTAAGGGTCTTCGATTTGATCTCATAGTGGCTAGCAGGGATATCAGGTAAGTGGATGCAAGTCGATGGATTGTAGGTGGAAGGAATAAAGTATTCCTTCATCTGTCTAGGTGGTTCTTCATAATTTTCAGTCATTTGATTATCTAGTCTTATATGAATTAGTCTTTCAATTTCAGAATTTGGTTTAACTAGGTTAGGTAAAAGCGATCTTCTACCGTGCATGTACTAGTGCAACCTGATATATGGCTCAAAATATATATTTTTTTTATTTTTTTATTTTATTATTATTATTATTTTAAGAAAAGAGGAGAGAAAGAAAGAAGGGGGTTCTAAAGAAAGATCCTAAGGAGTCTTAAATCTAGAGATGATAGAGAGAAGAGTTAATTTGTGGTTTACGTTTGATGTTATTTAGCAAACAAGTTAGGCAATCAGTCCTGACTAAGGGTTGTCTTAGGTCTAAATAGCTCCTAATTATCAAGATCACCTTCGAGCCCTCCAGGTATAGGATCAGCCAATCAACTGACCAGGTAAGTGTAAGATCGATGGGAGTCCCCTCGTTGCTTGTCTTAGATACCAATTATGCTTGGCCAGATAAGCGAACGGAATCAATTAAGTAACTACCTTCCTTCAGACCCAGTCATTCTTGAACCACTTTTCTAGACATCAGTAAAATTGATTAATCCTAACCCATTTCAACTCTAAGGTTTTCTTATCCTATTAAGCTCGAATATTCATAAGGGTCGATGTCTAATTGATTTTAAGAGTTAAGGTTTGGGTTAATGCAATATGAGGGTTGGTTGTTTATGGGCCAACGAAGGATGATCAAATCCCTACCTTATCTTGTTTAATGGGTTGTGCTCTTAAATTGATTCAATATGATATGTATATTCAGATTTTCAAGCAAGGGATTCTATGTAATTTAAACTAGATGCATACAACTAATTGAATTCTAAGAGGATTGCCTTGCCTCCAACAATCACCAAAAAATAAAAATAAAACTGATATGATGCATGCTCTAAATAATTAGGGTTTCTTATCTTATGATGAGATTTTTAATTAGATTTAAGTAGATAATTTTTAATTAATTTAAAAATAAAATAAATATTAAAAATAAGGAAAGAGATTTAGGATTTAGGAATGATCTCACCAAGTAGGATTGAAAGTTTTGATCGTGCCCTAATCTTCTTTGTTCTTTTCTTTCTTTTTTTTTGTAAAATAAATAAGAAAAATAATTAGTAGGCAAAAAAAATCAAAGTAATGAGAAAATTTAAATTTTTATGTCTCTCCGGTAATGGCGCCAAAAATTTGATAGGAGCGCGATATTGTCGTTAAGACACCATGTTTATCAGTTTAAATCCAACTTTTTTAAATTAATTAAAAGTTATAAAGAGAGTAGTGAGTCAGGTCGAATCCATAAAGAGGCAATAATTTAATTCTAAAATCTTTGATATTTTTTTATTTAAAAAGAAAAGAAAAGAAGGATTTTTTAAAAGAAAATTAAAGTCAGAAAATAGATTTATAAATAAAAGTAAAATTTAAATTATGCAAAAATAAACTTGGAACTAAGATCCACTATTTAGATCTTAGCGGCTACTTGTAATAAAATTAAAGAGCAATAAAGAATAATTAATTTAAAGAGCTAGAATTAAAAAGAGCAATAAAGCTTTCTTTATTAAAACTCAAATGCAGAATTTAAATATAAGAAATTAAAGAAAAGAAAAGAGAAAAGAAAACTAGAAGGAGATTGCAGATCAGCGTAAGCATGGAGATGGCGTAGAAGACTGGCTCTTCTTCTCAGCATTGTAGCTTTGAAGCAACCTTCTGAAGGAAAATCCTGATTTTTCGGACCAGATTTGTTCAGATCTGATCAGATCAAGAGATATATTTCAAAAATTTTTCTCTTTGATTTAGATCAGATCTAAGATATTTTAGATTTGATTATTATTATTTAAAAATTAAAATAAAATCAGATAAATTAAATTAGATTTAATTTACCTTGATATGGGTAATCCTATTACCCGTTGATGATCCTATTTGCAACGGAAGGTTTTGGATCTAGCCATGCAAGTGCCTGGCCTCTACTGGTATCCACTCGGGCTGGATCTGGAGATCCTCTTCTTCTTTATCACATCTCCAAAAATCAGATCTGGATCTGATCTGAAGGATCTTCAAAACTCTTTTTGAAGATCAGCAGTCGTCCTTTGCAGCAGTGCAGCCTTCTAGCTTTCAGTCACTTTTCTTCGATCTGGATCGCACCAACCAAAAATCCAAAACTCCTTTTGAACGTGGAGAGGAGAGGGAGAAGGAGGTTTAGTATGGAGGAAGAGGGGAGAGGCAACCTTGGGCATGGGAAATTGTTATTCAATCATAGTTGGGCGCAGGGTCTTATTTATAGACTGTCTGTGATCCAACTTCTCTTCTTCCCAACCAATCACAACTCTTTATGAAATCAGATCTAAATCTGATTGGTGGGAATAGAGTTCCCTGGATTCCTCCTTAGAGGGCGCCTAAGACCAGTCAAAGTTGGTTCTTAGGAGAACTCTAATTGAAAACCAAAAAGGAGATGGAGTCCTTATCCAACAAGGACTCCTAGCTGCCTCCAGCTTGGGCACACGCCTAGGGTGGCGTGCGCCCTCTTCCTTGCCAGGTTCTAGCAGGGGGACAGGCCCCCACCAGCTCTCCAATAGGTGCATGACATGTGGTCAAAAGTCAAAGTGTCAATGGTCAACATTTGACCAGTCAAAGGTAGACTTTTGACCAAAGTCAAAGAACAAGAAATGGCAGGTGACCAAAAATGGCAGGTAATGTCTTACAAAATAAGACAACCTTTTCTGACTTGGACAACCTCCAGTCAGACCATATGAAGGCCTCTGATTGAGCACAAACTCCTTTGGCTCAGACAGGACAACTTATTTATGATAGTAAAAGAAGAACGTTAGGTTCAATCGAGTGCTAGCACGATTTCCTTGAACCTAATTGAATCTCATTCAGATCAATTGAACTAGATCAGTTCAATTGATGATCACCAGATTCAAACCCTTGTTTGTGTGACCCAGTTAGGTTCAGTTCTGTATGGTAATGGGATATGTCATGATCTCTATCATCGACATCATCGAAACTCCTTTCGATGGATCAGAACTCTTCTGATTCGAACAGCTAGAATGATCGATCATCTAAATCATTCTAATTGCTCCCAAAATCCACCAGTGACACCTAGCAGTATATGGTGGCAACCCATCAGAGCTGAATGCGAACCTCTTGGTGCAGCTACCTGTGTGATTAAGTTCTTCTATCTTGAGCCCCGATCAGATTAGGGTTAAGGTAAACTCGTCAAACCCTAGTTCTCTGTCATATGATGTAATCATTCGATTCGAGTCCGATGTGAAAATCTAAATAGAAACTCTTTCTATTATTTCACTCTGCCATGGCCATGGCTTCTGGACTTGATTCTCATGATCATCATAGGGCTGCTCCTCTACCACCGAGGTAGATAGATTCCATCTTGATGCAATCCAGTTCCTACAATGAACATGCTATAGCCAACATACACCTCAGGGTTCCATATGGCTAGGAGACCGAGTAATGGTGTAGTCAAACTATAACACCCTCAAGGTGAACTGCCGATGCACCTCAGGTCAAAGAACCAGACACACTACTGCAGCATCGAGTCAGTCATTGACGAGAAGGTAGACTTCCCTAATGACTACTCGAGGTGGTCACGCTCAGTGCCCTCGTTCTCTAACGAGTACCTGTACTCTCGCTCCGGTGTCTCCACACCGTAGACTCAAGACTCATCTACTAAAGAGAAGCGATTGTACACCAACCTTCCGGATCAATCACCATCCTCGTGATGATCCTATGGTCGGGAGCATTTTATGAGTTAATAATGATTATTCATGTCTTAAATTTTCAACTCTTGAAAATATGAATTATCATTACCATTAACTCAAAGGATGTATCACAGACACTAAATACACATATGTGATAGAAAATAACCCATTTTATTGATTATAGTCAAAATTATAATTTTGCCCCTAGAAGTGTATTACAAGTGTCAGCCAATTCTGGCTTCTAGGGCACATATATCTAACAATCTTCCACTTGTCCTAAAGCCAATTGGCTACAAGTCTAAGTCCCATCTTCTCAAGGTGGGCTTCGATCTTCTGCTGGCCCAACGGCTTTGTAAGTGGGTCTGCCACATTATCTGTGGAGTTGACTCTCTTGACCTCGACGTAACCCTTCTCGAGGTAATCGCGGATGAGGTGATATCGCCGCTCAATGTGCTTGGATTTTTGGTGAGACCTCGGCTCCTTAGCAAGGGCTATGGCGCCATTGTTGTTGCAGCTATAGAAGGAATGGCATCTGATGGCATTACTCTGATTTCATGCAGCAAACTTTTTGTAGCCAAATGCTTCCTTCGTAGCTTTTAGCAGCGTATACTCTGTTCCTGGTGGAATCTGCTATCACTATTTGCTTTGAACTTGTCTAGCTGACAGCACCATCATGCAACATAAACAGACTCCCAGATGTCGACTTTTGATCATCTATGCGGACATAAGAATCCGAGTCTGTATATCCCTAGACTTGGAGTTCTCCGTTACCAAAGACTCAACATTCATATCCTTAGTTGCTTCTTAAAGTACTTAACGGATACATTTCACAGAAGTCCAGTGTTCTTCCACTTGGATTTGACTTGATATCTGCTTGGACATCTCACAGGCATGGGAATATATCAGTGCGTTGTACTAGCATGGCATACATGAGGCTTCCCTATTGCAGAAGGCCATAAGGGATCTTGCTCATGCGTTCAATTTCCTCAAGTGTGCTGGGGGCACATCTTCGTGGAAAGATGAATACCATGTCTGAAGGATATAATCCCCTAGAGTTTTTCAATATTAAACCTCTATGTAACTTTCTTTATGATACATCTTCGTGAAAGTCCCAGCATCCTATTCGGCTCTATCCGCTATAGATTCTTAATTCCTAGAATAAAGGATGCTTCGCCTAGATTCTATTCATGGAGAATCTTGGACAACATAATTTTGACTATTGGTCATCATGAAAATATCATTCCCATATGAGGGATGTCATCCACGTACAATAACGAGAAGACAACAGCGCTCCCAACTGACCTGTTTTGAAAAACACACGGTTTCTCTTCATTTTTGATGAAATCAAATATTTTGATCACACATGACATATTGTTCCAGCTCCAAATGCTTTGCTTAGTCCATATTATGACCTTTGCAGGCTTGCAAATCTTATGATAGTATCACCGAATGTGAAAACCTAAGCGGCTTTCCATATAGATATCTCCTCAAGATATCCATTTAAGAATGCTAATTTCACATCCAATTTGTCATATTTATTATATCGAAATATGGTGCAATGGCCAAGCAATTGCCAGATGGATTTTAGCATAGCCACTGGAAAAAAAGTATCCCTGATGTCAATGCTTCGCCATTGACATAACCTTTTGCCACTAGCTAGTCTTGAAATGTCTCCACATTTCCCATCGTGCACTAATCTTTCTCTTAAAGAGTCCCATTTACACCCAATACGGTACTATACCTCTGGTGGATCTACCAAGGTCCCAGACCGGTTTGAGTCAATTGGTCAATTTCTGACTGCATTGGCCTCTTAGCCATTTACTCGGAGTCATATCTGATAGTCGCCTCGTTGTAGGTTTTTTGGATCATCACCATGAGCACCTATTACCTACGGAGGAAGCATTTTCTCTACGTTTCTTCTGAAATAATACTAGTATTCTCTGCAGGGGACGAAAAACTCCTTTTCGATCTACGAGGTGGAGAGATAGTGTTCTTATGCTCAACCTAATTGGTTCAATTGAATCCTTAGCTAGTATGTACTTATGAGACTTTCTCACGTCAAGCTTAATCTAATTTCTCAATGTCGCTATCTTGAAATAACCTATTTTTTCAAGAAAGATGGCAATGTCGACTCACAATCACATTGTGGTTCTTCTGAATATAGAAATTGATCCTAATGACTCTTTAAGGAATCCATAAAATCGAGCTCTAAAGACGTAAACGTCTACTTGTTTCATTTGTTGATCTTTGACATGAGTCGACAATCCTAAAATCTAACGATGGACTCCAGTCTTGGTTTCTTTAACTGTGCATATCTCATACGGTTGTGGTAGGAACGGTTTTAGAGGGAACCCTATTCAGTAGATAAATGAAGTTAAACAATGAGTTTCCCGCAAAAAAATGTAGGAAGGTCTGTGAAGCTCATCATGGATCGAACCAAGTCCGAAATAGAGTGCGATTTCTCGTTCTGAAACCCCATTGAATGAGGTGTTTCAGGTGGAGTCCATGAAGACATGCCATTATCGTTGATAGTCTAGGAATCCCGGCTAAGGATTCACGCTCCTCGATCTGATCGAAAGAACCTTAATAATTTTCCAGTTTTAATTTTTTCTACCTTCGATGTCTGAAATTCTTTTAACTTTTTCCAAAAGTTTCATGACTTGGTGTCTCATTTAAAGATACACATACCCATACCTAGCAGATCATCTAAAATAATGAAGTAGACAAAAATGCCTCTAGCCGGCAACATCAAATGGGCCGCCACACGATCAAGTATGTTCTAGGCAAGGAGATTTGTGCCCTTCCCCATATCCAACAAAGAAAGTTTGTCATTTTGCTTGAACGACAAGATCGCAAGTTGGATATGACTCAAAAGTCATGGACTCAATAGCCCCATTTTTTCTCCAATTTTTGATCCTTATTCTTCTGCTATATGACCCTAATCTCAGGTGCCATAGAGATCTTGTCATTTGGACTATACCCTAGGTCGTTGCATTCAGTTTTTGCTCGATAGTTAGAACAGTACTCGAATATGTAGCTGATAAAAGACTATTAATAAGAAAACATGGCAATTAAGTTAGTTCTTTCATAAAGAATATTTACAATGGTCCTTAAAAAAAGGTAATCACATAGTCTCTTGTGCTAAGCATGAAATAGAAATCAGAATTCCTGCTAAGCGCAGCATCTAATAACAGTCTGTTAAAACTTAAGTCTAAACCAAAATGTAATCGAAGAGGTATGGTTCCCAGCTACTGCAAGCCAAACTCCTTGCTCCATTACCGATTGCGTAGGGATCATGTCTCCATCCCTATAGCCTCCTGCTCCTCAAGAGAAACCCTACATGGAAGTGCAAGTGTAGGGGAGTACCTTAAAACCAGAGTCAATGCACGCCAACGGATGCAGAAGAAACTGTAAGGTTAGACTCAATAATTGGGTCGATCAGTCTATGTCGACGTCCAGGAAACGTGCCAATGGTCTGGATGCAGACATTTCTGTAAGAGTCAAAGATTCTAGTTAGAAGGCTATTAATTTGTGACTTGACCAATTTATTGGGTAGGATTTATTTTTAAACAAATTAGCTCCCACTATTTTTCTCGATCCCTACACTTCCTCTATAGAGATAGCAAAAATTGTTCAGAATGATAAGATTTCTAGTGGATGGTCGGTGCTCACCAACTGACTCATTCACCTCACCGTAACATTTATTGTGATCTGGGGTTAGGCACAGTGAGCGTGGAAACCACTCGTTGTTCAATGATTCTCTAGCATGGGCACCGAAAAACTATGGTCATCTATTCATGAATCCTCACTCACTATTCCAGAATATTGATTCCACCCTTTAGTTAAGGTCAGACCCACCATTGCATAAGACTGGTTTCTAATTGGAGTCTCTCACCCAGGTTTTACTATATCCAAAAATATTGAGCCCCAACTTTATCCTCTAGCCCATAGCATCTAATGCCTAATAGACATGGTGCATCTCTCGTGCAACTGAGTCCACTGTATCCAATCGATTTTGCAGAAACAATCAACCCTTAGAAGGCATTCGCCAACATCTACAATGGTGGAAGACCTCAGAGCTTAATCTTTTCTAGGAAGAATTGATTCAGATTCATTTAAACAGATTTGTCATAGTCATAACCAATATGACTAAAACTAGTGTATGGTTAGCTGGGATTATTGACCACCTCAGATCAGAACTGTATCGTCCAACAAATGATGGCCGTAGTATGAGACCGGCGGAAGGAAGATAGCCATTAACTCGTACAAGAATGCATTCAGATCGAGTAGCTTGTCAATTAAAAACTAGTTCGGTCGTATGTGCCATAAACTTACCTTTAAACACAAATATAGTTGAGCTAGAACCGAATTGTGCTTCTACTACAATCCAGACTGCTAACCTCTGCAGCTTAATTTAGGTCTGCTTGATCGGTGACTCGATCTTGACCCAGACTTAATCCTATTAGGCTGGCAATTTAAGCATTGTTGATCCCATTATACTAAGCCAACTTGTGATTTCGATTTGATAATCCACCTTGTAAGGACCTTTAAGTTTAAAGCTTCCATAATCCCTGAACCCGTGAGATTAAATATGTTCTTAAATCAAATTCCAATTTTAGGATCTAAGGTTTGATATTTTCATAATATTTTAAATTTTAATTAGTTAATAAACATATGCATAATAAATTCTAGGGTTTCAGACTGGGTTTGCAGAAAGTAAGTTTTGGTTGCTGATTAAAGGACGAACATGCAGCACCCTTACACATCATAAGAATTACGCCTATCGAATGAAAAGAGAGCCTTTAAACAACCTTCTCATTCTTATGATCTGACGGCCAAGAGAATCCTTAACAGAACATGCAATACTACAAAACACTTTTTTGATTTAAATTCATATATGTACGATATATAAATTAGATCTAATCATGGCAATTTTGCATAACTCTCATGTATCGAATCATTGGCATATTTTCAATATCTAAATTAATCTCAAATAATCTAAAAATTAGATTTAAAATTATCTAATCAAAATTAAATACTTTAATCTAGACAATTATTGTAAAAACGTGAATTCACAACTAGTCTACGACATGCATCAATCATATCTTCATAATTGATAGGGTTTAAAATTTAAAAATTTTATTTTGCTATTTTAGATTTATTATAACCATTATAATATCAAAAATAGTAAAAAAATTGACTAATAAAAGAGTTTAATCAAATTAAATGTGTAATATGCAAACTATTCGTATAGAATATCTATTTTAGAACTAGTCATTGCATATTTCCTAATCTTAGATCCAAATCTTTTTTAATTTAATTTTTTTTGATTTTAGATCTGATCACATCTCATGTGATATCTGAAATTCACTTATTTTAAATTTAAAATAATTAAAATCCAGATCTAATATATTTTAGAACCTTGGCCTCTCGATACCATGAAGGAAAATCCTGATTTCCCACCATGTCGTTGCAGATCTGATCAGATCAAGAATATATTTCAAAAATTTTTCTCCTTTGGATCTAGATCAGATCTAAGATGTTTTTAGATCTGATATTATTATTTTAAAAATTAAAATAAAATTAGATAAAATAAATCAGATTAATTTACCTTGGATATGGGTAATCTTATTACCCCGTTGATGATCCTGTGAAAGCGGAAGCGTTCTGGAGAAGCGCGACGCAAGTGCGCCTACCTTACTGGTATCCACTTGGATTGAATCTAGATGATCCTCTTCTCTCTATCAAATCTCCAAAAATCAATTCTGGATCTGATCTGGAGTCTTTCAAAACTCCTTTGAAGATCAGCAGTCGTCCTTTGCGAGCAGTTGCCAGCCTTTCTAGCTTCAGTCGCCTTTCTTGATCTGGATCGCAACCAACAAAAAATCCTAAAACTCCTTTGGACATGGAAGGAGAAGGGAGAAGAGGTTTGCATGGAGGAAGAGGGGCAGAGGCAACCTTGGGCATGGGGAATATGTTATCAATCATGAGTTGGCGCAGGTCTTATTTGTATAGGACTATCTATTGATCCAACTTCTCTCTTCCAACCAATGTCACAACTCTTTGTTGAAATCAGATCTAAATCTGATTGATGGAATAGAGTCCCCTGATTCCTCCTTAGAGGGTCCTAAGACCAGTCAAAGTTGGTTCTTAGGGAAGAACTCTCTTGGATCCAAAAAGAGATGAGTCCTTGCCAATAAAGGACTCCTAGCCGCCTCCAGCTGGCACACCGCCAAGGGGGTGGTGTCGCTCTCTTCTTGCCAGGGTTCTGCAGGAGGACAGCCTCCACCAGCTCTCTAATAGTGTGACAATTGGTCCAAAAGTCAATAGTGTTCAACTGTCAATGTTTTGACCAGTCAAAGATAGACTTTTGACCAAAGTCAAAGAATAAGAAATGACAGGTGACCAAAAATGGCAGGTAATGTCTTACAAAATAAGACAACCTTTTCTGACTTAGATAACCTCTAGTCAGACCATATGAAGGCCTCTAATTAAGCACAAACTCCTTTGGCTCAGACAGGACAACTTATTTATGATAGTAAAAGAAGAACATTGGTTCAATCGAGTGCTAGTATGATTTTCTTGAACCTAATTGAATCTCATTCAGATCAATTTGAACTAGACCAGTTCAATTGATGATCACCAGATTCAAATCCTTATTTGTGTGACCCAGTTAGGTTCAGTTTTGTATGGTAATGGGATATGTCATGATCTCTATCATCGACATCATCGAAACTCCTTTTGATGGATCAGAACTCTTCTGATTCGAACAGTTAGAATGATCGATCATCTAAATCATTCTAATTGCTCCCAAAATCCACCAGTGACACCTAGCAGTATATGGTGGCAACCCATCAGAGCTGAATGCGAACCTCTTGGTGTAGCTACCTATGTGATTAAGTTTCTTCTATCTTGAGCCCCGATCAGATTAGGGTTAAGGTAAACTCGTCAAACCCTAGTCTCTGTCATATGATGTAATCATTCGATTCGAGTCTGATGTGAAAATCTAAATAGAAACTCTTTCTATTATTTCACTCTACCATAGCCATGGACTTCTAGACTTGATTCTCATGATTATCATAGGGCTGCTCCTCTACCACCGAGGTAGATAGATTCCATCTTGATGCCATCCAGTTCCTATAATGAACATGCTATAGCCAACATACACCTCAGGGTTCCATATGGCTAGGAGACCGAGTAATGGTGTAGTCAAACTATAACACCCTCAAGGTGAACTGTTGATGCACCTCAGGTCAAAGAACCAGACACACTACTGCAGCATCGAGTCAGTCATTGATGAGAAGGTAGACTCCCTAATGACTACTCGAGGTGGTCACGCTCAGTGCCCTCGTTCTCTAACGAGTATCTGTACTCTCGCTCTGATGTTTCCACACCGTAGACTCAAGACTCATCTACTAGAGAGAAGCGATTGTACACCAACCTTCCGGATCAATCACCATCCTCATGATGGTCCTATGGTCGGGAGCATTTTATGAGTTAACAATGATTATTCATGTCTTAAATTTTCAACTCTTAAAAATATGAATTTATCATTACCATTAACTCAAAGGATGTATCACAGACACTAAATACACATATGTGATAGAAAATAACCCATTTTATTTATTATAGTCATAATTATAATTTTGCCCCTAGAAGTGTATTATAAGTGTCAGCCAATTCTGGCTTCTAGGGCACATATATCTAACACGTTCAACCCTGAGCTTGGCTTTCATCCTATAACTTGGCTTCCCTTTCACCAGACCTATTGATTTCTAGAGGCCTGGGGTCCTTTATATAGGGCTAGGAGGGTTGGAGAGTTTTCTTCTAGGCAATGTGGGACTAAGGAGCTCTTTGATCGTCGAAATATGAAGAAATCTGAGTGAAAATTTGATTAAAAAGAGTCCTGATTGAATTTTGCTACCCTAGATAAATTTTGGCCATTCAATAGGAATCCAATGGATCAAAAATCATCAAAATCGGATGCGTATCGATCCAAATCAGGTTGGATTAAATTCTGGCCATTGATTGCGCATTGATGGAGAAAATCTAATCGTTGATCATGTGTCGGGAGTCCTAATCACCATCGAGAGCATTCTAGACCATCGGATCATCCCCTAGATTGAATGCTTTCGTTGGATGGCGATCTGCATGAAATCTGAAGTAGGAAACTCCCTCCATCATCCGATCTTGATCGTAAGCTACTGTAACCATTCGATCGCGCAATTACTGTTCCCATGGACCGCGTGGACTGGCAGCACCACACACTGCAACCAATCAACGTCTCTATCATCGAGTGAAAAGTTCAAAATGCCCTATGAGCCATGATAGAATTTTTGTAGACCCTTTAAGGGTCTAGATCCACCACATGTCGCTCTATGATTCGTCGGTTTCTGCTGAGCTAGCGGTCCACGCCTGGATCGTGGACCGACTAACGACTTCTGTGGCTGAGTTGACTTGCATGATTAACTTGATGCGCTGGCTTCGTTGGCTTGGCTCGGTGCATTTGGATGCGCCGGCTGATATGATGCGGCGGCTTATGCCGGTTGAGCCATATGTTATTTTCATTTAATTTTTATTTATTTTATTTTTTTAGAAATTCATATCTTCTTCGTTTTAGCTTCATTTTATGTGAAACTTATTTCGTTATAATAAAAAAAAAGTTCTTTCCATTGATAATAAAATTTTATTTTTTAATTTTTATTATTTTTAATTATTTTTTAATTAATAAAAATATTAATTTTTTAAAAAATATATATAAATTGATCATTAATTTTTAAAAATTAATATAAATTAATTAATAAATTAATATTTTTATTGATAAATTTATGGTACTTATTACACCTTCCAACTTAAGCTTTGCTCATCCTCGAGTAAACAAAAAATTTAGTTTAGATTGAATGTGAAATTACCTTAAATAGATCACAAATCTTCTATTCTTGCTCTTGAAGCTTTCGAAACAGATTTTCTCCAACTTTATAAAATTTATAATTTTGCCTATTATCATCTTTCTTCCTAATTTTCTTTCAAATTATGCATCCAAAATTTATAAAACTACCTCCAATAGATCAGAAATCTTCTAGGCTTGTTGTTGAGACTTCCAAAATATATTTTCTCCTACTTTATAAAATTTATGATTTTATTTCTCATCATCTTTCTTTAGTAAACTTAAAATTTTTTATTGAATCTAAAATACAATTGATCTTTTTTCATGCCAAAATTATTAGTATCCCCTCAAATATTTTATAATCATTAAAATTAATTCTTGGAGCAACAATCTTTCTCTTTTTGATAATGACAAAATACTTAAGCATAAGTAAAAATATAACATATATGAAGCATTGATTAAAAATTTTAAATTTATAAAGATACATCACTTGAACATTAAAGCCAATCATTTGAATAAAGTGCATCATGAGTAGTTTAAAGTTTGAAGATTGCTTATAAGATTATTTTCTTTGATAATTTTTCTTTTGATAATTTTTCTTAATACATTTGCTTATTGCCTAATTTTCTTTGATTATTTTTCATAATTTTGTTTATTACCCATTTCTGTTTCTCCACTCTCCCTTTTTGATATCAATAATTAAGAAAAAACTATTCTTCCCTTGTTTTGAATAAAAATTTACTCATCCTTTTATGACAAAATAAAATATCAAAATTCAAAATACATAAGAGTCATACATCAAGTAAATAGTTCTAGCCAAAATATATAAAGATGTGATATAAAATTTACATAAAGATTCTAGAAGTAGAAATAGTTAGTCATACAAAATAAGCACCACATACAATCAAAATTAGCCAACATATGTCATGAAGTAATTGACTAAACATATGAATGCATACTTCATGAATATTCTCAATTTATCTTTAGTTCATTGCATATTTTTCATATACTCATTATACTATAATATCTTAATTCAAATAAATGAGTATTAAGATTTTAAGCATCAAATTATTGAGTATTTTAAGCAGCAATTCATCAAGCATAAACTCAATATTTTTCTTTCTATTTTTGATAATATTAAAAAGCTTATAGGAAGGATTAAGAAAAATCATCAAACTTAATAACATGTAAGAGTGTATCAAATGAGAGATGTATTAAATTCAAAAAGTAAAGTCAAATGAATCAGTTCTCTTTAAAAACTTATCTTTAGATTTAAAACATGCTTAAGACATCGCTTTTTTTTTTTTAGAAATTTGCTTGAATTCAAATATCAAAGTTTGAATAAGCATAACTCTTTAATCAAATTTTTAAATATGTACTTTTAAGCTTTAAGAAGAATGGAGCTTTTCAAAGTTTTAAACAAAGAAGTCAAGCATAATATATATATAATCTTTATATATCAAACAAATCATTAAAACATATCATCAAAATCAATCAAAAAAAATATATCAAATTCAAAAAAATTTGATTTAATTTCAATAGAGTATTAAATTTGAACTTTATGGGATATTTAATATGAAAATACGTATGTTTGATACTAAATTTATATTGATATCACTCTCCTTCTTTCTAAAAAAATTTGATTCAGATTTTTCAAGTCAATATTGAGGGATAGAGCTTTTCAAGATATTTTAGCACATTTGATACCAAAAAAGGTATATCTGATGTCAAATTTTTATTTGATACCATCAATTTAGATTTTCAATTTAATTTTAAAAAATAAAAATTTTTAAATAAAATAAGTATAACATGAAAAAAATTGAATCCAAATTTAATATTTATTCTTTACTTATCTCAAGAAGTTTGAAAATGTATGTATCAAAAGAGTATGAAAGATAGTATCAAAGCTAAAAATAATTTTATAAAGATCTTATATTGTACATTAAAAAATTTATAAATTTATTTCTATAAGTAAGAAGGGTTTTTAATTCAATTAAACTCCATGAATGTCAAGAATGTTTAGATAAATTAAATTATAAAATCAACATATGAATGATACCACTTTAAACAAGTTTCAACATTTGAGAATAAGTTATTTGTCTAATACTACTTTAAATTAATAGCACTTTAAATTAAGTTAATTAAATTGAATAAACACATATAAGTATAATTTGAGAAAACTATAAGGCACTGGATTGAGAGTCTAAAATCAATTAAAGCAAATACAATAAAGCTCAAAATGAGAAAATTATAAGATAAATGATTGAGGATTTGAAATTAATATTCAAATTCACTATATTTTCAATCAAATTAAATTAGTTAACTTAATCAATTTCTCTCCTCCTGAATATTAGAAAATTCATTACATGATATTTTCTCTCCTTCTTTTTAATAATTCTTGTAGAATAGATTTTAACATTTAAAATTATTCTTCTCTTTCAAGTTAAGCACATTTAATTGTTACTCCATTAATCTTTAACTAATACCAATTTGACTTTTAAGCTTAGTTTTTTAAATTTGATCGATACTAATTTAGTAATCATTTTATCTTTGATATTTTCTTTCTCTATTGCACATATTTAAAGTAAGCATATTGAGTTTCAAATAGTCAACCATCAATTAAATAATCAATCAAATCATGATACAGTAAAATTTTTTTTAATAAAAATTTTGCTATCATTAATTTTAAAATAGAATGTTTACAATAGGATGTCTTCAATCATAACAACATCAAAATGATCAATTAATGTTAAGCATTTTTGAAATATTCATTGATCATTAGAAATGATGACACAATCAAATCAATCAAAGTATGAATTGATAAGTTGAAAAATATATAAATGCTTAAATCAAAGATAAACAAATCAAGTAATATAAGTAATTTTTTTTCAAGTTTAAAAAAAATTATTTCTTTCATTTCTCAAGAAATATTATACATTGAGTTCAAAAAAGATAGCAAACATTTACAATTTATCTCAAATAATATCATATTAAAATATGGCTATGCAAATTTAGATTTGAGATAAAGCATACTTTTCTTTCTTCCTTTTTTTTGTCAAAAGATGGAGTACAAGACAACAAAATTTGATACCAATTTATTTTAGTTTTTGATTAAAAAAGGATGCATCCATTAAGTTCAGATTAAATTGTCTTGATAAGTCATTTTAAATTGATACCAATAGATTATGCAAACAAATCATAGAGAGATTTACTATTTAAATTCAGATCTTTCTTTTCTTAAGAAACATCGCTCAATTTAGTTTAGAAAAGGTATGAATTTTTTTTTTTTGAATTTATCTCAAAAGATATCATATAAGCTATGCAAAATTAGATTCGAGATAAAATATTCTTTTCTTTTTATCAAAAGAAAGTAATGGAGTGCAAGGTAGAAAAAATCTATTTGACATCAATTATGAAACTTTACTTGAAGATGAATTCTTTGATACCAATGTAAAACATGAATAAACAAGATCACATGAAAGCTCAAGTATAATTGAACCAAAAAGTCAAGCAACCAATAAATGCCTATTAATGATTTTTCATGAGATTCAAAAATTATTTATCTAGGATTTTTATTTAAAGTAAAATATTTTTCAAGATTTAGCTTGATACTAATTAATTATTAAAAATCATGATAGAATCAAACCATGCAAAGTATGATTGAATAAAAAGTAAAATAGAAATGATTTTTCTAAAGTAAATCAAATAACTAGAATAACAAGAATGCATAAATAGATCAAAATAATTTTACTTTTAATATTTTAATAATATTTTCTCTTATTTAGTTTAAAATTATTTTTTTATTTTTCATAATAAATGCTAGAAAATTTAACTTTCTTAACTCTCCTCTTGTGTTGGAAAATTAACTTTTCTTAATTCTTCCCCTATTTTTTTTAAAATCAGGCATATTTAATTAATTTAAACAAGCAATCATTTCTTTTTCTTTGTTTTGCAAGCAAAGCACATATTGAGTCAAACAAATAATATCAAACACATTAAATTTTCACAAAAGATAAAATTTTTATTGATTAGCCAAAGGTGATTATAAAGATAAAATCATGAAAGCATGCAAAATGTATGAGAGCTATGTCCTATATAGATGTTAAAAATAGATTGAAAGGGTCACTAAAGCTATGGAAAGAAATCCTAACATCTTAAGCAAGTATATATCAGGATAATCTTAAGATATAGGTCTAGGCTAGGTAGAAGAAAAGTAGTCTAATATCTCCAAATGACTGGGTCTGGTAGCAAACATCCTCCCTCACTGCAGTGAGTGCCTGAATCAAACTCTCTAACTCATCTCTGACCACTAATAATGCCTCCATCTGATCTCATCTCGTCTGGTGTGCCTTTGATATGTACCTCTAAAGCTCTGCACAAACTGATGCTATGATCTTGATGGAGAGTCTCTCAATAAATGTATCCTCATCCAGCCTATCAGGTAATCATGAGCTAGTATCTAAATGACCGTCCTATGAAAGTGAAGCTATCTCTATTTGTTCATGCTGCTCTACTGGCTCCTTATCCTGATATGTACTGCAATAAGCTCTACTGTAGGAGTCCCATCATCATCATCTGCTATAGCATGAGAGCTGGTATCCTTAATATCCTTAATCATCATCTCGATCAAATACAAATCTTAAATGTGTAGTTGCTTGAGATAATCCGAGGTGCTTCTACTAGTCTGTATATGTGTAGCGTGCGTTCAATGCTATCAACATTTATCTCAATCTACACACCTTTTACTTTAAAAATTAGACTTTCTCTTCCTTTAGGCAAAATACTTTCGGGGTGCCATTGGAGAATAAGGACTATAAGATTAGAATAGAAATGGAGAGGCAAGGTCTGATTTTAATAGGAGAGGGGTTTGAAAGGAATTATGAATCAAGAAAATTGATAATGAAATGATAGAGCCCTGGGATATTTTCAAATAGGAGAACTAATCCTAAAAAAAGGGGTTGTCTCCTACTAAATCAAGAGTCGGCTCCTTGAAGCAGAAAATAGTTCAAGTAGTTTTTGATTCCAAAAAATTTAATCAAATTGAATAAAAATCAATAGATAATTAAATCGATGATTAAGAAAGATATTTAAGTCAAATTGGGAGATCAAGAATTAATCAATCAAGAATTATCAAGTCAAGAAATTCATATAAAAGAAAATCTAGATATAGGCTCTATGAGTTTTGGTTGAACTATGAAATTTTAAATCCTTAGGGATAAGCTGATATGCAATCCAATTCAATACATCAAGCACTTGAGGTTTATGAATAGATGTTTTATCTTCAAGTACTTAGATCATATGAAGTTTTGAAAAATTTCAATATTTAAGTATCTTATGGGGGAATGCCAAATATTAGTTTTACATGTAGTTCAGTAATTCAAAAATATTCACATCCAATTAAGTATTTTTTAATTTAAGTTTATTAATTACAAAATTGATATGGGGAAGCTATTATATTATATTGAATTTTAAGATAATTTTAATTCATATCATAACATGATAGTTAGTGGAGAGCATATTGATCTTTTAAAATTAAAGTATTCAAATCATCAAAATCAATAAATCATACTAATCTTACTAACATATGAAAAGAATTTCAAGCAAGTAAACATAATATGAAATCATAATGTTAGATCATTAAAATTAATAGAATTAATCAAATAAACATTGATGGTATGATGTGAGAAAAGTTTAGATTATACCAATATCATCATCTATCTAAGTCCATTTCTAAGGCATCCAACTATAAGTATTTTCTCATTTTATTCCATTGGATCCTTGGTATACCTACAAAATCATTTACTAGTTTTTGGTATCTAAGTCATCTTGGGTCCATGAAGGTTAGAGCTAATGATTTCCTTTGGAATCCAAATCTTCTTCATATTTGAATTTTTAAATTTACTAAAAAAACATGTATAAGACTTATGTTCTATTTTTCTATATTTAAAGCAAGTAATATTTAAAAACTTATTGCTTGATGAGTTCACAAAGATGTTTTTCAAAAATTTTTATTTTTTAAGAGGATTATAACCTAGGCCAGCTTTATCATAAATGGCCTTTTGATTTTCAAGTATCATTTAAAGTTTATTTAAGCTAAGAGTAAACTTTTCTATCATAGATTTTAATTTAGCAATTTCATTTCTTAGGTTCAGATTTTTTTGACTTAAGACCAATTTTTCATTTAAAATTATCTCATTTTTTTTAGTAAAGATTGATTCTTTGATTTTAATTCTTTATTCTTTATCCCTAACTTCTTTAAATCATCCACTAAATCATAAAATGCTTCTTGGAGTTCTTCAAAAGTAAAATCATTAGAAATTTTAGTATTTACCTCATTTTCATGTGCCATAAGGCATAAGTTGGCTTGTTCATGTGACTCTTCTTCTTCAGAGCTCGAATCATTGCTATCACTCCATGTAGCTACCATAGTATTTTTCTTATACTTCTTGGGGTCCTTCTTGAGTTGTGGACATTCGAACCTAAAGTGTCCCAATTTTTTACACTCGTAACAAATTAGGAGCTACTCCTTATCCTTCTCCTTCCTATACTCTCCTTTTGTAGGTGGCCTCTTCCTCATCACTTATTTTCTTTTCTTCAAAAATCTTTTAAACTTTCTAGTGATGAGGATCAATTCTTCATCTTGCTTTTTATTTTCTATTTCATCAGATTTCTCATCAAGTTGAGTAGTGGATTTGAGGGCAATTTTCTTTTTCTTCTTGACATTTTCTTCTTGATGTTGTTTCATGCTTAGCTCGTGTGTCATAAGCGATCCTAGAAGCTCTTCCAAAGGTAATACGTTCAAATCTTTGGATTCTTGAATCGCGGTGACCTTGGCTTCCCATATTCTTGGCAAAGACCTAAGTATCTTCCTTACAAGATCATAGTTTGAATAAGACTTGCCAAGATTTTTTAAATTATTTATAATATCCATAAAGTGAGTAAATATTTCAATTATTGACTCATCATACTCCATTTTAAAGAGTTCATATTTATGTACAAGCATGTTAATCTTTGACTTTTTGACTTGGTTGGTACCTTCATGTGTTACTTCTAACCTATCCTACATTTTCTTAGCAGACATGCATGTTGAAATACGATTAAATTCATTAGCATCTAAAGCATAATATAAAATATTCATGACTTTAGCATTGAGCTGAGCCATTTTTTTATCAACCTCATTCCATTCTTTTTCGAGTTTGATTGATTCTACACCATCAATTATCTTAGTGGGTGTGTGTGGTCCATTAACTATGATACTCCACATATCATAGTTAAGTGTTTGAATAAAAATTTTTATCTGAGCTTTTCAATAGGTATAGTTTGATCTATTAAAAAGTGAAGGTCGGTTTGTGGACTGCCCCTCAGCTAAAGGGATACCGACTTGGGTTGCCATAGATCTTTGGCTCTTTGATGGTTAAATCAAAATAGAGCTAGAGCATCGAGCTCTGATACCACTTATTGCCCAGCTATGCAACCCAAGAGGAGGAGGTGAATTGGGTTTTTAAAATTTTAAAGCTAATTTAGAACCATAAAGATTATGTAATGATTAGCAAGTTATATGTAGTGAGTGATTTAAGCAAAGTATAGAAATGAGATTCAAGTATGCCAAAAAATAAATATATAAAGATAGAGAATAAGTAAGCACACTATAAATAATCAAGATTTATAGTGGTTCGGTGCTAATTCTTGTACCTACATTTACTTTCCAAGCTCCTACTTAAAAATTCAAATTCACTAAATGTATTCAACAAGAATACAATATCGGTACCTTCGACCCTAGCTATCCTAAGCTAGAACACTTATTTCTTAGGTACAATCCAATCCAATATAATTTGATTCAAGATTTGGATTAATCTTCCTAAGTTTTGAAACTCCAAAACTTAAATCCAAATAATAAAATAGAGTATGAGTGTTAACAACAATGATATACAAAGTTAGCCCCTTTAATGAGCAAATAAAATGTTAAAAACTCTTTACACAATAAAGAAAGAAGCTTTTTTGATTTTTTTCAAAGTTGTTGAAGACTTGAATAAGCATTTGAGGGATTGGTGAGTTTGAAATAAAAGCTTCTTTACTTGGAGAGAGCTTTTTGCTTAGGATTGAAATGAATGCTTGAATTTTTTGATTTCTTTCCTCCTTTTTGAGCCTTTATATCTTCAATAAGTGTTAGAAAAAAATCTGGATAGGTATAGAGCCATTAGAGAGCTTTAAATGCACATTAAATATGATCAATATGGACTAAAAAATAATCATTACGAAGTTTTTCCATCGCAGGGGTCGACACCTAGGTCGTCCCTTGCACTAGGATTGACCTGGGGGTCGATCTCTATGATAGAAAGCTAGAAAATCCCTATTTTCTATATTTTCAGTCTTTAAAATAGCAAAGGTCGACCTCTAGGTCAACCCCTAGCATAGGAACAATATGTCAATCAGCCCATTTCAGCAAGGAAAGATCTAGGGATCGATCCTTTTCTTCAAAATTGATTTTCTCTCAATATATATATCCAAAAAATATGAAATTATTTTTAATAGATCATAAATCTTCTGTTCTTACTCTTGAAACTTTTAAAATAGATTTTTTCTAACTTTATAAAATTTATGATTTTATTCCTCATCATCTTTTTTCTTGATTTTCTTTCAAATTATGCATCAAAAATTTATAAAACTACCTCCAATAGATCAAAAATCTTTTAGGCTTATTGTTGAGGATTTCAAAACATATTTTCTTCAACTTTATAAAATTTATAATTTTGTCTCTCATCATCTTTCTTCAGTAAACTTGAAATTTCTTATTGAACCTAAAATATAATTGATCTTTTTTCAAGCCAAAATTATTAGTATCTTCTCAAATATTTTATAATCATCAAAATCAATTCTTGAAGCAACAAAAATCTTATGATATACCAAAATAAATTCGAAGTGATAGAAGAAGCAAGGAAGATATTTGGGAACCTAAATAGGTCTGCTACAAAAGAGGATATTAGTAGCCGAAGTCCTGCTCGGAGGGTTTCAACATATAAGCAAGTTCAGCCCGAAGGAGGGGAGCAAGCTCGATCATCGGGACCAGAGAGTTCGAGTTCGTATTTAGAAGGAATTTCGATTTGGATTCTGATTAGAAAAAGGTCCGCATGGTGAAGTTTACAAGAAATGATGTCAGGAACAAAAGTAGGTCGAGGTACTTCTACAAGTTTGGGACCTCTAAAGGAGGGATCCATCAGTGCTAGATGAGCTGAACTCTCAAAACAAGTCGATGAGGAACCTTCAGTGGACATATGGATCAAACTAAATTAGAAAATTCTCTGAAAAATCAAAGAAAACTAGATTCAAAACTTTCTTGAAGAAACCAAACAAACGAAGGTGCAAAAATACAAAGAAGAATTTTGAAACTAACCTAAGTTGGTTAAGAAGAGTAGGGAGATGGTGAGCTCGCTCGAAGTCAAGCAGAAGAACCCTCGAGATTGGAGAAAATGATGAAGAAAGTCGGAGCTCTCGAGCAAGAGGAGAAGGGAAGCCAGAGGAAGAAGAAGAAGATATCGATTGAAATGAAACTCCAAAGAGAGAAGATGAGCTTAAATACCTATAAAAGCTTGAGACAATTATAATTGTAGGTCCTCTCCAATCGATCCTGGGTCGACGCATGTCTCGCTCATCATGGCAGAGAGCTGACGATGGGTAGAGCCTTAATTGCATCGTATCTTAGGTAGTGCTTCGGTAGAGATTTCAAAAATTATCTTTTCGGATGACCTCACATTCAAAAAAAATTTTAGCACCCGCACAGGTAATGCCGAAATTCTCTTCCTAATGGGTGCGAAAAGCTTGAAAGGACTTTGGTACTCATATTTCTTTACTCCCTTCTTTCAAATCTCAAACTTGGGAGTAGGGAGGCTTGTGTTGGGTGTAAATCCTCTCCTGCCGAAGTCCGAAAAGATGTCAAGTCTTGGGACGATCTTGTTCGGCGACAATAGCCATGGCCAACTTCACTCGATGACTCTAGAACTTATAGGACCACATCTTTATCTTATTAGCCTTCGGATGGTCCTAAAAATGATAGGGCTCCAAAAGAAATGGTTAAATCACAAGAATATTAAAGTCGTCCACCTATCACAATCGATAATAAAGCTCCTTCTGACCAATCTCCTTCCAATCACCCAAAAGGCTCCGTTCGACTGATCTTCCTCCTATCGATCCTCATCCAATCGACCTTTGTCCATCCAAACTTCTTATGCTCACTGGGAAGGACCTCGTCGTCTATGCAGACTCCTTCAACCATATACCCTTTGAACTCCCGCCAGTTGGACTCCTTCCGAACTCTTTCAATGGATCTCCTCTCGGATCTCTCCGGTAGATCTCCCTTCGAATGACCCTCTCTAGTCGCAATCCCACTGGACAAACTTCTCCAGCTACCCTCTTTTCGAATGACTTCCTTCAATCAGGTTCCTTCATTGGAACCCCTTCTAGCCTCCAGTCTTCTGGACTCCTTCAGCAATGTGCCTTTCAGACTCCTCCAGTCGAACTCCTGTCGAACTCCATCTAGTTACCCAAAGGACTTATCAAGGGCAAAATACCCCTCATCGAAGTCCTTGACTACCGACCTCATTCCTGCTGAGATTCATCAATCTCCTCAGAGATGAGTTCATGCTATAGAACCTCCCAAAAGCACATTGAAGTTCGACGGCATGATCTTGAATAATGATGAAGAATTATTGCTAGACTAACCCTATCCTTTGATTGAAAGTGAGTGACAAGATCTAAGTCGTTCTCCTTCTAGATGAACTCCTCCTATCGAGCATCTTTCGGATGATCTCCTTCCAATCGTTAGGCAAGCTTCCTTCAGTTGACCTCCTTCCAATCGATCTCCTTTCAGTCGTTAGCCTACCAATTCAATATGAATCAACTTGTATGTGGACAATCTCAAAGGAGCCCGAACCTCTCAAAAACTATTGAGATTTAAAGCTCTTCATTGTCGACATCTACTCCATCCGAACTTTATACTATTACATCCTAGCTGACCAGTGTATCACGACAATGGACACTACTCTCTGTAACAAACTTTACGTGGCCTGAGCGGCCCACTACCAAGCGGTTATGGCTGTCACTATTAGTTTGTTATACGTTCCGTCTATAAAAGAAATCCTCTAGATATGTTTTCTCTAAGCTCTCATCTCCTTCTCGATACTCTACTTCTCTATTTTCTAAGCATTCCATTCCAGTTGGTCGAAAATTAACTTGAGCATTAGAGGATTCTATCGAAGTCACCCACCTTTGGTTTGGATTTTTTTTTGTAGGTCCTGTCGGAGTCCTTATCTTCTCCACTCCAGGAACTTTCAGTGGACATGTGGATCAAACTAAATTGAAAAATCTCTCAAAAAATTAAAAAAATTAGATTCAAAGCTTCCTCGAAGAAATCGAACGAACGAAGGTGCAAAAATACAAAGAAAGATTTCAAAACTAACCTAAGTCGGTTAATAAGAGTGGGAAGATGGCGAGCTCGCTTGGAGTCAAGCGGAAGAACTCCTGAGATTGGAGAAAATGATGAAGGAAGCTGGAGCTCTCGAGCAAGAGGAGAAGGGAAGCCGGAGGAAGAAGAAGAAGATATCAATCGAAATGAAACTCCAAAGAGAGAAGATGAGCTCAAATACCCATAAAAGTCTGAGACGGTTATAATTGCAGGTCCTCTCCAACCGATCCTGGGTCGATGCGTGTCTCGCTCATCATGGTAGAGAGCTAGTGATGGGTAGAGCCTTAATTATGCCGTATCTTGGGCAGCGCTTTGACAGAAATTTTAGAAACTATCTTTTCGGATCACCTCACATTCAAAAAAAATTTCAGCACCCTCGCAGGTAATGCCAAAATTCTCTTCCTAATAGGTGTGAAAAGCTCGAATTGACTTCGGCACTCATATTTCTTTACTTCCTTCTTTTGAACCTCGAACTCGGAGTAGGGGGCTTGTGTTGGGTGTAGACCCTCTCCTGCCGAAGTTCGAAAAGATGTCAAGTCTTGGGATGACCTCGTCCAACGACAGCAGCCATGACCAACTTCACTCGATGACTCCAGAACCTATAGGAACCTCATCTCCATCTTATTAGCCTTTGGACAGTCCTGAAAATTGCAGGGTTCCAAAAGGAATGATTGAATTGCAAGAATATCAAAGTCATCCACCTATCACAATCGACAATAAAGCTCCTTCTAACCGATCTCCTTCCAATCACCCATAAGGCTCCTTTCGATCGATCTTCCTCTCATCGATCGTCGTCTAATCGACCTTTGTCCATCCGAACTCCTTATGCTCGCTGGGAAGGACCTCATCATCTATGCAGACTCCTTCAACCGTATATCCTTCGAACTTCCATCGATTGGACTCCTTCTGAACTTTCAATGGGTCTCCACCCAGATCTCTCCAGTAGATCTCCCTTTGAATGACCCTCTCCAGTTGCACTCCCAATGGATGAACTTCTCCAACTGCCCTCTTTCTAGATGACTTTCTTCAATCGGGTACCTTCATTGAAACCCCTTCTAGCCTCCAGTCTTCTGGACTCCTTCAGCAACGTGCCTTCCAGACTCCTCCAATCAGACTCTTGTCGAACTCCATCTAGTTGTCCAAAGGGATTATCGAGGGCAAAATACCCCTCATCGAAGTTCTTGACTGCCGACCTCCATTCCTGCTGAGATTTGTCAATTTCCTGCGAGATGAGTTCATGATACAAAACCTCCCAAAATCACACCAAAGTTCGACGGCATGATCTTGAATGATGATGGAGAATTATTGCTATACTAACCCTATCCTTTGACTAAAAGTGAGTGACAGGACCTAAGTCATTCTCCTTCTAGATGAACTCTTCCTATCGAGCACCTTTTGGACGATCTTCTTTTAGTTGCTAGGCAAGCTTCCTTCAGTCGACCTCCTTCCAGTTGATCTCCTTTCAATCGCTAGCCTACCAATTCAATATGAATCAACTTATATGCGGACGACCTCAAAGATGCCCAAACTTTTTGAGAACTGTTAAGATTTAACTATCAATGTCTACTCCATTCGAACTTCAACTATTAAATTTCAGCAAATTGGTGCATCACGACAACAGACACTACTCTCTGTAACAAACTCCACGTGACCTGAGTGGCCCACTATCAGATGGTTACGACTATCACTATCAATTTGTTACATGCTTTGTCTATAAAAGAGATCCTCTAGATACATTTTCTCTAAGCTGTCATCTCCTTTTCGATACTCTGCTTCTCTATTTCTTGAGCATTCCATTCTAATTGGCCGAAAAATGACTTGAGCATCGGAGGGTCCTGCCAGAGCCATCCACCTCTAGTTTGAATTTTATTTTGCAGGTCACGTTGGAGGCCTCATCTTCTCCACTCCAGCCATCTTCGGCATCCTCATGGATTTTTGCACCAACAAAGTTATTATAAAATCTAATTTTTATATTAAAATTAATATATTTTTGAACTATGTAGCATGTTATGCGAAGTACGTTGCTGAGAGGTATGGCGATGAGCCATCTTCTCAGCCTTCTTTGATCATGAGGGATGGCTCAGCGCCATCGGGGGATGAGTAGAAGTCGGGTCATAGAATTTATCTATAGCTTCGATCCTTCACCATCTCGATAACTTTTGGCATCTTCATAGGTCTTAACATCTCAGACCTGGGGTGATGTGCATATGGAGGAGGTCATGCAGAGGCTTCTAAGCTAACAACCTCAAGACCTCCTAGATGCCATCCATGATATGATCATGGAGCTTCTTCGAGATCCACTATTACGCGACTAGCTGGGCTCATCATCCCAACCATCATATTAGATAATTAATTATATTATTAAATTCTTTTACTTTTTTTAAGTTTTTATATTTAGAAGCTTTGTATATTTAGGTTTGAATTCGGAAAGAGGATCTAGTGGCTAAAAATTCAATCTAACCATCCAATTGATGGATCGAAGATGTCTATAGCTCCATATCATCAAATCGAACATGTAGAAATAATCTATTCAAGAAAAAAAATAGTGTATCAAAAGATACGTCTTCATATTGAAAGATACGTCTTTGTATTGAAACTTACTAATATTATTTTATTTTTTTTATTATAGGATGTTGGGACATCTAGCTCTCATCCATCAGCTATTGGAGAGGAGCAGGAGGAGGAGGAGGCAAACGACAACAAGGATCGGACCTAATTTTTTCTGAATGTATTATATTTTTTTTGATACTACTTATAAAAAAATTTACATAATTTATATTTTTAATAAAATATAATTAGTTTTTAATTTATGATTATCAAATTATTTTTGGATTTTAATTATGATAGGTATTAGAAATTATAATTTATTATGATTAATTAAAATAAATTTTAAAAATATTATTTAATTTTTTAAAAAAATATAAATTAACTATTAGCATCGATATTAGCGATGGCTACATGCCATCACTAATAATTTAATTATTTTATTTTATTTAAAAATTATAAAAAATTAGCGATAAAATTATTGATGGCATTTTTGGTCGCTAAAAAGTTTTAGCAATGGCTTTAGCCATGAATTTTCCATCGCTAATACTTCTTAAAATATTTTATTTTATTTGATTTTAAAATTTAAAATTATTAGAGATAGAATTAGCGATGGTAATTTCTATTGATATTAATTATTTGTGACTATATTAGCCACGACTCCATCGTCGCTAATATTTTTTAGAAAAATTAATTTAAGCATAAAAAATTATTGGAGATGAAATTATTCTATTGCAAAAATCATCGCTAATTTTGATCACTAGCAATGGCTTATTTTTTCATCGCTAATAATGATAATTAATGACAAAAATTTTTCAGATTGAATTTTATGATGGTATTAGCAACGACAAGGTTATTAGCGATGGCAGATGGACTATTAGCGATGGTGTTTACCCATCGCTAAATGTTGTTCCTAATAATCAGAATCTAGAGTGTGCCTAGCCTAGCCAGCTTTCCCATACTTAGATCCCCATTTAGGACCTATACTATATCAGATGTTGGGTTCTAGTAGTAGGAGAGGTGGAGCTTTTTTATCTAGGTCTAGCACTTCTTCTACTATAGATTTATCCTCATATGAGGATTAGGTCTAGTATCTGTACTTGTCTTATAAGTGCTTACTGATATATCTTATTTATCTTTAGTTTAGCTATGTATTTTTGTTATAGCTTTTCTAATTTATCTTGGTGTATTGCATTTGATGTCATACATTCATTTTGATTGGTATACTTACAAAGACATGCTTATGTAATGAAAAAGTGCTTTTCTTCTTATCTCTTGATGCTTGTATATGATATCCTTTTATTGATGACAAAAAGGGAGAGAAATAAGATAAGAGCACAAGAATTGACTATAAGCAAATATGCAAATTGTAACTATTGGTGTGAAATCTAGTTGTCACCAGAATCGAGACTGAAGATGGAGAAGATGAGGTCATCGTTGGTGATCTGTAAAACAAGTCTTGTCTGGAGTCAAAGGTGGTGGCTCTAGCAAGATCCTCCAACGATCAAGTTAGCTTTTTCAGCCAACAAAAATGGAGTGCTTAGAGAGATTTTAGTAGAGTTTTAAGAAGGGAAGGAGAGCTTAGAGCCTCGAAAAGAAAGAATATTTGGAGGATCTCTTATATAGGCGAAGTCTGTAACAAACTAATAGTGACAGTCATAACCATTCGATAGTGGGCCATTTGGGATCACGTAAAGTTTATTATGGAGGATGGTATCTGTTGTCGTGATGTGCTAGTCCATTAGGATTTAATAGTTGAAGTTCGTAGAAGGTAGGCGCTAGTGGTGAAGAGCTTCAAGTTTCATCAACTTCAGAAGAGTTTGGACTTCTTCAGGATTGTTTGTATGTAAATGGGTTCATGCTGTGTAGATTGCTAGATCCACATAGGCATGGAGGCTCTTCTAGGTGACTAGGCGACTGCATGGAGTTCGGTCGGAAGGGGTTCGAAAGTCCGCTGGAGAAATCCTAAAGGAAGTCCACTGGAGGAATCTGGAAGGAGGTCTGCTGCATGGATTCAAAAGGAGTTCGACTAACGAAAAAGTCTGATTGAGGATGAAGTCTGGAAGTAGTCTAACTAGTGAAGGAGTTCGACTGAAGGAAAAGTTTGAAAGACTTGCAATCAGAGAAGGTCGACTGGCGGAATGTTGAAAGGTGAAGGGAAAAACCTATTTTTCGAGTCAGGTTCATTCAGATCTGATTTGATCAAAAAAGATATTTTAAAAATTTTTTCTTTTGAATCCAGATCAGATCTGAGATATTTTAGATATGATTTTATGGATCTAATAAAAATAAAATAAAATAGATTTAATTTTGTACCTTATTGTTGGATAATCAGATTATCCTATGATGATCCTACCGATTGCCTGAGATTCTGGATCTAGCCACGCAAGTGCTTGGCCTTTATCGATATCAACTTGGATTGGATCTAGAGATCTTCTCCTTCTTTATCACTTCTCCAAATATCAGATCTGAATCTGATTTGGAGGATCTTCAAAACTCCTTTTGAAGATCGGATATCATCTTTTGCAGCAGTGTTGCCTTCTTCCTTTCTCGTCATCTTTCTCTTGCCTGGATCGCACCAAACTGGAGTCCAAATCTCCTTGGGCATGGAGAGGAAAGAGGGAATCTAAAGATGGCATGGAGGAAGGAGAGGGGCAGCCTTGTGGCATGGGCAATGGTCTAAGCCCTATGAAACTAGCGGAAGATAGGGTTTATATAGATCCTACTGCGCCATGTAGTGCCACATCATCCCGGTCAATCACATCGCTTCATGCAATCAGATCTAAATCTGATTGGTGGAATGACATCACCTAATCTAATCAGATAAGAGCTCCTCTTAATCATCCTAAGATGGCACCTAAGACTAGTCAAAGTCTAATCTTTGGTGCCACCTAGGTAAAAACCCCGAAGTAATTGAAGTCCCTTTTGTATGGGACTTCAGGCGCCTCTATCCACGGGTGCATGCCTCCCTAGGCATGCACCCTTGGTCCACCTACTTTTTAGTAGGTTGACTGGTCCAAAATCAATCTCCTATGGGTGCATGACACATGGGCAGATATCTAAGTGTCAAAGGTCAATGTTTGACCATAGTCAAAAAACAAGAATTAGTAGGTGATGAAAAATGGCAGGTGTTGTCTCAAATTTATCTCATAAATTAAGATAACTCTTTTCTGATTTGGACAAGTTCCAGTCAGACCAAGTAAAGATACTTGAGTGAGCACAAATATATTTGGCTCAGTCGAGACAACTTTTAATGATAATTGAAGAAGAATATTAGGCTTAATCGTGTGCTAGCATGATTTTCTTGAACCTAATTGAATCTAATTCAAATTAATTGAACTGAGTTAGTCCAATTCATGATATTCAGATCCAAACTCTTATTTGTGTAACCTAGTTAGATTCAGTTTTGTATGGTAATGGAATATGTCATGATCTCTATCATCTACATCATCAAAACACCTTTCGATGGATCAGAACTTTTCTAATTCAGATAACTAGAATGATCGATCATCCAAATCATTCTAATTGCTCCCAAAATCCAACAGTGACATCTAGTAGTATATGGTGGCAACCTATTAAAACTAAAAATAAACCTCTTGGTGTAGTTACCTGTATGATTAAGTTCTTCTATCTTGAGCTTCGATCAGATTAGGGTTAAGGTGAACTTGTCAAACCCTAATTTCCATCATATAAATTAATCATTCGATTCAAGTCCGATGTGAAAACCTTAATAGAAACTCTTTCTATTATTTCACTCTACCATGGCCATGGGCTTATGGACTTGATTCTCATGATCATCATAGAGCTACTTCTTATCTATCAAGGTAGATAGATTTTCTCTTGGTGCAATCCAATTCCTACAACGAACATGCTATAGCCAACATACACCTCAGGATTCCAAATGGCTAGGAGATCGAGTCATGGTGTAGTCAAATTACAACATTCTCAAGATGAACTACTGATGCACCTCAAGTCAAAGAACAAAATACACCACTGCAACCTTGAGATAGTCATCGACGAGAAGGTAGACATCTTTGTGACTGCTCGAGGTGACCGTGCTCAGTGCCTTCATTCTCTAATGAGTACCTATACTCTCACTCTGGTGTCTCTACACTATAGACTCAAGACTCATCTACTATAAAGAAGCGATTGTACACCAACCTTCTGGATCAATCACCATCCTCATGATGATCCTACGGTTAGGAGCATTTTATGAGTTAATAATAAAAATTCATGTCTTAAATTTTCAACTCTTGAAAATATGAATTATCATTACCATTAACTCAAAGAATGTATCACAGATATTAAATACATATTTATGATAGAAAATAATCTATTTTATTATTTATAGTCAAAATTATAATTTTGCTCTTAGAAGTGTACAATAAGTGTTAGCCACTTCTGGCTTTTAGGGCACACATATCTAACAAACTCCCACTTGATCTAAAGCCAATTGGCTATAAATCTAAGTCCCATCTTCTTAAGATGGGCTTCGATCTTCTACTGGCCCAATAGCTTTGTGAGTGGATTCATTGCATTGTCTGCGGAGTCTACTCTCTTGACCTCGACGTAACCTTTCTCGAGGTAATCGTGGATGAGATGGTATCGCCGCTCGATGTGCTTGGATTTTTGGTAAGTCCTCGGCTCCTTAGCAAGGGCTATAGTGCCATTATTATCGTAGTATAGAGGAATGGCATCTGATGGCATTACTTTGATCTCTGCGGCAAACTTTTTGTACCAGAATGCCTCATTCGTAGCTTTTAATGTAGTGATGTATTCTGCTTCCATGATGGAATCTGCTATTACTGTCTACTTGAAACTCTTTCAACTGACAACACCACCATTACACACAAATAGACTTTCAGATGTCGACTTTCAATCATCTACATTGAACATAAAATTTGAGTCTGTATACCTCTGGACTTGGAGTTCTCCATTACCAAAAGCCAACAACATATCCTTAGTTCTTCTCAAGTACTTAAGGATATATTTCATAGAAGTCCAATGTTCTTCACCAGGATTCAATTAATATCTGCTCGTGACACTCACAGCATGGGCTATATCAGGTCGTTTACATAGCATGGCATACATGAGGCTCCCTATTGCTGAAGTATAAGGGATCTTGCTTATGCGTTCTATTTCCTCAAGTGTGCTAGAGCACATCTTCTTGAAAAGATGAATACCATGTCTGGAGGATACCAAACTCCTCTTAGAGTTTTTCATGCTAAATCTCTTTAGCACTTCCTCTATGTACATCTTTTATGAAGGTCCTAGCATCCTATTCGATCTATCTCTATAGACCTTAATTTCTAGAATAAAGGATGCTTCTCCTAGGCCTTTCATAGAGAATTCTTTGGATAACCATATTTTAACTGTGGTCATCATGGGAATATCATTTCCAATAAAGAGGATATCATCCACGTACAATACGAGGAAGACAACAACACTCTTACTGATCTTTTTGAAGACATATGGCTCCTCCTTATTTTTGATGAAACCAAATAATTTGATCACATCATTAAAATGAGTATTCTAACTTTGAGATGCTTGCTTAAGTTCATATATGGACCTTTGCAGCTTGCATGCCTTATGATCAGCATCACTGGATGTAAAACCTAGCTACTATTCTATATAGATATCTTTCTCAAGGTATCCATTTAAGAATGCCATTTTCACATCCATTTGCCATATTTCATAATCAAAATAGGCTGCAACAGCAAGCAATGTACGAATGGATTTAAGCATGGCTATTGGCGAAAAGATATCCTGATAGTCAATGCCTTCGTACTGACTATAATCTTTTGCCACTAATCTAGCTTTGAATGTCTCCATATTTTCATCTGCACCAATCTTGCTCTTGTAGATTCATTTACACCCAATAGGTACCATACCTTCTGGTGGATCTACCAAGGTTCAGACTTGGTTTGAGTGCATCGAGTCAATTTCTGACTTCATTGCCTCTAACCATTTCTCAGAGTCGATATTCGATATCACCTCATTATAGATTTTGGGATCATCACCATGAACCCCATTATCTACGAGGAGTATTTCCTCTACTTCCTCTGAAATAGTATCTAAATACCTCTCAGGGGGACGAAAAACTTTTTTCAATCTATGAGATGGAGGAGATAGTGATTGTATTGGCTCAACCTGATTTGGTTCCATGTGGTCCTTAGCTCGTTGCTCTTGTGAGACTTTCTCCTCAAGCTTGATCTGCTTTCCAATGCCGCTATCTTGAATAGACTATTTTTCAAGAAAGATGGCATGTCGACTCACAATCACATTATAATCTTCTAGAATGTAGAAATAATATCCTAATGACTCTTTAGGATATCTTATAAAATGAGCTCTAAAGGACCTAAAGTCTAACTTGTCCGTTTGTTATCCTTTGACATGAGCTAGACAATCCCAAATTTTGAGTTGACTCAAACTTGGTTTCTTACCATACCATATCTCATATTGTGTGGTAGGAACGGTTTTAGAGGGAACCCTATTCAATAAGTATATTGCAGTTAACAAACTATGTCCTCAAAGAAAATCAGGAAGGTCTGTGAAGCTCATCATGGATTGGACCATATCTAATAGGATTCGATTCCTCCATTCTGAAATTCTGTTGAGTTGAAGTGCTCCTGATGGAGTCCATTGAGAGACTATGCTATTTTTCTTAAGATAGTTCAGAAATTTTCAACTAAGGTATTCACCTCCTCGATCTGATCGAAGAACCTTAATGGATTTTTCAGTTTGCTTTTCTACTTCATGTCTGAATTTTTTGAACTTTTTAAAAGCTTCAGACTTGTGTCTCATAAGATACACATACCCATATTGAGATAAATCATTGGTAAAGGTTATGAAGTAGACAAAATTATCTCTAGTCGGTACATTAAATGGGCTGCACACATCAGTATGTACTATGATAAGAAGATCCGTGGCCCTTTCTCCATGTCCTACAAAAGAAAGCTTAGTCATTTTGCCATGAAGACAAGATTCATAAATTGAATATGACTTGAAAGTCAACGGACTCAATAGCCCAATTTTTTTCAATTTGTTAACCCTATCTTCTACTATATGACCTAGTCTTTGGTGCCATAGATACCTATCATTTGGACTATCCCTAGATCATTTCATGGCATTCACATTTTGCTCAATATTAAAAATAGATACATCAATCTGTAACTGATAAAGATCATTAATAAGAAAATCACTTGCAATTTTATTTCTTTCATAAAGAATGTTACAATAGTCCTTAAGAAAACTAATTACATAGCCTTCTAGTGCTAGGCATGAAACAGAAATTAAATTTCTGCTTGCTGTAGACGCATAATAACAATCTTTTAATACTAAGTCTAAACCAGATGGTAGTCAAAGAGGATATGTTTTTATGATCACAGCAGCAACTCTTGCTCTATTTTCGATGCGTAGGATCATCTCACCATCTCTCAGCCTCCTGCTATCCTCAAGATCCTACATAGAAGTGCACAAATGAGCATTAAAATTAGAGTCAAACACCCAACTGGATGCAGAAGAAATCGTAAGGTTAGACTCAATAACGAGCATACGTCCAGAAGGACTTGCCTCCTTCTTATTCTTCAAGGTGGCCAGGTAAGTAAGACAGTTCCACTTCTAGTGGTCGTCATTGTTGCAATGAAAATATTTTTTTTGTCAGCGGCCTTCTTCTTCAGCTCTGCCTTTTTCTTCTTTCCTCCTTCCATCTTCTGCTTTTTCACAAACTTCTTTTTCTTTCCAAAAGACTTTCTCGTGAAAGAAGTCCATTTCATAGCAAGCACTAAGCCATTAGAACCTTTCATAAAAAGCTCAGCAGTAACCAACATGTTCATAAGCTCAGCCAGGGAATTTTGAAGTTTATGGATATGGTATTTCATGATGTATTATCCATATGCATCAGTCAAAGAATGCAGAATTATATCATTCTGTAGATCTAGGTCCAACTTCACTCTGAGCTTCTCAAGTTCTTTCAAATCCTTGATCATCATCAGATAATGATCTTAGACTGACTACCCATCATGCATTTTAGCCTTGAATAGTCGTTTAGTGACTTGATACTTGGCTGTGCGATTTTGTTCACCAAACATCTCTTGTAGGTGAGCCAATATTTGACGGACAGTCTTGATATCTTTATATTGGTACTAAAGCTAATCAGACATCGAGTCCAACATGTAATATCTAGCCTTGTTATCTTCATCCATCCACTTATCAAGAGACGCTCTCTGTTCAGTGGATGGACAAGCCGGTAAGGTAGGAGGGTCCTAGTCCAATACATGAGTTAACTTCTCGAAACCCAAAATAATTTTGAAGTTTCGAAGTCAATCTTGGTAATTAGGTCTGGTCAGTCTATGGGTGTCCAGGATACGTGCTAGAGGGTTGGATGCAGATATTTTCTTGTAGAGAGTCAAAGTTTCTAGTTAAATATTGTAATTAAGACTTGATCAATTTATTTAGAAGTTTTATTTTTAAATAAATTAGCTTTCACTATTTTTTTGGATTCCTACACTTCCTTTGTAGAGATGTGAAAATCTTCATGATTAATGATTTCTAGTGGGTGGTGCGATCCCACCAACTGACTCATCACCTCACCTAACAGTTATTGGTGATGGGTTAGTCAATGGGTGAACAATTCTTATCCAATGATTTTCTAATCATGGTGCATCCAATCTTGGTCTCTAATTCATGAATCTCACTATGCCCAGAATATTGATCCACTTCTTAGTTAAGTCAAATCCATCATTTGCATAGATTGGATTCCTAATTGAGTCTCTCATCGTATCCAAAATATTGAGCTCAATCCATCCTCCAGTCTATAGCATCCAATGCCTAATAGACATGATTACATCTTCTCGATGTAACTGAACCACTATAACCAGCCAAAAATAATCAACTCTGGGAAGGGTCCGCACATCTACAATGGTGGAAGACCTTAGACTTAATCTTTTCTTAGAAAGATTTGATTTAGGTCTCATTAAACTAGACTTGACATAGTCATAACCATTATGACTAACCTAGTGTTATGAGTTAGCTCAGATTATTGACCACCTCAGATCAAGACTGAGCCAACAAATATGGCCAGGTAAGTGAGACCGGTGGATGGGATATGCTATTAACTCGATAAGAATGCATTCGAGTTGAGTAGCTTCCAATTAAAAACCAGTAGGTCTGCCAAACTTACCTTAGATACCAAATTATTGAGCTAGAATCAATCGAGTTAGCCTACAATCCAGACTCTAACCACTGAGCCTAATTAGGTCTTAGCTTGAACGATCACTCACGTGACTCGATCTTGATCCAGACTTAATCCTATTAGGCTGATCAATTTAAGCACTCTTGATTCCAACTAACCAACTCTTGATTCGGTTTGATCAACCGCTTAGACCTAATTAAGCTACCCAATCTCGAATCCAATTTTATGAATATATCTTAGATCTGAAATTCTTAATTTTAGACCTAACATATATTTCATAATCTTAATTCTTAATTAAGTTTAGGGTTCACAAACAAAACATGTAAATAAAATCCTAGAGTTTTAGGATCTAGGATTTTGCAGAAAATAAGTTTTTGATTTTTGATTAAGGACGAACGTGCAGCACCCCTACACATCATAAGAACATCCCATCGAATGGAAGGAGAGGGTATTTAAACCCTACTTTATTCTTATGACCGGACGGCCAAGGGAAATGCCTTAATCAAAAATATAAAAACTACAAAACTAGTTAGATCTAGATCATATATCTCATATATAAAATTGATCTAACTATAAATATGTTTTGCATACATCTCATGTATTATTTCATGCATATTTTTAGATCTAAATTATCTCATAATTCATTTAAAAAATTAAATTTAAATTGATCACATCAAAATAAATTCTATTCTAGATAATTATGTAGAACAATTCTACAACTAGTCTAAACATGCATTCATCATATCTCATATGATCCAAAAATTAAATAATTTTATTTTTTATCTTTTAGTTTTTATTATAATATTTATAATATCAAAAAATATTAAATAAATTAATTTAAAATTATAACTTAATTAAATTAAATTATGATCATGCAAGACTATACATAGAATAATTCTATTCTACAACTAGTCATGCATCTTGTAAAACTTAGATCTAAATTATTTAATTTTAATTTTTCTAATTTTAGATCTAATCATATCTCATTTGACATCTAAAATCATCTAATTATTAGATCAAAAATTAAATTAAAATTAGATCTAAATAGTTTATGGGAACCTAGCTCTGATATCAGCTGAAGGGAAAAATTTATTTTTTGGATCAGATTCGTTCAGATCTGATTTGATCAAGAGAGATATTTCAAAAATTTTTGCTTTTAAATTCAGATCAGATTTAAGATATTTTAGATCTAATTTTATAGATCTAATAGAAATAAAAATAAAGTAAAATAGATTTAATTTTGTACCTTATTATTGGGTAATCAGATTATCTTGTGATGATCCTGCTGATTGTCTGAGATTTTGGATCTAGCCACGTAAGTGTCTGACCTCTACTGGTATCCACTTGGACTAGATCTGAAGATCAGATCTTCAAAACTTCTTTCAAAGATTGGGTATCATCTCTTGCAGCAGTGCTGTCTTCTTTCTTTCTCATTACCTTTCTCTTGCCTGGATCGCATCAAATTGGAGCCCAAATCCCCTTGGACGTGGAGAGGAGAGAGGAGACCTGAAGATGGCATGGAGGAGGAAGAGGGGCAGCCTTGTGGCATGGGCAATGATCTAAATTCTATGAAGCTAGGCATAGATAGGATTTATATAGATCCTGCTGCACCATACAGTGCCACATCATTTCGACCAATCACGTTGCTTCGTGCAATCAGATCTAAATTTGATTAGTGAAATGACATCATCTGATCCAATTAGATATGAGCCCCTCTTAATCATCCTTAGATGGTGCCTAAGACTGATCAAAGTCTAATCTTTGGTGCCACCTAGGTAGAAATCCTGAAGTAACTGGAGTCCCATCTATATGGGACTCCAGGCGCATTTATCCATGGGCGCATGCCTCCCTAGGTGTGTGCCCCTAGTCCACCTACTTTTTAGCAGGTTAACTGATCTAAAATCAATCTCCTATGGGTGCATGACACATGGGCAGACGTCTACGTGTCAAAGGTCAGTGTTTGACCAAAGTCAAAAGACAAGAATTAGCAGATGATGGAAAATGGTAGGTGTTGTTTCAAATTTTTCTCATAAATTAAGACAATCTTTTTCTGATTTGGACAAGTTCTAGTTAGATCAAGTAAAGGTACTTGAGTGAGCAAAATAAATTTGGCTAAGTCGAGACAACTTTTAATGATAATTGAAGGAGAACATTAGGCTCAATCGTGTGCTAGCACGATTTTCTTGAACCTAATTGAATCTAATTCAAATCAATTGAATTGGGTTAGTCTAATTGATGATATCTAGATTTAAACCCTTATTTGTGTGATCTAGTTAGGTTTAATTCTATATGGTAATGGGATATGTCGTGATCTCTATCATCGATATCATCAAAATATCTTTTGATGGATCAGAACTTTTCTGATTTAGACAACTAGAATGATCGATCATCCAAATCATTCTAATTATTTTCAAAATCCATCAGTGACACCTAATAGTATATGGTGGCAATCCATCAAAATTGAAAATGAACCTTTTGGTGCAGTTACCTGTATGATTAAGTTCTTCTATCTTGAGCTCCGATCAGATTAGGGTTAAGGTGAACTCGTCAAACCCTAATTATCATCATATAAATTAATCATTCGATTCAAGTTCGATGTGAAAATCTTAATAGAAACTCTTTCTATTATTTCATAATGCCATGGTCATGGGCTTATGGACTTGATTCTCATAATCATCATAAGGCTACTCCTCATCTACCGAGGTAGATAGATTTTCTCTTGGTGCAATCCAATTCCTATAACGAACATGCTATAGCCAACATACACCTTAGGGTTCCAAATGGCTAGGAGAGCGAGTCATGGTGTAGTCAAATTATAACATCCTCAAGGTGAACTATCGATGCACCTTAGGTCAAAGAACCAGACACACCACTGCAGCTTCGAGATAGTCATCGATGAGAAGGTAGACTTTCTTATGACAGCTCGAGGTGGTCACGCTTAGTGCCCTCATTCTCTAACGAGTACCTGTACTCTCGCTCTGATGTCTCTATATCGTAGATTCAAGACTCATCTACTATAAAGAAATGATTGTACACCAATCTTTCGGATCAATCACCATCCTCATGATGATCCTACGGTCAGGAGCATTTTATAAGTTAATAATGAAAATTTATGTCTTAAATTTTCAACTTTTGAAAATATGAATTATCATTACCATTAACTCAAGGGATGTATCATAGACACTAAATACATATTTATGATAGAAAATAATCTATTTTATTATTTATAGTCAAAATTATAATTTTACCTTTAGAAGTGTACAACAAGTGTCAGCCAATTTCGGCTTCTAGGGTACACATATCTAACAAAAGGAGCCTACCTGGGATAGAGAAGTTCATTTGAAGAAGTTTGGAGGACTTACGATCAGGGAAGGTCGGCTGGAGGAATGTTGAAAGGAGCTTGCCTAGGGTGGAGAAGTTCGTTTGAAGGAGAAGATCGAAGGACTTGCGATCAAGAAAGGTTGACCGCCTAGGGTGGAGGAGCTCGGCCACCCCCGCCATTCAAGCTCATCTAGGTGAGGTCTGAAGGGATCTTGCGAATTCGATCGAGGATCAATCTTGGTCATTACTATCAGATGGGATCATTCAGTAATTAGATATCCAATCGAACTTTGGTGGGAGCGGATTCGCCCCCAACAATAGGCCCCCACTCTCGAGTTTGAAATTCGAAGGAAGAAAGTGTAGATGCGACTACCAAAGTTCTTTTTGGCTTTCTGTGCCCATCAGAATGAGACATTTTGGCATTTACCATGCTGGTGTCAAAGCTTTTTAAATCTAAAATAAGTTTGAGAAGACGGTCCTTTGTATTTTTCGCCGAAACTCTATCCCAGATATGGTGCCATAAAGACTCTGTATGTCGCCACTTCTCTGTCATGATGAGTGGGACACGTGGTGCATGCTGATCGATGAAAGTCGATCCATAATCATAACTATCTCAGGTTGCCTTTGGCTATTTAAGGCCTTCTCCTCTCATTCGAAAGTCATTCTTGCCCGAGTCTTCTTCTTTCTCTAGTCCCCATTCTTCTTCCACCCAAGGGTTTTGGCTTCCTCCCTCGTCTCCTTGAGTTTTGGATTCCCTTTTGACTAGTTCTCATCGCATCCACCATCTTTTCATCCTCTCCAAATAGCTTAGGTCAGTTTTTCAACCCTTCTCTTTGGGTATTCATGCTTTTTTAGCTTCTTACTCCTCCGATTTCTCTGTAGTAGTATTTGCCCTATATTTTTCCTTATTTTTCATGGGTTTTTCTGGGGTCTTATTTCAATCTGAATGTCTTTTGAAACCTCCCACTCCATCGATTCTTGGGGCTCACCTGGACCGACCTTCCTAGACCCTACACCCCTGACCGAGGTCAAACCTAGGAATATATCTCACTCATCCTTCGTTCCAGATACCATCCCATCCATTCTTACTCTAGATGATCTTTCTCTGATCAGAATTCAATATAAAATCCTATTGAAATACGACCTCAAACTCCCTAGTTCAGATGACCGAGTCAATTCTCCTCCGATCAATCGATTTTGTTTGTACTTAGAGACCTTGTGTGCCGAGCTTCGGCTTCCACTGCCCCCCTTTGTAGTTGTCCTCTTCTAGTTTTTGAACATCTTCTTCACATCTGTTGTACTAAATTCCTTTCGATTCATCATAGGCTTCCTTTTTCTCTGCCATCTAGCCAAAGTTTGGCCGACTGTCTCATTATTCCAAAACTTTTATACCTTCAAATGCCATCCTTTCGCAAAAGATTGGTGGTACTTCTCCCTCTAGTTTGGTAAGAAGGGGTTGCTAAAAGGCGCTCCTTCTTCCATTCATAACTGAAAGGAGAAGTACTTCTTCATCCGATGTTCCAACTTGTTGCTTGACCTTTCTTCTTGGGGCTTTCTTAGGAAATCTGTCCACCAAGCCCCTAGTTTAAATGGGCCCAACCTTGAATCTTTTAATCGGCTCAAGGTGTATCGAGCTCCTCCTCTTTCAGACCTTTTGAGGGAGCAAACTTTGTTTGACTTCGGTTTAAATTCTCTTGACCCTGTCGGTATTAGTCATGCATATGTACATGCATATGAATTCTTATGAAGTTTCGTATGTACCTCGGTTAACTATACATTTTTCTTTGTCCCAAAAATGGTTACCGACGTCGCGAAGAAACTCGCCAAGGGCTTGTATGCCCAGAAGAAGAGGAAGGAGAAGGCTCCAGGTGAAGACTCAAAGCAGGTGAAGGTTGGCACCTCTAATCCTACGGCTCCTACTGCTGCTAATGTCGCTCTCGAGGTCCACCCCAAAAAAGGGGTCATCCAGACCACATATGTCAAAGTCGTAGAAGGAGAATCTCTTCCTTCTGAGCCAGCGAATCTTCCCACCAGGGATTGCATGGCCGATCCCTCCACTGATGAAGAAAAAGAGAGGAGGAAGGGGAAAGCAGCTATTGCGAAGAAGGCCCACAAGGCGCGTTAGGACGAGCTCAGCTGGAGCAGCAGCGATGACCGGGGGATGGACCCCTTCGATAACCCAAATATCATCCAAAATCTGATAGACAAGTTTGCCCTGCCAGAAGAAGTGGACTGCCTGGCTGACCTTGATCAGAGGCAGTTCGTCTGGGAGTCTCTCGAGACTATCCTTAGTATAATCATCTTGCCATACTTTTTTTTATTTTCTTATCCTTTCTTGTTTCACCTTACAGCGATCTATTCATGGCAGTCGGACCACCACATGCTTGCCCAACTGAAGAAGGCAAATCACCTGGAGGCGGAGATGCTGAATGTCCGAAAAGGTCTTCAAGTGGAGATCAATCACCTTTAGGTGATGGCTGCCGAGGCTAAGCACCTCATGGAGGAGAAGATGGTGGAAATGAGAGTCAGCATAGCGCACTTTGGAAGGAGAAGTTCATCTTGACCGGACTCAAGGCGGCACTAGCTTTGGAGGAGAAGAGGAGGCAAAAAGCTGTGGGGAGGGTCACTAGTCTAGAAGCCTAAATGTCAAAGTCAATCTTGGAGGCAGCGGCCCAGGCCATGGAGGAGTTCAAGGTCTCCCCCAAAATGAAGGACCTAAACATCGCCTTTGGCCAGCAGGCATTCATTAAGGGATTTGAGCTTTGTGAAGGCAGGATGGTTCAGAGGTTCCCCGAGCTCGACCTCGAATTTTTGGAGGAGAAGGACGACGCAGAAGCAGGATCGTTTGATACCACAGTCGATCCTTCCTCCATCGAGCCTACATCTGGTCCATCCAAACCTACCGTGGAAGCACCTAAGCTAGTTCAGGAACTTGTGGCAACCAAGAGTGTTTTGACTTCATCTTCCACCATCTCTCCTGAGATTGAAATTCTCGAGTAGTTGTATATTTTCTTTTTTTTACTTTGTACTCAAAATTTTTGATTAAATGAAAGTGAATTTTTTTTATCTATATTTTTTTAGCATTTTTCATATTTCGAATGTAGTCTCTCGTCAACACTGATCCACTACCTCAGGGGGTTCCCCTGAAACCTTTAATAAAAATCTTGAGGAAGGAAGTCCATCATCTGAAGAAGTTGAAGAAGATTGAGGACGACCTTCAAGCTTCATGAAAGAATGCTTCGGAGGTGACCAAAGAGGTCACTTGCCTCCGAAACTTGCACATGAAGGATTCCGTGAGTTTTAGCATTCAGAAGAAGAGCTTTGAGAGGGAGCTGGCCGAACTCTGAAAGAATGCAAGCGACAAATCCTGGGCGCTGATGATGAAGATCGGCTCCCTCAAGACTCAACTCAAGGCGATGAAGGAGAAGATTTAATTTTTGGAGGGGAGCTCATCGTGGTCCTCCAACAAGGTGCGATCGAGTGGGACTGGTCAACAAGGTTCTCCGCACTTCAAAAGCAGCTGCATGATGCTGAGCTCACATATGGGATTTATCAATTGGGCTGGAGTGATAGGATGTCCAAGCTAGAACAAAAGCTTCGTGCCTCGAACAATGAAGCAGCCTGGCTCCAGCAACAACTTGATGATGGCTCAAGCTAGTACAAGCAGGAAGGCTGAGGAGGTCGTCTCTTTGAAGAGGACCATTGGTGAACTCTGGAAGTCAGTCGGTGCAGAAAAGGCTGAGGTGCAGTGGCTGAAGCTCTAGCTGACTTGTGAGCGTCGGGCTACCAAGGATGCGGAGGTCGAGTCTGAGGTCGTGAGGAGGAGGCTACGAGAGTCAGAGGAGAACTACCATTGAGCCAACAGAATGTTCCATGATAACATGATGAGGTGGAGAGAGCTCGAGGAGGACATCGATCGTCTAAAGGAATCTTTGGTAATGACCACTAGTCCGAAGTCTGAGGAGTCTGGCCCTACTTAGCATGTTGGTGGCCTTTCTCTTTCTCGTTTTCTTTTGGTGTAGTCGATCTTGTCGACCTATGTTTTGCGTGTAATGAACTTATTTTTGTAATGAAATGGTACCTTTTTTATTATTTTTATTTTACATGAATTCAAAGCTTGCTCGTGGCTTTACTTTCTCTAATTTATTTTTCTTTGCATTGTCTTCTAATGAAATGCTTGTTATGGATGCCGAGCTGGGATTTCTTCTACAAATCAAGATAGGATTCCACTTTTCATATTTGACGTAGTTAGGTTATCGTAGAAAGAACACGTGTAAGGATTGTCGATAGGGCTTTTCCTTTTCTCTCATCTTTGGTCAACGAGGTCCTAGCTTTTGCTCAGGTTAGAATGAGGTTTTTCTTCTATTCCTAACATGCCTTGTGGAGGCACATTAGGGCTATTGGTAGGGCCTCTCCTCTCATCTCATCTTAGTTTAACAAGGCCTTCAACTTTGCTCATGTTAGGATGGGGTTTTTCTCTTATTCCTATCATGGCTTGTGGGGGCACATTTGGGCCATTGATAGGGCCTCTCCCTCCATCCCATTTTAAATCAACAAGACCTTCGACTTTGCTCATGTTAGGATGAGGTCCTCCTATTACTAACATGGTTGTAGGAACATATTAGGACCATTATCAAGGCCTCTCTTCTCTCATCTTAAGTTAACGAGGCCTTCGACTTTGCTCATGTTTTGACGAGATCCTCCTCCTGTTCTTTACATGACTGTAGGGGCACATTAGAGCTATTGTTAGGACCTTTCTTCTTCTCTCATCTTAGTTTAACGAGGCCTTCAACTTTGCTCACATTAGGATGAGATTTTTCTTCTATTCCTATTGTGGCTTGTGGTGGCACATTTGGACCATTGACAGGGCCTCTCCCCCCATTTCATCTTAAATCAACGAGGCCTTCGACTTTGCTCATGTCAAGATGAGGTCCTCCTCTTGTTCCTAACATGGCTGTAGGGACATATTAGGGCCGTTGTCAGGGCCTCTCCCCTCCTCTCATCTTAAGTTAATGAGGCCTTCAACTTTGCTCATGTTAAGACAAAGTCCTCCTCCTGTTCCTAATATGGTTGTGCTTATCGTATGGTCAAGTTCGGGCTATAACTCTCCATCATTATAGATGTACAATAAAAATTAAGATGTTAAAGTAGGAAGATTTCATTGCAACCAAATCATTGGTAATACATCCGTAGGTTTTTCGAATTCCATGGTCGGGGTAGATCTGCTTCTCTTAGCTCCTTCAAATAGTATGTCCTTGGTTGGACGATTTCTTTTGATATTATAGGATCCTTCCCAATTTGGAGTGAGCTTTTTCTGATTCTGAGGCTGTGCAATAGCCACTCACCGAAGCACCAAGTCTTCTACTTTGAATATTTTGTCATTGACTTTAGAGTTGTAGTAATGAGCTACTTTTTGCTTATAGACTGCCATCCGAACTTGAGCATTTTCTCATTTTTTCTTCAACAAGTCGAGGATAGCCCTGAGGTTCTGTGAGTTATGCTGCTCATTGAATGCCACGACTTGTATTGATGGAAGTTTGAGTTCTATTAGGATGACCACTTCTATTCCAAAATCTAAGACAAATGGGGTCTCCCTAGTTGGCAATCTTTGGATAGTTTGATATACCCAGAGCATGTGATAGAGTTCATCCACCTAGGTTCCTTTTGCTCTTTCAAGTCTTGCTTTGATACCTTGTAGCAAAGTTCTGTTCGTTACTTCAGTTTCACCGTTTGCTTGTGTATGGGCAACTGATGTAAAATGGTGGAAGATGTTCAAATCTTCACAGAATTTGATGAATCTTGCTCCAGCAAACTACCATCCCTTATTTGTTATGAGGGTTCGAGGAAAGCCAAATCTGTAAATGATCAACTTTCAGATGAAGTTTTGCATTTTTGTTTCAGTGATTTTTGCTAGAGGTTCAGCCTCGACCCACTTTGTAAAATAGTCTATTGCCATCAAGAGAAACTTACGCTGTCCAGATGTCATGGAAAAAGGATCGAGTATGTCTATCCCCCATTGAGTAAACAACCATGGAGTGCTCAAGGGTGTAAGTTTGGAAGTCGTCTGCCTTTGAATGTTTGCATTTCTCTGATAGTGGTCATATTTTTTGACATACTCTATAGAATCATGGTATAAGGTTGACTAATAGTAATCCTATCGAAGTAGTCTGTGCGATAAGGATCTGGCCCCCACATGACTTCTGTAGATTTCTTCATGCACTTTTCATAAGGCAAAGTCAGCTTCTGAAGGCCTGAGATATCTCAAGAGCGGTAGAAAATATGACTTTTCATATAGCTTGCCTTCATACAGAATATACCGGGAGGCTTGATTTTTGAGTTTTCGAGCTTATTTTGGGTCATAAGGAAGAACTCCATCCTTGAGATAAGCAATTAGTAGGTCAATCCAATATGGCTCATGGTCAACTTGTATCACAGACTGTCACTCTTTCGAACTTGAGAATTCTAGAATCTCAAAAAATACTTCATTGGGCAGTTCGGTTGGAGCTAAGTTGGCAAATTTAGAGAGAAGGTCAGCTCTTGTATTTTCTATCTTTGGAATCTATTGGATGCTAAAACTATTGAAGGCCGGGCGTCTTCTTAAGATATTTTATCATACTTTTCTTCCGAACTTCATGATCATCGCTAACCTATCCGACCACCAATTGGAAATTACTGTAGACTTGGAGCTAATCTGCTTTCAACTCTTTAGCTATCTTTAACCCTACGATTAGAGCTTCATATTCGACCCAATTATTAGTCACAAAAAATTCAAAGTGCAGCGCACATTCAGCAATGACTCCCTTTGGGTTAACTAAGATCAGCCCTGCACCCACATTAGAAGCATTGGATGAGCCATCCATATATAAGGCCCAAAAACCTTCAGGAAGGTTGGCTCTCTCTTCAGGATAGCCCGACTATAACCATGAAATACTGGTTTCATTCTGTTCAAGCCGGGCTTTATCTGGAATGATGCATTTCACTATAAAATCTGCTAATATCTGAGCTTTGATTGATGATCGAGGCTGAAAGTTGATATCAAATTCTATAAGTTTGATTGTCCATTTTGTGATTCTTTTAGAGGCATCCGTTCAATGAAGGACTACTTTAATTGGTTGATCAGTGAGGAGAGTTATGGTGTGCCCCTGAAAATAAGGTCGGAGCCTCTGGACTACAATCAGTAGAGTATAAGTTAGTTTTTCTAACTTAGTATACCTGGTCGCGATGTCCTTTAAGACTCGACATATGTAGTAGATTGATCGCCATACTTTTACCTCTTCTTTGACTAGGACTGCCACAAGGGCTATTGGGGAGACCGCCAGGTACAAAAATAATTTCTCTCTAGGTTCAGGCTTTGCTAATGGAGCAAATGAACAGAGGTAGTTCTTAAGCTCTTTAAAGGTTTGTTGACATTTGGTGGTCCAGCAGAAGTTCTTCGACTATTTTAGGATTTGAAAGAAGGGCATGCATCGCTCGGTCAACCTCAAGATGAAATAATTCAGGGTTGTCATCTTTCTAGTCAGGCATTGAACTTCTTTGATAGATTTTAGAGCAGTCATCTCTTGAATAGTTTGAATCTTTTTTGGATTTGCTTAAATTCCATGCCTCGACTCCATGAATCCCAAGAACTTTCCCGAAATTATGTCGAAGGCGCACTTGATTGGGTTCAGCTTCATCTTGTACCTCCAAAAGATGCTGAAGGTCTCTTCAAATTGGTAATATGATTTACTAAAGCTCGACTCTTGACAAGCATGTCATCTATATATACCTCCATGTTGCGGTCAATCTGTTTCTTAAAGATTTTATTGACCAGGCACTAGTATGTTGCTCCTACATTTTTGAGTCCATAAGGCATAACCCTATAACAGTAAAGACCATGATCAGTAATAAAAGCGATTTTCTTCTCATCTTCTAGTGCCATCTAGATTTGATTATAGCCAGAGAAGGCATCTATGAAAGTGAGGAGCTCGTGACCCGAGGTTGCATCCACTAGTTGATCTATTCTGGATAAGGGATAGCTGTTTTTTGGACAGGCTTTGTTTAACTTTTTGAAGTCTATGCACATTCTCCACTTGCCGTTCATCTTTTTGATGAGCATGACATTGGAGATTTAGTTCAGATAATTGACTTCTCGGATGAATTTGGTCTTGAGGAGCTTATCAACTTTCTGTGCAATTGCTTCCCGCCTCTCTAAAGCATGGCTGCGCATCTTCTCTTTCATTGGCTGATGTTTAGGGTCAATAGCTAGGTGATGTTCTATGACCTTTGCATCTATCCTGGGCATGTCATCGGGGATCCGAGCAAAAACATCTGCATTTCTCTATAGAAATTTGATAAGTTGCTCTCGTATTTCTTCTATTAGGTTGGAGCTAATCTGCACCGTGTGCTCCACATTCCCATCATTCAGTGGGACAAAAATAAGGTCTTCCATAGGCTCACCCTACTCTTCCGTTAGATCATCGCGGACATCTAACCTATCAATCGAACAAAGATCTTGTCACTCACCCCTCTGCAAGGCAATTGAATAGCAATGCCTTGCTAGGGCTTGATCTCCTCTAACTTCTTCGATCCCATAGCTTATTGGAAACTTCATTTTCAAGTAGTATGTCGATACTACTGTCCGAAGTGCATTTAAACCAGGTTGGCTGAAGATTGCATTGTAAGCGGATGGTGCTTTTACTACTAGAAAATCCACTCATGTCCTGGACTGTCTTGGATATTGTCTTGCATCCATAATCAAAGTTATTATACCTTCAACTGGTACTGCATCGCCAGTGAAGCCTACCAATGGAGAGTTCATTGGTCTAAGCCGACTGTAAGGTATAGACATTTTGGAGAAAGCATCATAAAATAAAATATTGATCGAACTTTTATTATCAATAAGGATGCAACGTATATCATAGTCTATAATATTTAAAGCAATTACAACCATGTCGTTATGCGGGAACTGAACTTTCTATACATCTACTTCAGTGAAGGCTATGGATTTTTCAGTCCTCTCTCTTCATCGATCCTTTAGATTCACTAGCCTCCTCTCATCGAAGTCCTTCAGAGATAATATTTATGATGCTGAGAGATGGTCGATCTCTCTGTTGCTCCTCCCTCCTTGGCGGTTCTGACTGCAGTAGTGTCCTTGGTCGATCCTCTCTCCTTTCAAACCGATGTCATAGAAATCAGCCAAGTCGGCCTCATCTGATGAGCTCCTCGATCTCATCTTGAAGCTAAATATATTCTTCTGTATCGTGATCGTGGTCACGATGATAGAGGTAGTACTTATTAGGATTGCGCTTGTCAGTGTGAGTGCGTATCCTCTCCGATCTTGGTAGTTGCTCCTTGATCTCCATCAGTACTTATATTTTTGGAGCATTGAGGAAGGCATAGTTGTGAAATCTTCTAGATGGAGAACCTCTTCGCGTCCTTCTATCAGGGCTTCTTTGATGATGAGCTCGAGGAGGAGTTCGAGCTCGCTTGTACTCGGGGGGGGGGGGGCTGAGAGCGTGGCTGAACTTCGTTCAACTTTTCCTCAACTATAGGTTTGCTAGATTTGCCCGTCTGCCACTCTCCTATGGCTTCCTCATCCTTCAACTTGAAGGCTTCTTCAGCTCGGACATATCCTTCAGCTTGAGCTAGTAGATCGATAAAATTTTTAGGATACTCCTTCTTTAGGAAAACCAACAGATCATTCTTTTGAAGGCCATCCTTCAGCGCAGCCATGGCGATGGACTGGTCTAGATTTCAAACCTCAAGGGCAGTAGCATTGAAGCAGTTGACATAAGTCCAGATGGATTCTTTCTTTTCCTATTTGATATTGATGAGGGAGTCTAAACCTCCCATAGGATGTCGGCTACTCACAAAATGAGCCACAAACTGATGGCTCATCTGGTCAAAGAAAAAGATCATACCCGACTTTAATGTTGAGTACCAATTTTTTGCTGCTTTTTTCAGAGTAGATAGAAAAGCTTGGCATAAGATGGCATTTGGTGCACCATAGAGCAGCATCATGGTCCAGAAGTCCTCTAGATGGTCGACTGGATCAGTGATCCCAGTGTAGCTCTCAAATTGAGGGAGCATAAAGTTTGATGGGATCAATTTCTGCATGATTTGATGAGAGAAAGAAGGGTTGGTGCAGATATCATTACCGTGAGAGAAGAAAGTCTGACGAAGTTTCTCAATCTATTGATTCATTTCTTGCTGCTTTCAGTCTAGGAGATCTTCATGGTTGTGGATCTCCAAAGTTTTTTAGCTAAACGGGTTACGGAGTCCCTCTAGGGGTAGAGTCATGGTCAGAGTAGGAGCTCCCTACCCTCTACTTCTATTTTTCTAAGGTGATCGATCGACTCGCCCAAGTCGGACATCCCTAAACTAGGTCCTAGAATTTTGGAGAAGCCTGCTCCGATCGAGCTGGCACCATAGGTTGCTGTTGCTGCATGGCCTGCACTACTTCAGTGAGGCTCCTAACCTACTAAACCAGTAGGTAAAATTGCTCTGCATCCACTATTACCGTTGGTGGAACTTGAGATGCCAGAGATGAGATGGGGGCGGGCAATTCTAGATGAGATCTGACTGCGGAGGTGGTTGACTACTGAGTGGAAGCCTTTCTAGGAGGCATCCTCGTGAGATCGACTGGAAAAAAAGAACTATGAGGGGGAAGGAGGGAGATCTTTATTGAACACTTCTTTAAGAATAAGAGAATCTCAAGAGAAAGAGAACCTTTCTCTAGTGCCAATTCTGTTGGTGCAAAATCTGATTATCGCCAGAATCGAGACTGGAGTCAGAGAAGATGAGATCACCATCGGTGACCTACAAAATAAGCCTCATTCGGAGTCAGGGGTGGTGGCTCCAGCAAGATCCTTTGATGATCAAGTCAGCTATTTTTGCCAATAAAAATGGAGTGCTCAGAGAGATTTTAGTAGAGTTTTAAGAAAGGAAGAAGAACTTAGAGCCTCGAAAAGAAAGCATATCTAGAGGATCTCTTATATAGACGGAGCCTGTAACAAACTGATTATGACAGCCATAACTATCTGATAGTGGGCCATTCGAAGTCACGTGGAGTTTGTTATGGAGGGTGGTGTCTGTTGTCGTGACGTGGCAGTCTATTGAGATTTAATAGTTGAAGTTTGGAAGAGGTAGGCACTGGCGGCAAAGAGCTTCAAGTTTCATCAACTTCAAAGGAGTTTGAACTTCTTCAGGATTGTCTGTGTGTAAGTGGGTTCATGTTGTGTAGATTGCTGGATCCACGAAGGCATGGAGGCTCTTCTAGGCAACTGCATGGAGTTCGGTCAGAATGGGTTCGATAGTTTGCTGGAGAAATCCTAAAGGATGTCTGCTAGAGGAATCTAGAAGGAGGTCTGCTGGATGGATTCAGAAGAAGTTCAACTGACAAAAAAGTTTGGTTGAGGATGAAGTCCAAAAGGAGTCGACTGGTAGAGGAGTCCAGCTGAAGGAAAAGTTTGAAAGACTCACAATCGAAAAAGGTTGGCTGGAGGAATGTCGAAAGGAGCCTGCCTGGGATGGAGAAGTCCATTTGAAAGAGAAGTTTGGAGGACTTGCGATTGGGGAAGGTCGACTGGAGGAATGTCAAAAGGAGCCTACTTGGGATGGAGAAGTTCGTTTGAAGGAGAAGTTCGAAGGACTTGCGATTGGAAAAGGTCGGCTGCCTAGGGTGGAGGAGCTCAACCACCCCTGCCATTCAAGCTCATCTGGGCAAGGTCGAGAGGGATCTTGCGAATTCAATCGAGGGTCAGTCTTGGTCGTTGCTACCAGGTGGGATCATTCAGCAATTAAATATTCGATCAAAGTTTGGTAGGAGTAGGTTCGCCCCCAATAGTAACTTATAGAGAGGGCATATAAATAACTCAATTGAGCGATCAATTTAGACTCATTTCAAGTTGATGCTTATTATTGATGCAACTTGTTAATGCTCTGATGCTTATCTTAGTTTTGATGCTTTGACTCTCATCTCATTCTTTCCATGATACTCTTCTAGTTTTGCTCTGGTACTTATTTAATTTTAGCTAATTATACTTTGATATGCACTAATTTTGCTCTAATACTTAATTCTTCTATCAATATTCAACATGTGGTTGAGCTTCAAAATATTTTTGCCCTAACTCAAATTTGATTTGGCACAAAGAAAACCTACAATTTTGCTCTAATAATGTTCATAACTTGTGCTCTGATACTTATTGAATTACTCTTAAAAAATCTTGAAACCCACACTTAATTTTGCATTGGTATGCTAGTAATGTTAAACAAAATCCTCTTGTGAAAACTATTGCTCTGATAATTTGATAAACTTACATTACTTGTATCATTTATTATACTCAAAGTTTTGTCATCATAAAAAAGAGAGAGATTATTGACTCAAGAAATGATTTAGATGAAGATAAAATATTTGACTATATATATTGGTACTAATGGTTCATTGAAGTGGATGTTAAGAAAGTTTCAGGAAGCTAAAATTATTCCCTGGAAGATTTATGAGATTGCCAAAGTTGGGAGCCTATGAAAGCAAATTTATTGCCACATCATAAGAAACAAAATAGAGAAGGTCAAAGGCCAACTCCAAATTTCAAAGAGTTGACTTTGGCATGCAATGTTCAAGTGGCATAGTCTATGAGTTGACCCAAATGAACTACGAGTCAACTCTCTCAGGAAAGATAAATAGTTATATTTTTTTTTTTGCCAGGAGCTCGAGTCAACCCCAACTTTTCTTGAATCGACCCCTAGCCAACTCTAAGTCGGCCCTCGATAGTCAAGTCGACTTTTTTCGAAAAGATAGAGAGCCATATTTTTTAGACTGGATCCCCAGTCGACCTCAAGTCATCTTAAGTCAACTCCAAGTCATCTCGAGTTGACCTTGTTTAATTTGAGTCAACTCAATTGTGACTGACAACTATAATGGCTAATTTTCTAAAAGTTACAAAAGTATGCAGAATGGCTATAATGGCTAGATTTGGGTACCTAATGGCCAAATACCTATTTTTAGACATTCTAAGAGCCTTAAATGCCTACCAAACACATTGAGAATAATAGAGAAGAAGAAAAATAAATAGAAAATCCAAGGAACATTAAGAGTGTATTCAAAGAGAGCTCTAACTTTTCAACCACCAAAATCTTAAAATTTTCAGAGGTTTTCAAAAGAAGAAGAAAGCATTCGTAGCCAAGCTTCCTTGAGAAGATTCTCACAAGCATCAATGATATTTTATGGTGCTCTTTTGAACTTTTTATTTTATGCTTTTGATTGTATTCCCTTTTTTTTTTGCTATACACTAGTTTCAATTGGGATTGAAAGTTTAAGAAAGGCCCATCCAAGCCTTGAATTAGAGTGTGTTATTGTAAAAGCCCGGTAGTGGCTTAAGGAGTGGTTTTGGTTGATTTCCACTAAAAAAATCAATTGAATTTTAATTGTAAGCCTAAAAAAATAATCAAGCTATAATTTTGGAAATATTATAGTAGAACTCCTAAGAGTTGCTTGGAGAGTGGGCATAGGTGTTGAGTTTGGTGCCGAACCATTATAAAAATCTATGTTTATTTATTTTTGGTTACTCTTTTCTTTACTTTCATTTGCATTGTCATATCTTAATTATATCTGAGTACAATTAGATGCATGTCAAAGAAGCTTCAAATCCATCGAGTAGATAAGAAAAAGAGGTATGCTAGAGGTACATGTGCAGATATCTTCAAACTATGCATGCTCTAACCTTGTCAAATGTCCTATGGACTTAGTTCATATTTCTTCATTCTGCAGTTTTCTTCGTCATTGCTATGGCTTCTTCATGAGAATATTTCATCCCCAGTTATCATAAAAAAAAACATCTAATTCTCAGTGGACCATTATCATTAGCAAGCAGTGAATGCCAAATGCAATGCTAATGTGTTGAAAAATGTATCCTAAAACCAATCATCTAGCATATAGATGATTGAGTTTATTTTGTAATTGTATATGAATTATTCATTAATAAAAATTATTTAGCATATTGTCATCATAAAGTTAAGCAACTTCTTATCAAACTCCAATGTTATGATGAAAATCCTTAGAACTACTAAAGTGATAAAGAAGGATTTATCATGTGGTTCTTAAATTTGTTCGTGATCAAATAATACATTATTAATAAAAATAATAATTGTATCAAGTATAGGTCATTATGTACCATATGGGTTGGTTGTCCTCTTAAATAAGGAGTGTGTGACACTGGTATGGCATATAGGTGGGATATTGATCTACACTGAACATGACTATTCCGGAGCACTCTGTTGTCAAGAATGTTATCCAAGGGGATATGGTTATAAATGTCCCTCTAACCTGAGACCACTATGGTGACTTACAAGCAAATCACTATACTTTAGTATTAGACCATCTAAATTTTTAATTTAGTAACAGAAGGTTTCTCAGTGTAGTCAAGTACTTGTTAAGTCGGTGCACGAGTCAAAATGGGATTGACCACTCCAAATAAAATTGAAGAGAATATCTCAATGTATTTTAATTTAGCAAAATCTTCATCAGGATAATCCTTGTAAGGAGTTATAGGATTGAGTTGGTTGAGACACTATGAGGATTACTGATCAAGAGTTGATAGTAAACTCTAATGTTTTTCTAAGCATTATTAGTCAAGGGAATGAATTATACAGTAACCATATCCTAATAAATTATGAATATTGCTTTGCTATATTCGACTCTATTCGATTGTCGAGTACCATGGCTAGATGGTTACTTTGATTAGTACAAGAAGCTTGTTCCTGTGCTACCGGCTTAGTGCTCAAACCTATAGGATCATACATACAGAAGTTTTGATCCGATCAGATAGCTGATCAATGATTATGAATCATTGAAGGATTTAATTATCAATATGATTGATAATTAACCTAATATAATTAATTAAAAAAAGATTAATTATTCAATTAAATTATTAATTGACTCAATTTGATTGAGTTATGAGGATTAGATCAAGACTAATTGAATTGGATTCAATTAGGTTTGACCCAATTAGATTATTGGATGATCTAATTGCAAAGAAAGATGAGATTTTTATTTAATCAAATCTTGGATTCAATTAATCCTTGATTTAATCAAGAGATTAAGAGTCTAGGTTAACTCATATTTGGATTTGATCAAATAAGATTTGATTAAGAGCCAAATTGGATGAGAACTTAGAGTCCAAACATTAGACTACACTTGCTCTCTTGTACCTAATCCTAGAACTCACCAAAACCATGCCACCTAATCTGATTGTGCACCTAGTCTTTGGATGCCAAAATACTCTTGTTGCCACTCCATATGGATAGAGTTAGGGTTTAGAAAGTTTCAATTCAAAAAGGTTTTGAATTGGGCTTCATTCTAATTTTCAACTCTATGTTTCAGCACTCTATTTAAATAGCCCTTTATAAGACAGAGCTATAGAATTTTTAAGAGATCTTGGGCATGAGAAATCTAAGAGATTTCTCCTTGGGTGTGAGCTATTAGGGTGGGCTTCCAAGCGTGTGAGTTTTAGAGAAAACTATTTCTCCATTGGGAAGAAAGCTAAGGTTTTGTGAGAAAAATAATAGAAGGTTGTTCTCTTGTTCCAATTCTTTCTTCTTCCTTTGTTATTCAGCCAATAAAAGAGTTTTTGCAAGGAGCTAGCACTCTAAGAGCTGATAGATTGGGCTTCATGTGGATATCCTTAGAGGCCGTTCATGTGCATGGCTGAAGCAACGAAACATAGACCTACAAAAGCTATGATCTTCTGCTCAATTATGAGATTCGATCTTATATGTTTTCTATTTAAGATTTTTATGCATGATATCATATCATAGGTCCTAGTAAAGAATGTTTGTACATTAGATCTAACGCATATTTAGATTAAAATATTTAATCTAAAGTCTTCTGCTACTATATTTTTAAAAAGTTTTGAAAATCATGCATTAAATCCCCACACTTCTCCAATAGTGGTATCAGAGCATCTGGTTTCTTGTATGATATGATATGCATCCATAGATGTTAAAATCTGAATTTTTTGATGCATGAGATGCATAAGACATGATATACATGAGATCTAAAATTTTTAAATTAGATCTGAACATGATTAGATTAGTTTATTTTCTTGTAACCTAGTATTTAGATTGGGTAGATCACCATGGCTGTCTGGTCATAAGCATATAAGAGCTTCATGGCCCTCTTGTCCTATTCGATAGAGTTCTCTTATGGCATGTAGAGATGCTGCTGGGATTATTGCTCATGAAAAAGAAATACGAAATGATCAAAACTTATTTTTTTGCAAAATTCTAGATTTGTGAGACTTTAAGATTATTTATATTTAATACAAAAGATTGCATAAAAAGATGAATCTAATCATTAAGAATAAAATATGAAATTATAAATAAGTTTATGAGATCTAAAATTGATTTATGATTGACTTTATTAGATTTTATGTAAAAATCAGAAAGTCTAAAAATTTGCAATAGTTGCTAGCATGCTTGTAGGGGTTGACCTTTTTCCTATTTGAGTCAACCCCACTCCCTAAGGTCAATCCTTTTCTTGAAGGGGTCGATCCATTTACTGCAGATGAAAATTTTTAGTTTTTTATTTTGTCATAGAGGTCGACCCATAAATAAAAATTTTTAGTTCTTTATTTTGTCACAGAGGTCGAACGATGCTAAGTGGAGTCGATCCTTATTAGAGGGGGTCGACTCTAATCATAGAATAGAAAGTTTTTGCATAAAATTATGTAAAATTATTTTACATGTTGAAAGAGTTTCAATATTCATAAACTTAATTAAGAATTATGATTATGAAACTAAGAGATCTAGATTGGAGAATCAAAGATTTAAAGGCCATGTTCATAAAGCTTGGAATTATGGGATTAGCTCAGATCAAGATCCATTAACTAGGTTAGATCTAGAGGTAAAAATCATATAAATGATGGACTAAGTAATTGATCAAATTTAATTAATTATTAATTTAGATTAGGTCAATTCTTCTCTTAGTCAATTCTCAATAGTTATAGTTGATCAAGTCCATGTTTCTACCAAATGGACCTAATTATGGCTCAGTGTTCGAGCCTTAATTATTAAGTGTACAAATCAAAACTAATTAATTGGATGGTGTCTAAGATAAATCTGGCAATTTTGATTGGTGGATTTTAATTAGGAGCTACTTGTACTAATAAGTCTTTAATAAGTTAATGGTATATTCCATCCATCGATCTTACTTACCTGGCCATCTTGGTTGATTATATTTTGATTAGATCACTTAATAAATTCGAGCTGACCCATATCACTAAGGTTGATCAGTATGACTTATTTAGGTGCCTGATAATTGGCTAGGTCATTAGTTCTCTTTATGACTTGATGAAGTCAGTGGAAGGATTGTTGACTACTGGTTAATCTTCTCTTTTCATCTCATAATTAAATTCTCTAAATTATTAAGTTCATAAAATAAAATTGTTATGGTAATAATAAGATCATAGCCTCCCATTTTGTTGGATGATAATGGTTCTATTAGTTTGATGATCATTGGAGGTCTAAAGACTTGGTGCTCAACTACTATTGGAATTATCATTCATAATATGATAACTCAGTTGCTCTCTCCAATGGATGGTTAGGTGGGTCAGTCAAAGTCGGGCGTAATCATTTATTTGTTAGATGCACTTAGTTGATCATGTTAATGGTTGAACCTTACCAGACGTTGTAGAGAAGGCCAAAGCTAACTAAAAAGGCTCTTGGGGAAAAATTAATTATTAGAAGTTGTTTGGAGAAATAATTAGTTAAGAACCTACCTACTGATGCACATGGATGGGACGGTCAAATTCGGGCTCGTGTGTAGTCGGTGTAGACTCTAATACCTGCTAAGGAATTAATGTAATTTCTCGAACTAAAGGTAGAAGCTATCAATTTATATAAAATAGTGGAAGAACCTTTAGACTAAAGTCTATGTCTTTAGGATTAAATGATTAATATACTAATAAGGTGTTTATTTTATTTTTAGATATGGCTAATTTTTTGTCTCTACGATCATTATTAGATAATAAAAAGTTGTCAAAATCCAACTTCGATAGCTGGTATCGAAAGCTTAAGATTGTCTTGGAGCACGAGCGGATCTCAAAGAGATAAAAGGGTATTACTTTTACCATGCTGAAGAATAAAAGTTGTTCGTCGGTAATAGAGTAACCTTTTTGAAAAAGAAGTTTCTTAATGAAGAAACTAATACTTTTAAGATTGAACTTGAGAAAGTTCGACAGGTAGAAGAATCAATACCAGTGAAACCTAAATTAGATTTGATTAGATCAAACTTGAAACCCAATATAGAGCCATTCTTAAGATAATCAGGTAGGGTACCATGTCAATCGGATAGATACTATTATTTTTTTGTCCGAGATGGTGATCCTATTGAACTTGAAGAGAATGATGAGAATCTGATCATCTATATGGATATAATATAGAGGTCTGATTCTGAGAAATCTCTGTGAGCCATGATATCCAAAATGGAGTCTATGAAGGCCAATGATATATGGACATTGGTTAATCCACTTGAAGGGATAAAACTCATAGGGTGTAAGTGAGTCTTCAAAAGAAAAAAAGACATAGATGGTAAGGTGGAGACCTATAAAGCCTAGTTGTCAAGAAATACCATCAGTATTATGGTATTGACTATGACAAGATATTTTTTTTGTAGTAATATTGAAATCCATTCAAATCATGCTTGCAATAGCTGCACATCTGAACTATAAGATCTGACAAATGGATATGAATACAACTTTTCTAAATGGAGAGTTGGAAGAAGAGGTATATATGATACAATCTGAAGAATTCACATCCACAGACAAGTTTAAGGTATGCAAGCTTCAGAGATCCATCTATGGATTGAAGCAGGCATCTTGGAGTTGGAACATGCATTTTGATAAGATAATCAAAATATATGATTTCATTAAAAATGAAAAAAACCATGTATCTATAAGTGAGTTAATGGCTCAATGGTTGTATTTCTTATTCTGTATATGGATGACATTCTCTTAATCAAAAATGATATTTCGGTATTATAGGCAATAAAGTTATGGTTATCATCATAATTTTTCATGAAGAACTTGGGAGAAGCATATATCTTACATCCTAGGGATGAAGATCTATAGAGATAAATCTAAAAAGTTGCTTGGGTTGTTCTAGTCCACATATATAGATACTATGTTGAAGTAGTTCAACATGGTGAATTTCAAGAAAGGCTATCTTTTAATAGGCCACAAAATTTTTTTTGTCGAAAAAGGATTATCCGATAACTTCTTAAGAGAGAGAGTGTATGAGTAGGATTTCATATACTTCAATAGTAGATTTTATAATGTATGCTATGATATGTGAAGACCAAATGTGGCATACTCACTAGAAGTAGTGAGTAGATACTAATCTGATCCAGGAGAGAATCATTGGAAGGTTGCTAAAACCATCCTTAAGTATTTAAAAAATACTAAGGATCAATAGTTAGTTTATGGAGAATCTAACTTGAAACTTATGGGATATACTGATTCCAGCTTTCAGTCAGATAGTGATGATAGCAAGAGTGTGTCAAAATTTATCTTTATCTTGAATGGTGGTGCAGTTTATTGGAAAAGTTCCAAGCAACACATCGTGATTGATTCAATATGCAGGATGGAGTACATTGCTACATTAGATGTTGTAAAGGAAGCTGTATGATTGTGAAAGTTTATCAACGAGTTTGGAGTAGCACCTTTTATTGATGTTCCAATTTTACTGTACTATAATAGTACTGGAGCCATAGCTTAAGCGAAAGAACCAAAGGCTCATCAGCGTACAAAGCATATTCTGCATCGCTACTATCTTATATAAGAGATTATGGAACGAGGTGATATCGACCTTTATAAGATTGATGGAAAGAAAAACCTGGCCAACCCATTCTTTAAAGCTTTTGCGGTCATAAAGTTTGAGCAACATAAATCGAAGATGGATATTTGATACTATACCAATTATCTTTAGTCCAAGTGGAAGTTGTTAGAAAATGTATCCTAAAATCAATCATCTAGCTTGTAGATAATTAAGTTTATTTTATAATTATATATGAATCATTCATTAATAAAAATTATTTGGCATGTTTTCATAATAAAGTTAAATATCTTCTTATTGAACTTTATTGCTATGATGAAAGTCGTTAGAACTACTTCTAAAATGATAAAGAAGGATTTATTGAATGGTTCTTAAACTTATTCATGACAAAATGATACATTATTAGTAAGGATAATAGTTGTATCAAATATAGATCATTGTGTGTCATATGGGTTGGTTGTCCTCTTAATCAAGGAGTGTGTGACACTGGTAAGGCATACAGATGGGATATTGGTCTGCAATGAATATGACTATTCTAGTGCACTCTGCTATCAAGGGTGTTATCCGAGGAAATATGAGTATAAGTGTTCCTCCGATCTGAGATCACCATGATGACTTATAAGCAACTCACTATACTTTGGTATTGGACCATCTAAATTTTTAATTCAATGATGGAGGGACTCTGGGTGTAGTCAAGTAGTTGTTAAGTCGGTACATGAGTCAAGATGAGATTGACCACTCCAAATAAAATTAGAGAGAATATCTTAATATATTTCAATGTAGTAAAATCTTGACCAAGATAATTCTTGTGAGGAGTCATAGGATTGAATAGATTGAGACACTATAATAATTATTGATCAAGAGTTGACAGTAAACTCTGATATTTTTCTAAGCATTATTGGTCAAGAGGATGAATTATACGGTAATCATATTCTAGTATGTTATAAATATTGCTTCACTACATTTGATTCTATCTGATCATCGGGTACTATGGCTAGATGGTCACTCGATTGGTATAGAAAGCTTATTCCTATGCTATCGGCTTAGTATTTAAACCTACAAGGTCATACATACAAAAGTTTCAATCCGATCTGATGGCTGATAAATAATTATGAATCATTAAAGAATTTAATTATCAATATGATTGATAATTAATCTAATATAATTAATAAAAAAAGATTAACTAATAATTGGATTGTTAATTTACTCAATTTGATTGAGTTATAAAGATTAGATTAAGACTAATTGAATTGGATTCAATTAGGTCTGATCTGATTGGATTATTAGATGATCTAATTACTAAGAGAAATGACATTCTAATTTAATCAGATCTTGAACTCAATTAATCCTTGATTTGATCAAGAGATTCAGAGCCTAATTGGATTAGGTCAACTCATGTTTAGGTTTGATCAGATGAGATTTGATTAAGAGCCAAATTGGATGAGAACTTAGAGTCCAAATATTGGACTGCACTTGCTCTCTTGCGCCTAACCCTAGAACTCACCAAAACATTGCTGTTCAATCTGATTGTGCTCTTGGTCTTTGGATGCCAAAACACTCTAGTTGCCGTCCCATATGGATAGAGTTTAAGTTTGGCAAGTTTTAGTTCAAAAAGATTTTGAATTGGACTTTGTCCCAATCTCCAACTCTATGTTTCAGCACTCTATTTAAACAGCCCTTTGTAAGACAAAGAGCTATAGAATTTTTAAGAGCTCTTGGGTGTGAGAAATCTGAGAAATTTCTCCTTGGGGCATCAGCTATTGGGGTGGGCTTCCAGGCATGTGAGTTTCAAAGGAAATTATTCTTCTATTGGGGAGAAAGCTAGAATTTTATGAGAGAAATAAGAGAAGGTTGTTCTCTTACTGCAATTCTTTCTGCTTTCTTTGTTATTCAGCTATTAAAAGAGTTTTCATAAGGAGCTAGCACTCTGTAAGCTGATGGATCAGGCTTCATACGGATATCCTTCGAGGCAGCTCGTGTGTGTGGCTGAAGCAACAAACAAAGACCTGCAAAAGCTATGATCTTCTGCTCAGGTATGAGATTCGATCTCATATATTTTCTATTTTATATTTTTTATGCATGATATCATATCATAGGTCCTGGTAAAAGATGTTTGTAGATTAGATCTAATGCATGTTTAGATTAAAGATTTAATCTAAAGTCTTCCGCTGCTATATTTTCGAAAAAATTTTGAAAATCATGCCTAAAATCCCCACGCTTCTCCCAGTCATTGACATCTAATGAATCATTAAAGATATTGTACAAGTCTAGAAACAAAGGATGATTTATGAGGGTGATGGATTTAGCTTGCCATAGCCAAGGGCTCATCCACAAAGTCCTCAGGTTTTTTTATCTCATCCAATTAGTTACTTGAGGTGTCTTGGCCTAGAAATATAGATTTTGGTGATAGTAGGTTCTAATTCAAAGATTTTTGGCTGGTTTTGAGAAAATATCCAAAAAAGGCTGCATGCTCAAGAGAACTCTGGAGAAGTGAGGAGAAAAGGGTGTCTCGGAGTCGAGGGTGACGGAAGGCGGTGTTGATGATGGATGAGAGCGCAATCAAGTCAGTCATGCTCAGCTATTTCCCCCAAGTGCCAGCTAACTAAGGAGAAACACTAATCATTATTGCACCTGAAGGCCTACAATGTGTGTAGGTCAATGCTTCTCCAACATAAACTATACTCGGGTTACATGGAAGCAATCTAACTTCACAAAAAAATAACTAACATATAAGCAATCTGACTTCACAACAGACCACTCCAATATAATCCATCAAAAGAGCACATGGTTATTCAATAAATTACTAAATCATCACTCTGATAATATCACCCATCCTTAGGGAAGAAGGGTTACATTCACAATCAGCATTACATTTACAACATTGACAAATTTCCTTTTCTTTTGCTCGGAATATAACACTGGTGCAAGAATGAATATCAGCGCATGATCTAGGAAGCATGTCATAACATATGCTTACATGCAGAAGCAACTAGAACTATTGTTTTAAACTCATATTATATATTTTAGATGAAAATCCAAAGTTTAAAATACCAAGAATCAATACCATATCAAACAAGGGTGGGAACAATACACTATTAAGATTCATTGCGAAGTTCAAATCCAACTAGGATTCTACTTTTAGTTGGTCATTAGTTTTAATGACTTTAGACTATTTGATTATTTCCGTTTAAAAGTTTAGACTTTGCATGTGTTGCAGTGGATTTTAGTTTTTGAGTTCAAATAAGAGTCAAATTCTCATCTAGTTGGTGCTCTATTTAAAGTGATCTTTAATGTCTCTTTTATGCATAGAGAGCATAAAGGAGTCTAGAGAGGTTTGAAAAGAAAGAGAGAGATTATTTGTGCATGTAGCAACTCTTTCATCAGGTATTTTTGTAATGTTTTGATTTTTATTTTCTTTTGAATAAATTTATTTTTCTCCTCCAATTTTTTCTTCCATAATTATTTTTTCTCATGATTCTCTACAAATATATTTTTTGTTTGGTGTTTATTTTGGATCTTAGACTGGCACGATCGATCAACTTCACATAGCATGTCATTCTTCATGGTATTAGAGTTAAGGTTCTGAATGGTGGCCCATGTGTTTGTGGCTTTATATGATATTAGAGCTATTGGTTTAGCAAGTGGATGAACAGTTGCAGCTTCAATCAAACTTATTTGAAGCATGATTTTTAGAGTAGCAACTTAATTATTGGTGTTTCCTTTATTGTATTTTGGTATGGCTGAAGATGTTAGGCACCTGGAACCTGCAGCCAGATCACCCATGCAACAAGGCCGCACACTCCTTATGATGAGATGCTAAAAAATATGAAAAACCTTAAAATCTATTAAACCTTAATTTTTTAATGAATAATAATAATCTCAATTCGAAGAAATAAAAAAGTACGTATAATTACCAAATTTAATCATCCTTCAATCATCAGACCAAATATCAATGTCACTCTATCTATTTGTCCTTCATGCATGAACACATACCATGGCCAACAATAATAGTATCCTACAACTCTAAGAAGAGAGAGAATTGGGGCTATGAGCTACACAACATAGTAAGAATTCCAACATACTCATACCAATATAAAAATATAATTGGAAAATAACAAATGAACATTGTTAAGAGAAAACTATCACCCAGGAAGGTAACAACCCAAAGGGGGGGGTGATAAATTGGGTTTTTTAAAAGTTTCAGCCAAATTAATAATTTAAGCAATAATGTGCTTCAAATTAAGCTTATTTGAGTAATTATGATGTGATCAATATATGTAGTAATTGAATCAAAATGTAAATGAAACTATGCAAGAATTAAGCTAATGCAAAGCAAGTAAAGCAAGAAAGTAGAGCACAATACCAATTGGCAAATTTTATATTGGTTTGGTGCAACCCCAAACCTATGTCCCCTCTCCAAACTCCTCGTGAGAATTCTAATATAATATCCTAATTATAGTATGTTTATTTTATCCTATTGGGGCAAGAGGACCTTTGCATGGAGTCTTTAGAACAGCCACAAACCCAAGAGTTTAGGGCTTAGGCGTTGAAAACCTTGTGGCAACAAGGAGGTAGGCTACAACAGTTTTGTAGTGCCTCTTGTTCTCCTAATCCAAGTTGGATTTGTATGGAGCTTCAACTCCAAAATCTTAGGCAGCAAGGAGATTTGGAAATCCTCTATTCAAGAGGACTAATCAAGAGAGAGGAGACCAAAACCAAGGAGAAAGAGGGCAGCCATAACTGGGGGCAGCAATAGGGAGGTGCCAACACCAAACCTAAGGCAGCTAAGGTTTTCTTCTCCTCTAGATGAAGATGGCAGCTAGGGTTTGAGAGGGAGAGAGCTTAGGATATGAGAAGGATTAGAGAGGGAGAGAGAATGTCTGGGAGAAAGGGTTTTAATTGATTCATATCATGTAAAACCAATTACATCATATATATATATATATATATACAATTGGTCAGTTTGACCTAAAACCAAAATCTCCCAATAGCTAAACTATATGTGATTGCACTCATCCAAGCCCATGTATACCTATATCTTGTGTGCTCTCATCCTCCTTGGATTCAAACCTGGCCCAAAAGTGGATTAGCCCCTCAAGGCCCATGTCTCCTGGGCCTTAAGAACATGAAGGCTGATAGCCTCCATCATAGCGCCCAAACCAGCCCTAAAACCTCCATGAATGCTTCATGCACTTCAAACCATGGCCTTTCTCTTGACTACTGAGGCTTGGGAGCACCATATCTAAGCCTACAATCTCCATCTTGGTGCTCTAAAGCTACTACAAAATTAGATGTGTCCATCAGCCCCATCAGCACCACATACCTGTGAAAGCTATCCCTTGAAAGAGTCTTCATAAGTGCATCAGCTGGGTTCTCCTTCATGTGAACTTTGATCAACTCCACCTCATCTTCTTCTACTAACTCTTTGATCCGGTGGTATCTGATATAATATATTTGGTCCTTGCATGATAGACTGACTTCTGGACCAGCAACAATATACTTTGACTGTTGCAGTGCATCCTGACAGCTCCCCATTCAAGCCCTATCTCTGAAATCAATCCTTTCAGCCATAATGCTTCTTTTGGTACCTCTATAATGCTGATGTACTCTGCTTCGGTTGTAGATAGCACCATGATGGGTTGTAAGCAAGATCTCCAAGAGACTAGACCCCATTCAAGCTAAATACAAAATCTATGGTAGAATGCCTTGTGTCCATATCTCCACCAAAATCCACATCCACGAACCTAACCATCTGACCTAGAGCCTCCATGGATATGTTAGAGCTTTCATCAACAACACCTTGTTGCCTATAGCAAATGCTGACTCCAATCGTGCCAATAAAATACCTGAAGATATCTTTCAGTGCTCTCCAATGCTCCTTGCCAGGCTTTACCATGAACCTACTGACTTGGTTGACAGCATGGGTAAGATCCAGCCTACAAATACACCATCACATACATAAGGCTTCCCACACCTGAAGCGTATGGTATCCTCTCCATCTCCTCAGCTTCCATCTTGGTTTGTGGTGACAGAGACTTTGAAAGGATAATATGACTGGCTAGGGGTAATGCTGCTAGTTTCGCATCTTTCATGCCAAACCTCTCCAAAACCTTTCGAATGTAACCCCCTTATGATAGATGCAATAGCCCTTTGGTTCTGTCTCTAAGGATTTTCATGTCTAGGATCTTCTTTGTAGGGCCCAAATCTTCATCTTGAACTCCTGAGATAATGCTGCCTTCAAGTCCTGCACTACTTTTCTACTCCTGCATGCTATTAGTATGTTGTCCACATACAAAAGTAGATAAAGCCAAGACTCATCCTCAAGTGTCTTGACATGCACACAAGGATCACATTTGCCTTGGAAAGCTCGATGCTTATCATATAAGAGTCAAAGTGCTTGTACCATTGCCTTATCGACTGCTTTAACCCGTATAATGACTTATATAGCAAATAGACCTTCCTTTTTTATGCTAGTTTCTAGAACCTTTTTAGCTGCTCAATGTAGATCTCCTCCTCTAGATTTCCATGGAGGAAGGCCATCTTCACGTCCATCTGCTCCAATTCCAAGTCTTGTTCAGCCACAAGTGACAACAACATCCGAATTGAAGTATGGTGCATAATAGGAGAGAAAACCTTTGAGTAGTCTATTTTTTCTCTCTGAGTAGTCTTTGGCTACAAGTCTAGCCTTATACCTCACTCCATCTTACTCTGAAGGTACCTTCTTTCTAGTGAAAACCCATTTGAAGCAAATAAGTCGAGCATCTTTAGGTAGATCCACCAGCTGCCATGTCCAATTCTTCCTAAAAGGCTCCATCTCCTCCATTATGGCCTGCATTCATGATTCCCTATCCAAGCTCTCCATGGCCTCTTGATAGCTCTCTAGATTTTCATTGGTAGTAATGAGAATATAAGAGATGGTCTCATCGATGCCACATCAAACTAATTTGTGGATGGTGCACTTAGGCTTGTGCAGAGCCACTCCCATTGTCCTCCACATGTGTGGGCATGTTCCTTTCTTTCTCCACCTCAAAATAAACATGTTTAGAGGTAGAAGTTGAAGATACATTATCTGACTATGAAAGCTGTCCATTATTGTCCTATTTTGCCTTTCCAGCACCATCTGCACTCCTTGGCTTCTCCAAGATCTTCTCATCAAAAATAATATTTCTACTGATTGTGGACTTTTGGAAATGAGGACCCCATAGTAGGAAGCCCTTGACTCCTTATGGATGTCCGATGAAGATTAACTTCTATAACTTTGGATCCAATTTGCTCCTTTCGGTTGTCTTTATATGTGCATAGGCTAGGCAACCAAAAATCTTTAAGTGGCTAAGCTCCACCTTCTTTCCACTCCAAATCTTCTCTGGAATTCCTTCTTTAAGCTTGCTATGAGGGGACCAATTAACAAGAAAATAAGAACAAGTTATAGCATCACCGCAAAAAGACTTTGGAAGTAATGCTTGCAGCCTCAAGCTCCCAACCTTCTCTATAAGTATGCGGTTCATCCTTTCTGCCACATCATTTTGTTAGATAGTCATCCTTACTATGAGATAGCATTTGATCCCATTATTTTCATAATAACTTCTGAATTCATGGCTTGTAAACTCCCCTCCATTGTCAGTCCGCAGGCACTTCACTGGTTTTCCTATCTCTTTCTTAACTTTAGCTGTCCAAGCTTTAAACCAGACAAAAACATCTAATTTCTCCCTAATTAAATATATCCAGACCTTCCTTGAAAAGTCATCAATGAAGATCAAAAAATATGTTGCCCCACTTCTAGCTAAAACTGGGGCTGGTCCCCATACATCAGAGTACACCAACTCAAGCACTGCTGCACTGCACTTGGAACTACTAGCAAACCTAACCCTGTGCTGTTTGCCATAGATACATGGTTCACAAAGGTCATTTCCATCCTTCTTCAATGCTAGAATTAGACCTCTCTTGCTTATCTTAGTGAGTCCTTTGTTACTCATGTGACCCATCTAATAATGCCACAATCGATAAGCAAGCTGCTCATCCTATGCTGCTGCAAGTACCTATGCACTATCTATCATAATTGAGCCCTCCATCCTATAGAGATTATTGCCCAATCTCTAGCCTCTCATCACTGTCAAAGCCCCCATAGTGATCTTCAAACACCCGCTATCCAATTGGCTACTAAATGCATAACTCTGCTTCTCCAAGTAGCCCAATAAAATCATGTTCTTTTTCAACTCCGAGACGTGTTTGATATTTGTAAGAGTCCAAATGATTCCATCATACATCCTCAACCTTATTGTGCCTACTCTAGCAACCTTATAAGGGTGATCATCACCAAGGCTCACACTCCCTCATTTATTTTGATATAGGTTGCAAACCAGTCCTGATGTGATATGTAGTAATGTAAGCATGCTAAATCACGTGTCCACTCACTGTTGCTCTCTGTAGAACTATCTGAAACCACCAGTATATCATCCTCACTGTTCTTGGATGAATTTTCTTCCATGCTAGCTAAACTACCCTTCAAAATACCCTTTCTCTTCTAATCAGAAGGGATAGTTCCTCTTAAAATGCCCAACTTTATGGCACTTGTAGTACTTTATAGTTTTCGTCTGGCTTCTAGACTTTGATCTGCTCTTGGACTTGTCTTTATCCTTTTCTTTGGATCTTCCATGCCTCTCATTCATGGAAAGAACCTTAGAGTTAGGGCTTTGCTTACAGATCTTCTCTCTCTACTTGTTTGACCTTAATACACCAACAACCTCCTCAAAATTCAGGGTTTCTTTCCCATACACCAAGATTGTTATGAGGCCATCAAAAGACATGGGAAGTAAACATAATAGCAATAATGCCTGATCCTCCTCATCAATCCTTACCTCAAGGCTCATCACATCTGAGCAAACTTGATTAAACTTCTGAATTTGATCGATAAGATCTCCTCCTTTAGGTATTCATAGGTTGTATAACTGTTTCTTCAACCATAGTTTGTTTGTTATGTTTTTTCCCATATATGTCTTGTCTAACTTCTTCCAAAGCTCCTTTGCCATGGTCTCTATGCATATCTCAGGTAAAACTTGATCCATCAAGCACATCCTAATTGTGCTATAAGCAATCTCCTTTAGCTCCTCCCAATCTTCAGCACTAGTCTTGTTTGGCTTCTCCTTCACCAAGACTTTGTAGATCTTTTGTTATACCAACAAATCCTTCATCCTTTGCTACCAAAGGATAAAGTTTTCCTTGCTATCAAACTTTTCAAAATCTACTTTGAAGCTACCAGATGCCATAGCAAACCAACCATAAAATAGATTCAAAAATAAATCTCACTAGGGGGTTGTGTAGATTTTTGATTCTTGGACAGCTTCTTTCCTCTTTCTTTCCCATGCAACCAGATGTCTAAGGGGTCTTGTTCTTGACTCCTACCACATGTAGAAGTCCTCACCAAGGATCTAAAATCCTGGAATTAGCAAGAGAAAATTCTAAGAAGAGATGAACAAGAAATCCTAGTATGACTAGGACTTGTCTAGATGGCTGCCTTGTGCTGCACCTTATGCTCCAAAAAATTCCTCTTTCACTTCCACGCCGAACCAAGCTTTGATACCAATTATTGGGGCAAAAGGATCTTTGCATAGAGTATTTAGAACAGCCAGAAACCCAAGAGATTAGGGCTTATGCATTGAAAACCTTATGGCAATGAAGAGGTTACACTACTATAGAAAAGGGCTACGATAGTGGTTAACAACCACTGCTATAGGCCCCAAAAATTATTACCATCGACTATGACAGTAGTTAGTTAATTGCTACCATTGCGCGACCATCACCATAGCTCTATGGCTAACTGCTACCACTACGACCATCGCTGTAGCTTTATGGCAATGGTTATGTGAACCGCTGCCATAGATAGCTTATAGTAGCAATTTTCAAACACTACCATAGATAGTCTATCCCAATGATTTTGTAACCACTGCCATAGGTGACCTATGAAGCAGTTAGGTGGCAGCGATTTCCTAACCACTGCCATTGGTCACCTATGGCAGCGATTTCATAATCGCTGTCATTGACCTATGGCAGTGGTTTTCTAACCAATGCGATAGGTTGTGGCAGTAGTTGGCACGTAACCTGCAGTAGCACTTGGCACGCCTACAGTAGTGATTTTACAACCGCTGTCATAGCTTTTGAATAATAAAAATATATAAATTTTTTAATTTTTTTATCTAATAAATGCAGCTCAATATATAACACAAGAAGATATTATAAATATAAGAATATTTCTGAAATGCTCAAATTTTATTACTAAATAAAATTTACTATAATATTTTTTTAAAAAAAATACATCAAAAATTTTCTAAATCTACATCATCATCGTCATCGTCATCGAAAGATGGAGCATGAGCTGAAGGGGCTGGAGCTAGAGGAGTTGGATAACATGTTCTCAAGGCTCATAAAGTCAGCTCCAAAGCGTGCTGAGTCTCATCACCATGGCACTTAGGATGCCTTATAGCTGAGATGTATGCTCCTCAGCCTGAGCAACTTGCTCTATAGCCTGATCCACTTGCACCCTTGCTTGAGCTGCCTACACCAACACCTCCTCAAGCTGCTCCCAATTGACAACACTGAAAGAATGTGAAGAGACGCTCACCTAAGATCAGCAGCTTATCGACATATGTCCAGGCCTACATCGGATCCTCTTAGAGTGTTTAGGCTTCGAGATCTGAGATAGATGGTCATGGAGGCTAGAGGTGTCTGAGCCCTCGCTCGTGAGCGCATCTAACTACTCTTATAATTATAAATTTAAATAAAATATTATAAAAAATATTATAATACTAATCATACTAATATATTTATTACTTATAAAAATTCTCTCGATCATGGCATTCATAGGCCTGCCCTTCTTATCCATACACTAGATTGAAAGATCTCGCTATGACTGGACATCATCCCATCTCTCATCAGCTATAACAATGGATCAATTTATTAGAAATATGCAAAAAAAATTAATTTAATTTATCTAATAAGATTTAGAATTCATTATCTTTCTATACATACGACTGGCCATAGACTCACAGCCAAGAGTGTGTATGTACTCCTAAGCTGCCCGATCTTTTGATTCTGATGGAAGGTAGCCTAAAAAGTATTTAAATAAATAAAAAATATTTTAAAAATATTCAAATATAAATTTAAGTATATTAAAAATTTAAAAATTAAACCTTGAACTTCTAGCTCCTCCAATGCCTAACCATCTCCACCCACTGACTTGGGGGACAGTCCTGTATCCAAAGAACAAGCTCCTCCAGAGTGTCTCGTCGGTGCTCGAGGCATCCTATGTAGAGCTTAATCTTGTAGCCCCGATATAACTTTTCAATCTTTTTTAGTCGGGCATCTCGAGCCATCTCGTGATCTAAAAAGTCATACCTTATCTGCATAAAGTTATCAAAAATTGGTTATGAAATTATTCTAATCAAATATAGTATTAATATATCAAATACATAAATATAATTAAGATATACTTACCCATATCTCCTCCCACACCTGATCCCTAACACCAGCATCCATCAATCGCTAGTCTATGGGTAGCACTAGAATGATGTTGGACCACCTCACAAGTATTTCAAAAAAGAAATGCATCTCTCATGCGATCTCCCTTACTAGCCTTTCCTCCGAGTCATACTACACCATCACCTGATGCTAGTAGTTTTACACATGCAGCATATGTGTAGGATCATGAAATATTCTACCGGATAATGTACCTACAATGAAAATACATTATGCAAATATAAAAGAGTATATAATAACTATACAAATAAACAAATAAATTGAAGAAAAATCCTGATTTTTCGATCCAGGTTCGTTCAGATCTGATCAGATCAAGAGATATATTTCAAAATTTTTCTCTTTGATCTGTATGAAATATGGAATATTTCAGATCTAATTCTTATTATTTTAATAAATAAAATAAAATAAGGATAAATTAAATCAAATTTAATTTACCTGATTTGGGTAATCCTATTACCCTGTTGATGATCTTGTTTGAAGCGGAAGGTTCTGGATCTAGCCACGCAAGCGCCTGACCTCTACCAGTATCCACTCAGGCTGAATCTGGAGATCCTCTTCTCTCTATCACGTCTCCAAAAATTAGATCTGGATCTGATCTGAAGGATCTTCAAAACTCCTTTTGAAGATCAGCAGTCGTCCTTTGCAGCAGTGCAGCCTTCTTGCTTTTGATCTCCTTTCTTTGATCTGGATCGCACCAACCAAGCTCCAAAACTATTTTGCACATGGAAAGGAGAGGGAGAAGAAGCTTTGGCATGGAGGAGGAGAGAGAAAAAGCCTTGGGTGTGGGGAATTCTGATTCTATCATCTCATGTGAGTTGGGCGTAGGGTCTTATTTATAGACTAAGCGTGATCCAACTCCTCTTCTTCCCAACCAATCACAATCCTTTGTGAAATCAGATCTAAATCTGATTGGTGGGAATAGAGTCCCCTGGATTCCTCCTTAGAGGGTGCCTAAGACCAGTCAAAGTTGGTTCTTAGAAGAACTCTAATTGGAATCCAAAAAGGAGATGGAGTCCTTGTCCAACAAGGACTCCTAGGCGCCTCCAACTTGGGCACACGCCTAGGGTGGCGTGCGCCCTCCTCCTTGCTAGGTTCTGGTAGGGGGACAGGCCCCCACCAGCTCTCCAATAGGTGCATGACATGTGGTCAAAAGTCAAAGTGTCAATGGTCAACGTTTGACCAGTCAAAGGTAGACTTTTGACCAAAGTCAAAGAACAAGAAATGGCAGGTGACCAAAAATGGCAGGTAATGTCTTACAAAATAAGACAACCTTTTCTGACTTGGACAACCTCCAGTCAGACCATATGAAGGCCTCTGATTGAGCACAAACTCCTTTGGCTCAGAAAGGACAACTTATTTATGATAGTAAAAGAAGAACGTTAGGTTCAATCGAGTGCTAGCACGATTTTCTTGAACCTAATTGAATCTCATTCAGATCAATTGAACTGGATCAGTTCAATTGATGATCACCAGATTCAAACCCTTGTTTGTGTGACCCAATTAGGTTCAGTTCTGTATGGTAATGGGATATGTCATGATCTCTATCATCGACATCATCGAAACTTCTTTTGATGGATCAGAACTCTTCTGATTCGAACAGCTAGAATGATCGATCATCTAAATCATTCTAATTGCTCCCAAAATCCACTAGTGACACCTAGCAGTATATGGTGGCAACCCATCAGAGCTGAATGCGAACCTCTTGGTGCAGCTATCCTATGTGATTCAGTTCTTCTATCTTGAGCCCCGATCAGATTAGGGTTAAGGTAAACTCGTCAAACCCTAGTCTCTGTCATATGATGTAATCATTCGATTCGAGTCCGATGTGAAAATCTAAATAGAAACTCTTTCTATTATTTCACTCTGCCATGGCCATGGGCTTTTGGACTTGATTCTCATGATTATCATAGGGCTGCTCCTCTACCACCGAGGTAGATAGATTCCATCTTGATGCAATCCAGTTCCTACAATGAACATGTTATAGCCAACATACACCTCAGGATTCCATATGGCTAGGAGACCGAGTAATGGTGTAGTCAAACTATAACACCCTCAAGGTGAACTACCGATGCACCTCAGGTCAAAGAACCAGACACACTACTGCAGCATCGAGTCAGTCATTGACGAGAAGGTAGACTCCCTAATGACTACTCGAGGTGGTCACGCTCAGTGCCCTCGTTCTCTAACGAGTACCTGTACTCTCGCTCCGGTGTCTCCACACCGTAGACTCAAGACTCATCTACTAAAGAGAAGCGATTGTACACCAACCTTCCGGATCAATCACCATCCTTCGTGATGATCCTATGGTCGGAAGCATTTTATGAGTTAATAATGATTATTCATGTCTTAAATTTTCAACTCTTGAAAATATGAATTATCATTACCATTAACTCAAAGGATGTATCACAGACACTAAATACACATATGTGATAGAAAATAACCCATTTTATTGATATTTAGTCAAAATTATAATTTTGCCCCTAGAAGTGTATTACAAGTGTCAGCCAATTCTGGCTTCTAGGGCACATATATCTAACAATCTCCCACTTGTCCTAAAGCCAATTGGCTACAAGTCTAAGTCCCATCTTCTCAAGGTGGGCTTTGAACTTCTGCTGGCCCAACGACTTTGTAAGTGGGTCTGCCACATTATCTACGGAGTCGACTCTCTTGAACTCGACGTAACCCTTCTCAAGGTAATCGCGGATGAGATGGTATCGCCGCTCAATATGCTTGGATTTTTGGTGAGACCTTGGCTCCTTAGCAAGGGCTATGGCACCATTGTTGTCGTGGTATAGAGAAATGGCATCTGATGGCATTACTCCAATTTTTAAAGCAAACTTCATGTATGAGAATGCTTCCTTTGTAGCTTCTGATGCAGCGATATATTCTGCTTCCATGGTGGAATATGCTATCACTGTTTGCTTGGAACTCTTCCAGCTAACAGCACCACCATTGCACACAAACAGACTGCCAGATGTCAACTTTCGATCATAAAATCTGAGTCCTTGTATCCCTAGACTTAGAGTTCTCCGTTACCAAAGACCAACATCATATCCTTAGTTCTTCTCAAGTACTTAAGGATACATTTCACAGAAGTCCAGTGTTCTTCACCTGGATTTGACTGATATCTGCTTGTGATACTCACAGCATGGGCTATATCAGGTCGTGTACATAGCATGGCATACATGAGGCTCCCTATTGCAGAAGCATAAGGGATCTTGCTCATGCGTTCTATTTCCTCAGGTGTGCTGGGGCACATCTTCTTGGAAAGATGAATACCATGTCTGAAGGGTATTAATCCCCTCTTAGAGTTTTCCATACTAAACCTCTTTAGTACTTTCCTCTATGTACATCTTCTGTGAAAGTCCTAGCATCCTATTCGGTCTATCCCTATAGACCTTAATTCCTAGAATAAAGGATGCTTCACCTAGGTCTTTCATGGAGAATTTCTTGGACAACCATAATTTGACTGTTGTCATCATGGGAATATCATTCCCAATAAGGAGGATGTCATCCACGTACAATACGAGGAAGACAACAGCGCTCCCACTGACCCTTTTTGAAAACACACGGTTCCTCTTCATTTTTGATGAAACCAAACTTTTTGATCACATCATTGAAATGAGTGTTCCAGCTCCGAGATGCTTGCTTAAGTCCATATATGGACCTTTGCAGCTTGCAAACCTTGTGATCAGTATCACTGGATGTGAAACCTAGCGGCTGTTCCATATAGATATCTTCCTCAAGATATCCATTTAAGAATGCCATTTTCACATCCATTTGCCATATTTCATAATCGAAATAGGCTGCAACGGCAAGCAATGTGCGGATGGATTTTAGCATAGCCACTGGGGAAAAGGTATCCTGATAGTCAATGCCTTCGCGTTGACTATAACCTTTTGCCACTAGTCTAGCCTTGAATGTCTCCACATTCCCATCTGCACCAATCTTTCTCTTGAAGATCCATTTACACCCAATAGGTACTATACCTTCTGGTGGATCTACCAAGGTTCCAGACTTGGTTTGAGTGCATCGAGTCAATTTTTGACTGCATTGCCTCTAGCCATTTCTCGGAGTCGATATCTGATATCGCCTCATTGTAGGTTTTGGGATCATCACCATGAGCACCATTACCTACGAGGAAATATTTTCTCTACTTTCCTCTGAAATAATACCTAAGTATCTCTTCAGGGGGATGGAAAACTCTTTTCGATCTACGAGGTGGAGGAGGTAGTGTTCTTATTGGCTCAACCTGATTTGGTTCCAATTGGTCCTTAGCTCGTTCCACTTGTGAGACTTTCTCATCAAGCTTGATCTGTTTTCCAATGCCGCTATCTTGAATAAACTATTTTTCAAGAAAGATGGCATGTCGACTCACAATCACATTGTGGTCTTCTGGAATGTAGAAATAGTATCCTAATGACTCTTTAGGATATCCTATGAATCGAGCTCTGAAGGACCTAAACTCTAACTTGTCCGCTTGTTGTCTTTTGACGTGAGCCGGACAACCCCAAATTCTGAGATGACTCAGACTTGGTTTCTTACCGTGCCATATCTCATACGGTGTGGTAGGAACGATTTTAGAGGAAACCCTATTCAGTAGATAAATTGAAGTTAACAATGAGTGTCCCCAAAGAAAATCAGGGAGGTCTGTGAAGCTCATCATGGATCGAACCATATCCAATAGAGTCCGATTTCTCCGTTCTGAAACTTCCGTTGAGTTGAGGTGTTCCTGGTGGAGTCCATTGAGAGACTATGCCATTTTTCTTTAGATAGTCTAGGAATTTCCGGCTAAGGTATTCACCTCCTCGATCTGATCGAAGAACCTTAATGGGTTTTTCAGTTTGTTTTTCTACTTCATGTCTGAATTCTTTGAACTTTTCAAAAGCTTCAGACTTATGTCTCATAAGATACACATACCCATATCCTAGACAGATCATCGGTAAAGGTAATGAAGTAGACAAAATTGCCTCTAGTCCGGCACATCAAATGGGCCACACACATCAGTATGTACTAGGGCAAGGAAGATCTGTGGCCCTCTTCCCCATGTCCAACAAAAGAGGAGTTTAGTCATTTTGCCTTGAAGACAAGATTCACAAGTTGGATATGACTCGAAGTCAATGGACTCAATAGCCCATTTTTCTCCAATTTGTTGATCCTATCTTCTGCTATATGACCTAATCTCAGGTGCCATAGATATCTATCATTTGGACTATCCCTAGGTCATTTGGCATTCACGTTTTGCTCGATAGTTAGAATAGGTACATCAATATGTAGCTGATAAAGACCATTAATAAGAAAACCATTTGCAATTTTATTTCTTTCATAAAGAATGTTACAATGGTCCTTAAAGAAGGTGATCACATAACCTTCTTGTGCTAAGCATGAAATAGAAATCAAATTCCTGCTAGCTGCAGGCACAAAATAACAGTCTTTCAAAACTAAGTCTAAACCAGATGGTAATCGAAGAGGGTATGTTCCCACGGCTACTACAGCAACTCTTGCTCCATTACCGATGCGTAGGATCATGTCTCCATCCCTCAGCCTCCTGCTATCCTCAAGATCCTGCATAGAAGTGCACAGATGAGCACTAGAACCAGAGTCAAGCACCCAACTGGATGCAGAAGAAATCGTAAGGTTAGACTCAATAACGAGCATACCTCCAGAAGGACCTTCCTTCTTGTTCTTCAGGGTGGCCAGGTAAGTAGGGCAGTTCCGCTTCCAATGGCCGTCGCTGTTGCAATGGAAACACTTTTCTTTGACATCGGCCTTCTTCTTCGGCTCTGCCTTCTTCTTCTTTGATCCTTCCATCTTTTGCTTTTTCACAGACTTCTTTTTCTTTCCATAAGACTTTCTTTTGGAAGAAGTCCGTTCCATAGCAAGAACTGAGCCTTTAGAACCTTTCATAGAAAGCTCAGCGGTAACCAGCATATTCATTAATTCGGCCAAGGAATTCTAAAGTTTATGCATGTGGTAATTCATGATGAATTGCCCATATGCATCAGTCAAGGATTGCAGAATAATATCGTTCTGCAGGTCCAAGTCTAACTTCACACCAAGCTTCTCAAGCTCTTCCATGTCCTTGATCATTGTCAGACAGTGATCTTGGACTGACTGCCCATCACGCATCTTAGCCTTAAAAAGTCATTTCGTGACTTGATATTTGGCTGCGCGACTCTGTTCACCAAACATCTCCTGCAGGTGAGCCAACATTTGGCGAGCAGTCCCGATATCTTCATGTTGACGCTGGAGCTCATCAGACATCGAGCCCAACATGTAATATCTGGCCTTATTATCTTCATCTATCCATTTTTTCAAGAGATGCTCTCTGTTCAACAGATGGATGGGCTGGTAAGGTGGGAGGGTCCTGGTCCAAAACATGGGTTAACTTCTCAGAAACCCAAAACTATTTTGTAGTTTCTGAGCCAATCTTTATAATTGGATTCAGTCAGTCTATGTGTGTCCAGGATACGTGCCAATGGGTTGGACGCAGACATTTTCCTATAGAGAGTCAAAGATTCTAGTTAGATATCTATAATTTTGACTTGACCAATTTATTTAGGGATTTTATTTTTAAATAAATTAGCTCCCACTATTTTCTTGGATCCCTACACTCCCTCTGTAGAGATGCAAAAATCTCCACGATTAATGATTTCTAGTGGGTGGTGCGGTCTCACCAACTGACTCATCACCTCACCTAACAGTTATTGGTGATGGGTTAGCCAATGAGTGAACAACTCTTGTTCAATGATTCTCTAATCATGGTGCACCCAAACTTGGTCTCTAATTCATGAATCTCACCGTATCCGAAATATTGATCCACTCCTTAGTTAAGTCAGACCCACCATTTGCATAGACTGGGTTCCTAATTGAGTCTCTCACCGTATCCAAAATATTGAGCCCAACTCATCCTCCAGCCCATAGCATCCAATGCCTAATAGACATGGTTGCATCTTTCCGGTGCAACTGAGCCACTGTATCCAGTCGAGAACAATCAACCCCGGGAAGGGCTCGCACATCTACAATGGTGGAAGACCTCAGACTTAATCTTTTCTTAGGGAGAATTGATTCAGGTCTCATTAAACTAGACTTGGCTTAGTCATAACAATTATGACTAACCTAGTGGCATGGGTTAGCTCGGATTATTGACCACCTCAGATCAGAACTGTGTCAACAGATATGGCCAGGTAAGTGAGATTGGTGGAAGGAATATGCCATTAACTCGTACAAGAACTTATTCAGGTCGAGTAGCTTCCAATTAAAAACCAGTCGGTCGTATGTGCCAAACTTACCTTAGACACCAAATTGTTGAGCCAGAACCAATTGGGTTAGCCTACAATCCAGACTCTAACCTCTGAGCCTAATTAGGTCTTGCTTGATCGTGACTCGATCTTGACCCAGACTTAATCCTATTAGGCTGATCAATTTAAGCATTGTTGATCCCATCTAACCAACTCTTGATTCGGTTTGATCAACCACTTAGACCTAATTGAGCTACCCAAGCCCGAACCCAGTATTATGAATATGTCTTAGATCTAAAATTCTCAATTTTAGACCTAATTAATATTCCATAAACTTAATTCTTAATTAAGTAGGGTTCATAAACAAAATATGCACAATAAATCCTAGGGTTTCAGGATCTAGGGTTTTGCAGAAAGTAAGTTTTGGGTTTCTGATTAAGGACGAACGCGCAGCACCACTCCTACACGTCATAAGAACACCCCATCGAATGAAAAGAGAGGGTCTTTTAAACCCTTCTTCGTTCTTATGATCGGATGACGGCCAAGAGGAACGCCTTAATCAGGAACATTCAATTCTACAAAACAGTATCAGATCTATATCATATATCTCATATACAAAGTAAATCTAATCATGGCATATTTTGCATACATCTCATGTATCAAATCATGCATATTTTTAGATCTAAATTATCTCATAATAATCTAAAAAATTAGATTTAAATTGATCTAATCAAAATAAATTCTAATCTAGACAACTATGTAGAACTATTCTACAACTAGTCTAGACATGCATCAATCACATCTCAAATGATGTTTAAAATTAAATAATTTTATTTGCTATTTTTCAGATGTTATTATAACAATTATAATATCAGAAAATAGTAAATAAATGGATCTAAAATATGGGTTAATCAAATTAAATTGAAAACATGCAAGACTATTTTATAGAACTATTCTATTTTAGAACTAGTCATGCATATTTTCTAATCTTAGATCCTAATCATTTAATTTTAATTTTTTTCTAATTTCAGATCTGATCACATCTCATGTGACATCTGAAATCATTTATTTTCTAATTAAAATAAATTTAAAATTATATCTAAATAATTTAGAACCTTGGCTCTGATACCAGTTGAAGGAAAATCCTGATTTCCCGGTCCAGGTTCGTTCAGATCTGATCAGATCAAGAGATATATTTCAAAATTTTTTCTCTTTGATCTATATCAGATCTGAGATATTTTAGATCTAATTCTTATTATTTTAATAAATAAAATAAAATAAAAATAAATTAAATCAAATTTAATTTACCTGATTTGGGTAATCCTATTATCCCTGTTGATGATCCTGTTTGCAGCGGAAGGTTCTGGATCTAGCCATGCAAGCGCCTGGCCTCTACCGATATCCACTCGAATTAGATCTAGAGATCCTCTTCTTCTCTATCACATCTCCAAAAATTAGATCTGGATCTGATCTGGAGGATCTTCAAAACTCCTTTTGAAGATCAGCAGTCGTCCTTTGCAGCAGTGCAGCCTTCTTGCTTTTGATCTCCTTTCTTTGATTTGGATCGCACCAACCAAGCTCCAAAACTATTTTGGATGTGGAAAGGAGAGGGAGAAGAAGCTTTGGCATGGAGGAGGAGAGGAGAAAAAGCCTTGGGCGTGGGAAATTCTGATTCTATCATCTCATGTGAGTTGGGCGCAGGGTCTTATTTATAGACTAAGCGTGATCCAACTCCTCTTCTTCCCAACCAATCACAACCCTTTGTGAAATCAGATCTAAATCTGATTGGTGGGAATAGAGTCCCCTGGATTCCTCCTTAGAGGGTGCCTAAGACCAGTCAAAGTTGGTTCTTAGAAGAACTCTAATTGGAATCCAAAAAGGAGATGGAGTCCTTGTCCAACAAGGACTCCTAGGCGCCTCCAACTTGGGTGCACACGCCTAGGGTGGCATGCACCCTCCTCCTTGCCAGGTTCTGGCAGGGGGACAGGCCCCCACCAGCTCTCCAATAGGTGCATGACATGTGGTCAAAAGTCAAAGTGTCAATGGTCAATGTTTTGACCAGTCAAAGGTAGACTTTTGACCAAAGTCAAAGAACAAGAAATGGCAGGTGACCAAAAATGGTAGGTAATGTCTTACAAAATAAGACAACCTTTTCTGACTTGGACAACCTCCAGTCAGACCATATGAAGGCCTCTGATTGAGCACAAACTCCTTTGGCTCAGACAGGATAACTTATTTATGATAGTAAAAGAAGAACGTTAGGTTCAATCGAGTGCTAGCACGATTTCCTTGAACCTAATTGAATCTCATTCAGATCAATTGAACTGGATCAGTTCAATTGATGATCACCAGATTCAAACCCTTGTTTGTGTGACCCAGTTAGGTTCAGTTCTGTATGGTAATGGGATATGTCATGATCTCTATCATCGACATCATCGAAACTCCTTTCGATGGATCAGAACTCTTCTGATTCGAACAGCTAGAATGATCGATCATCTAAATCATTCTAATTGCTCCCAAAATCCACCAGTGACACCTAGCAGTATATGGTGGCAACCCATCAGAGCTGAATGCGAACCTCTTGGTGCAGCTACCTGTGTGATTCAAGTTCTTCTATCTTGAGCCCCGATCAGATTAGGGTTAAGGTGAAACTCGTCAAACCCTAGTCTCTATCATATGATGTAATCATTCGATTCGAGTCCAATGTGAAAATCTAAATAGAAACTCTTTCTATTATTTCACTCTGCCATGGCCATGGACTTCTGGACTTGATTCTCATGATTATCATAGGGCTGCTCCTCTACCACCGAGGTAGATAGATTCCATCTTGATGCAATCCAGTTCCTACAATGAACATGCTATAGCCAACATACACCTCAGGATTCCATATGGCTAGGAGACCGAGTAATGGTGTAGTCAAACTATAACACCCTCAAGGTGAACTGCCGATGCACCTCAGGTCAAAGAACCAGACACACTACTGCAGCATCGAGTCAGTCATTGACGAGAAGGTAGACTCCCTAATGACTACTCGAGGTGGTCACGCTCAGTGCCCTCGTTCTCTAATGAGTATCTGTACTCTCGCTCCGGTGTCTCCACACCGTAGACTCAAGACTCATCTACTAAAGAGAAGCGATTGTACACCAACCTTTCGGATCAATCACCATCCTCGTGATGATCCTATGGTCGGAAGCATTTTATGAGTTAATAATGATTATTCATGTCTTAAATTTTCAACTCTTGAAAATATGAATTATCATTACCATTAACTCAAAGGATGTATCACAGACACTAAATACACATATGTGATAGAAAATAATCCATTTTATTGATATTAGTTAAAATTATAATTTTGCCCCTAGAAGTGTATTACAAGTGTCAGCCAATTCTGGCTTCTAGGGCACATATATCTAACATAAATAACATAATAAAAACATACACTCACTGGCCATGGGATCATGCGACATGGATGCCATTGGAGACTCATCGATTGGTGGAGCATGTGCTAGAGATGTGGATGACACTAGAGGCTCAGATGCTGGTGTAGGAGTAGATACCGATGGAGGAGTAGATGCTGGTGGTCCCTGGGCAGTTGATGTGGAGGTGGATAGAATAT